>JANAVB010042817.1:2910571-3253071 GCA_029216955.1 Iris pallida
CGACGAATTTGATCCGTATCCGTCGAAATTTACCGTATCGACCTCTGTACAAGTTTTTCAATTACTTTTTGCACGTTCGTCAGATCGAGACGAAACTTGCACCAACAGGACCGTATCGTTTTTTTGGTCCTGTATGCCAAGTTTGGTCCGATTTTGGGACAGTTGATCGGATCGCCATTTCGCGGGCCCCACGATCCGATTCAACGGGCAATTTTATACTGCACAGCCCACCGGAATCCAAAATTGGACATAACGTTAGGTTCGTATCATCAAAATGAATCCGTAGACATATAGTTTGACGACTTTAGAGACCATTGACTCTGGCACATTTTTTGGTGCAAAGTAGGTCCAACGGCGGACACCGTTTTAGCCTGAAATTACCGTTTTGCCCCTGTGTCCAGAATTGGACTTAAGGACAGACAATCCTAGCTAATTTGACTATTTTGAGAATGTTGACAATATCTATTTCAGCTTTCGAAGATAGTTGCGAGATTTGGACTTTACTTACCAGTTGGCTATATTTTTGTTGGATCTGCGTGCAACTTCCAGGCAAGATACCTTGCCTCCTTCTACAGTTCATTTTTATGCTTATAGTTCTTCTGTTTTTAGTATGTTATCATTTAGTTACTCTAGTTGATATGGATTCAGATGTTTTCTACATATCATGTTTACTAGTTTATTGTCTTGCTTGTATATCAGTGTACTTGACTTGATAGCGTAGTTACACCAGGCTTGTTCACATTATGGTTCATGCTAGAGTTTTCCTTACCTGTGTCATGACTGAGTTGTACCATGTCGTCACCTATATCTTGACTGAGTCGTGCCTACAAGTATGTGTAATTAAACTGTTATTCCTGTATAGTTTTCACAACCTGCGAGTCCACACACAGGGCGAGGGTTGTCCGTTTGTACCTGCGAGTCCACACACGGGGAGAGGGTGACTTGTCTTGAAACTGACCTGCGAGTCCATGTCGGGGCGAGGGTTAGTATTCCATTGATCTCTTGTTTACTTGTTCTTCCAGCAGTTCATTTATGCATAGTTGATCCCGTATCCGTGTTCATAGTTACCTGTCAATAGCCACATGTCAGTCTCATGTTTAGTTCCTGTTTATATCCTATTTATATTATTGCATGACTAAACTGTTAGATAGGCATATTTTTATGTATCTTGCTTTGTCCCCTGAGGACCTGATGATCTCTTCAGGTAGCTGATTGCATGGAGTTAGTTAGCGGCTCATGATGGTAGTGATTATACCTGCAGGAATACAGGTATTTGCTTGTGATATTTTTTTGTTATCCTCTCGTGCTTTATATTCCATACCATGATATACTCTGCTTATTTATAGACTCATATCATTCTTAGAGTCAAATCGAACAATATGCTAATGGGATGCAGACTATGACCCATACTTGTTCATTCTTGTTTATATGATTCCTGTGGATTGAGATATAGTTTAGATTAGACATGATACCCTACTCTGGACAGCTTATATGTACTCGAGTCGGGCTGGAGTCCGTTCGATACATAGCTGGCTTGCTCACGAGCTCGCGTCCGAAAAGCATGTACGAGTCGTAACACTAAATAGACATCCTTAATGACGGAAGAAGGAGGATTACCAATAGTACCATTACCTATGATATAACCTTTTCGATTGTTGTCGAAGGATACATATCCTTCCCTTTTCATCAATAGTGTTACGAATAGATTAGCATCTCCAGTCATATGTCGCGAGCACCCATTATCGAGAATTTATTTGCTTCTAGTTGGTAAAGGAAGGTCCACCTACACCACAAGTAAATATGACCTTTGGTACCCAGATCTTTTAGGGTCCTGAATGGTTAGTTTTCGGTACCCATGCATATAGATTCTTATCAACTAATTTTTTAATTCTACATTGTGGTGATACGTGTCCATGTAAACCACAGTATGCACATGTAGTATGCATATTTATATTTGGTGCAAGATGATAGTGATATCTATATGTGGGTGTTGGATGATGATAGTAACTATGTGTAGTGGCAGAATGATGATAATAACAGCGTGTGGGTGTTTTACGTGATGTATGGGAGTAGGTGTACATAAAAGCATGTTTACGTATAGTATGTGGATGCATGTTATTTTGATGACGTGGTCTATTGTGTTGGTGTTTAGTGTATGTGCTGTGACTGTTAACTGAGTTTGAGGTTGAGCAACCTGTTTATCCAACCTGATCTCTAATTTCTTAGATGCAACATATACTTCATCATATTAGCAAAAAAACCATTGATTCTAGCAGTAGCAACCATGTATTGTTTTTCTCTTCAGCAAGCTCTTTATTGAGTGCTGAAATATCAAGTGTTTGTTTTTTAATGATAGATTCGGCATCATGTAAATTTAAATTAATCTTGGATACCTCCTCGGTGTCCTCTGTGTGAGGTGTGACTCTAACATTATCTAGTAAGCATAAAAATCTATGGATCTCAGCTTCATGAGCCGTGATTTTATCCTTAGCATGTTTATACTTACTAATAACCTTTTTGTGGTCTTCAATCAGATCACTAAAGGCATCACCAAGTTCATCAAAAATGAAATCATCAAGAGGATCAAGAGTTACCATATCAGATGTTGCCATTAGGCAGACGTTAGACGAGTCATGGGGACTGTCATCTTCCTCGTCTGAGTCAATAGTTTCGCTTTCATGCCAGATACTAGTGTTGGCATACTTTCGTGAGGATGACTTCTTATACGGCTTCTCATATCTGCCTCATTTTTTTCTGCGGGGCAGTCTTTTCTGACGTGTCCTGTCTTCTTGCAGCCAAAGCAAGTGGGTTCTTCATCGTCTTCCTTTTGGTCTTTCTTTCTTTGGTTGAAACGTGGAAACTTCTTGAAGTTGCGTACCAAGAGTGCTTGATCATCACCATCGGAATTATCGTCGTCTGTATCCTCTGGAATGGTTCTTCGGCAATGAGCTCTAAGCGTGATTTCCTTTTGCTTTGGAGCAGGTTCGTCGAAGTCTTTGAGATCGAGCTCATGAGTCATCAGCTTGACCATCAGAGTTTCTATTGAAATGTTGGTGAGATGATTGCCTTTGATGATTGCCGTCACCTTGGGGTTCCATATTTTTGGTAGCCCCCTCAGCAGCTTATGAATCTTCTCATGGTTGGAGTACTCTTTGCCAAGGAAAGATAGCGGATTGACGATGTCGAGGAACCTTGTGAACATTTGAGCGATTGTCTCATTTGGTTTCATCTTGAATGCCTCATATTCTTGTGTTAGACGACTGATCTTTGATTCTTTAACCTGTGTGGTTCCTTCATGGGTCACCTCCAGAAGCTTCCATATTTCATGTGAGGTGGCGCATGTAGAGACCCTGTTGAATTCAGTCATGTCTATGGCACAAAAGAGAGCATTAATAGCCCTAGCATCTAGACTAGCCTGTTTCTTTTCCTGGTCGGTATATTTGTCGTGGGGTTTGTTAGTGAGAGTCCCATCGACAGCAATTCTAGTAGGCTTCTTGTAACCATCAGTGACGATGGTCCAAAGATCAAAGTCTAGAGATTTGAGATAAAAACTCATTCTAGTATTCCAATAGGTGTAGTTGGTTCCATCAAATAGGGGTGGCCTATTTCTGGACTGTCTCACCATAGTTGGTAAAGATAGGTTGTGTGGTTGCCATGGATCAGCTCAAGGATGTTAATCCGATATAAGAAAATATGGCTCTGATACCAATTGAAGTACGTATAGGCAACTCTAGAGGGGGGTGAATAGAGTATGTGTCGATAATAACCAAATAAAAATTAACTCTTTCACCAACAGAATAATTAACCAGAGTATTAATGCGGAAATAAAAGAGATCAGAAAAGCATATGGCAACACAATAGTTTTAACCTGGTTTTCCTCGTGGATGACTAATCCAAGCCTAAGAACTATTGCTCAGGATTGAAATCCACTATTTGTGAAATAGAGGTACATCACGTGCCTTTACTCAGAAGAGCACGCCAACTTCTTATACTTTCGTTGAGGCGAAACTTAGAATTGTCCAAGCGACTACTTTCAAACTCTTGCACAAAACTTCTAACTGAATTGCATTGTGCACCTTGGGGCTTAGGAAGTTGTATGGCTTGTAGATGGGAAGAGTAGGCTTAGAATGTATAAGGCTATAGAAGATGAGAAGATGAGATGAATGAAAATGAAGAAAATCATGCCATATATATATATATATATATATATATATATATACTAGTCCAAGGAGGCAGAGTTCGGCCAGAACTCTATCCCAAAATTTAAATTTTTGGCTGTTGGACAACTAGCAACCAGCAAACCCTAGAAATTAGGATCCTTAAATTAAGGAACCAGAGTTCGGCTCGAACTCTGCCTGGGGCAGAGTTCGGCCCGAATTCTACTTTCTTGGTCCAGAATGTTCAATTGGGCTAGTATGTTCAAATAGGCTTGGTTTGGTTTGGTGATTGTTTGGTAGAGCTTTGGATAAGTGATTCTAGGTTTAAGACACTCAATGCTACTCAGCGTACATAATCCTAGACTCAAATAAATATAAAATTTACAGACAAAAATACAAATAATAGCTTCATATGTTGATGACGTCTTGTCTTAAACCGATATGTGATGTTGTCTTTGAGCTAGATGTGTCATATTGGATCATAACAGATATCATTTTTGTCAATACTCAAAATTAGGTTGACTATGATCCAGTTTGGGTCAACAATCTATTCGGGTGGTGCTAGTATATATTGGCAGCCAGTTTCGACTCTGAGGTCGAGCAGATGGATGTGAAGACGACATTCCTCTATGGTGATCTTGAGAAGGAGTTGTACATAGAGCAGCCAGAGGGATTCTGTGAGAAGGGTAAGTCATACTTGGTCTACCGGTTGAAAAAGAGCTTGTATGGTCTGAAGCAGGCTCTGAGGCAGTGGTACAGAAAATTTGAATCGTTTATGGGGGAGCATGGTTATGCACGAACGACATCGGACCACTGTGTATTTGTGAGGTACTTTGCCAAGGATGATTTCATCATTTTATTACTTTATGTTGATGATATGCTACTTGTGGGTCGAAATGCCACTAGAATAGTGGTGGCGAAGCACCAACTGGGCGTGACATTCTCTATGAATGATACCTTCTCTATGAAGGATTTGGGCACAGTGAAGACTATTCTTGGGATGGAGATCAGCCGCGAGAGAGAGTCCAAGTTGCTACACTTGTCACAAAAGAAGTACATTCACCGGGTACTTCAGCATTTTGGGATGGACAGGTCGAAGAAATTGAGTAACCCCCTTGCAGCTCACTTTAAGTTCACTGAGGAGCAGTGTCCATCTACCGAGGACAAGAAGGAAGATATGGAGCGGGTTCCATTTTCTTCAGCTGTAGGAAGTCTCATTATGCTATGGTGTATACGAGACTAGACATTGCTCACGCAGTTGGCACAGTTAGCAGGTATCTTTCCAATCCAGGAATGGTATATTGAAGTACGATCAAGTGGATTCTACGGTACCTTCAGGGGCATTATGTAATGCCCAAGTCCCAAAATACGTAGGATCAGGAATACGAATACATGCTAGCAACACTTCACTAATGGACCAAGCTACACATAAAGCCCATTAGCAAAATACTTAAGCTGTAAATCATGATAATACCCAGAAATACAACACAGTCCACAGGTATAAACATCTAATCACATCCACAGAGTCCACAAAGAGATCAAGAATAAATAAAAAAATGTCTCAAATATCCAGCAATAAAAGTAATGAAGTCTGTGCGGGTAAAACATCCCGAAACCACAGAGACAGAAACAAATTACAAATCAACTACAAGTCTGATGAAGAGAAAAGAAAATAATGTAGTATGACTAAATATGAAGGTAACATGATCACGACAAGTCCTCTGGCACTATCTCGTCCTCTTGTGCCGGTACGCGTCCGGTCTTAGCTCCCGAACTGTAAACCTACGGGTAGTCTTCAGCTTCATCTAAGCCTAGAAAATAGCCAGATCCTCAGGGGACTGGCAAGGTGCATAATATACATGCCAAGGTACAGAAATAAAAATGTGAACTAAGGCAATCTACTGTATCCGTCTATGTGCTATGCAAGTGAGATGCTTTTATAGAATACCAGACCCCTTCCACTAAGGCTCACTAGCACCTCAGCAGGATACTGTCCCGAGTACCTTGGAACCAAGGAAAATCAATTCTCGACAGTAATAATCCCTTACTCTGCTACAGAGATAAAGGTCACTAAACAATGGGCCACACGATAATAGGTCTGATATTGTAGTCAAGTTCTTCCCAATTCCCATGTCTAGAATCTAGCAATGTCAAGTCTGTACAGTCATCTCGAAAGTAATAGCAATACCATCAATACCACGAATAGTCATGTAAACCTCGTATTATGAATGTGTCAGTGTCCTGTGATCAAACGTGTCAATGGACACATCAGTATGTACGTAATGTCTAATGTCAATACTCGATGTCATTATCATGACATCGGTACCAGTCTATAAATGGACAGTAAGTATCAACGTCCTACATCATGAAATGCTAATCAAAATGAACAACAAGGTAGAAAAGAATAATTTGTAACGAAGACAAGACACGCTTGCCTGTAACTGCTGTTTGCGGGTAGGCATCACCAACTCCGGTATCCTTGTCGATCCTCCCAAGCTCATATATAATAATATATTATATTTAATATTCTATATCAACATACCATATATAAATTATATGAGTATCTATGCCTCCTAGTTGTCATCACGTTGCTACGACACTGCATCTATTATATAAGTACAAGTAGGTACCAAAATCTCTCGTAAATACTTTACAATTGTAACAAAATTATATATTTAGATTCTAGAATTTATCTATAAACACTTATATATTTCTATAATTATATTATTAATAGGAAAACCCTTTCACAAGAGATCCTATGTCAATGCCACATATGTCTTCCTCAATTCGACCAATTAATTTGGTCCCGAAACAATGATTAAATAGAATTAATAAATTCTATAAAAATTTCATAAATTAGTTAAAATAGTATTTATAATGTTAAATCTTGCACAACATAAATTTTAATATGAACTCATGGAGTTTTGACACTTTTGGACACAAGGAAAGCAAAAATTTTTGGAGTTCGGTGACACGACAAATGTCTTAAATTTTTGAAAATAGTAAACGGATGTGAAACCTAACTTTCAGATATACGTCGGAAAGGTATCAACGTCTAGATTCTGAATAAAAATATAATAATATAAGAAACTGAACTTCGATAGATGAAAAATGGCTCGCAATAGAATTCATTAGTTCTGGACACCCTGTCGTAGAATCGACGCCACGGGAAAATCGCTTGGAACTGGAGATCCAACGATCATGGGTTAGAGAAAGGGTAACTCTATATTTGGTTTGAGGAGAAACAGATGAGAAAAAGTGGGTGAAACATCATCTACAAATCGACTAACCTACTGTGACATTTCAGACTTCGATTTGGCGGAGTTTCGGCCCAAGTAGCGCATCGTGCACCTCTCTAGCGGCCGCAAAGTTGCTCCTACAGTTGCTAGGGTGGAAGAGAACATTGAGAGAGTCGCAAGAGTGGTGGTGGTTGGTGCAGAAATTGAGGAGAAATTATATTTTGTGAAGAAAGGGGGGTCGGCTAGGGTTTCGGGTTGGGAGGTTGTGGCCACGTGCAAGTTGGGGCTACGGGGGTTGTTGGCAGTTATGAAGAGAGAGGAATAGGTTAGGGTTAGGTTTGTATTTATATTATTAGGGCATGGTCTTTGGTTTGATCTAATTTGGATATGATTTGGTTCTGCAAAGTATACTATTAGTAATAGGTTTCCTAATTTGGATAGTGGTTTGACCAAGTCAAAGATATAGAAAATATTGACATGGCTGCAATTTAATCCCTAAAATTCACTTAAATATATGTATACTTGGTTTTGGTACTCCTAGTTAGGCTCTAACTAGTAGGGTTGACTAGGTTAGGGTCCGAGTAGCATTACTAGTCAAATTGGACCCGAAAATCAATTTAATGAGTCTCATGTGCCATTTGTAAATAAGTAGCACATGGAAACTCGATTGGATGGTACACCCTAGGCATGTGCATTATAGACTCAAAATGAATCAAAATCATATATTGGGTCATATGGTTTTATACTATTAGTAATAGGTTTCCTAATTTGGATAGTAGTTTGACCAAGTCAAAGATATGGAAAATATTGACATGGCTGCAATTTAATCTCTAAATTTTACTTAAATATATGTATACTTGATTTTGGTACTCCTAGTTAGGCTCTAACTAGTAGGGTTGACTAGGTTAGGGTCTGAGTAGCATTACTAGTCAAATTGGACCTGAAAATCAATTTAATGAGTCTCATGTGCCATTTGTAAATAAGTAGCACATGGGAACTCGATTGGATGGTACACCCTAGGCATGTGCATTATAGACTCAAATTGGATCAAAATCATATATTGGGTCATACGGTTTCGATCTATGTCAAGTCCCAAAATCAAATTGAAAGTTGGGCCTAGAATTACGATAAATGATCAAATGGTCTAAGTTGACCCGAAATCATGTGAAACCAAAAGAATATTGGGAAACAAATTTGAATGGGACATAATATATCAAACTAAAGATGAACGAGTCTAGAATTTAATTATAGAATTGGATTCAAGAAAACAATATTTGTTGTGCTTCAAAAATCAAAGCTACGGTAAACTACTAACATAGCCATTATTGACTTTAATATTTAAAATATCTATATAAAATAATATAAAATAGTTAAAAATAAAATCCAAAAAATTAGGGGGCTTACACACTACCGATTGGAGACTTTCCTTTGGTAGTGACGGGCCAAAGCTGGTCGGTTATACCGACGCTGATATGGCTGGAGATGTCGACACGAGGCGCTCGACTTTGGGCTATATGATGATGTTTGCTGGTGGAGCGGCATCGTGGCAGTCACGATTACAGAAATGTGTAGCCTTGTCGATGACAGAGGCAGAGTACATTACGGTGATAGAGACTTACAAGGAGTTGTTGTGGATAAAGAAGTTGTTGCAGGAGGTGGAGCTAAAGCAAGAGCAGTATACTTTGCTTTGCGATAGCCAGAGTGCCATTCACCTTGTGAAGAACCAGACATTTCATAGTCGGTCCAAGCACGTTGAGACTCCGTATCATTGGATACGGGATGTGGTTGAGAAGAAGGACGTGATGCTTGTGAATATTCATACAAATGACAACGGAGAAGACATGTTAGCGAAGGTTCTTCCAAGGGAAAAGTTCAAGTACTGCAGGAGGATCGTCGGGATGACGAACCCCTCCAAATAGTCGTGAAGGAAAGATTTGTTAGAGTGGGTAGGATTTCCAACCTATAATATGGAAAATACCCCAGAATCGGATTGGGTATTCCTATATATAATAAAAAATATTCCAATAGATTTAGATTGGGTATTTCTATATATAGTAGGAATATCCTAATGGAGTTGGATTGGGTATTCCTATATATAATAGGAATATATTAATGGTTTAGATTTAGTATTCCTACATATAATAGAATACCTCAATTTGTTATGGGTTTGAGGCTATATATACTAGGTGTTTTCTCACCATAAAATATATCTCAAAAAAGGAGAGGAGCAATATTTGAGAGAGAGAAAGAATTGAAGACTATTGCGAACGAGAGATCACTTCAAATAATTTTTCGATATTTTTTGTTCTTCGGAGTCTACAATCAAATTTTCTTCTTTCAAGTGAGTTGTGGTGATCCGTTTGGATCGGGAGGAGCTTGTAGAGGGTGTATTATCTTTATTCCATTAGTGGAGGTTCTTCACGGTTGGACTCCGATCATCCCGTAATTTTTCCTATTTGGGTTTTCTACGTCAAAAATATATGTGTCTGCGATTTGTGTTTGACATTTTTGGTTTGTGTGCTTTTGTTCGGTTCTCTCGCAGAACTCTCTGGTTTGGGAGAACGATTTCCGCGCTTCGTTCCCAACAGGGAAATAACTATGGTGACTACCCATATGCAGTCATGGGTGAAGACATTCCAAGACACTAGGTATACAATGGAAATGGGTTTGGTAAGATTCTGGTGATGTTTGATCAAATTGGGACAGGTGAACTTTGTAGAAAATTGAGTGTAGCCAGTGATGGTGTTACCATGGATGATGCATATTGAGGATAGGATGGGGTTCATGATATTGTAGATGGTGGTGATTGTCTAATAGGATTTTTAGAGGCCATTTCCGTAGAATTGAAACCAAATGGTTGTAGATTTGGTTGTGACATAGGTGTTTGGGTTGCAATAGATGAAATATATGGTAAAGGAGGAACAATCATAGCTGGAGCATATTAGTACAAATCAAACACTCTTCTTGATCTAGCCATTTCATCCAAGAACCCATCAAATTTCATTAAGAGAAAGAATTTTATCTTTCAAGGTTTGAAATTGCTTCTCCTCTGCCATAATCGGTGGCTATGGTGGTGGTTCCGGTGAAACTCCTTGTCATGGCTTCTTGAGATCGGTGGCTCTGATGGCGGTTCCGATGGAGCCCGTTGCCGAAGGCCATAGCTCCTTAAGAGATCCATCGCTTCTTGAGATCGGTGGCTCTGAGGGCGGTTCCGATGGAGCCCATTGCCGAAGGCCATAGCTCCTTAAGATTGGTAGCTCTGATACCAAATTGATAAATTCATTTTTCCATTGGCTCGAGATAGAGAGAAATCTATCATAATTCGCCATTGAAGGCACAAATATACAAGTTCAATTTGGGAAAGTTAAAGAAGAACTGGATTTTCTTCATTGATTCAAAAAAGAATTACAATGTGGAAAGAACAAGATTACAAAGTAGAAAGGAAAAAGATTACAAAGTAGAAATCTAAAATGTAGAAACAAGATTACAAATCACACACATATTACTCTCTCCAGCCTCCTTATTTATAGGTTTGAATTATAATTATTTTGTAACTAATTTCTCTAACAGAATTAACTAACTCTCCTAACAATATCGACTAGTTGCTATTAACTGAAACAAGTCAAAAAGATGGAATGTGTCACATGTTTACATCTGAAAAGCAGTAGGAGAACAAGAAGCTATAAAAAATTTAGGGCCTGTTTGGCTCCGTGTTATAATGCGGTTTTTTGAGTAAAAACAGCAAATAGTTCAAAAATTGTGTCAGCTGCTTCTCTGGATTTGCTGCCTTGAAAAAAAATTTCGAAAACCAACTTTATAATGCAGGTTTTAGAGAGGAGCAAAAACCCGTTTTTTTGAAATGAATTTTTTTTGCTTTCTCTATTGTTTGGCGGACCCCACCACCCACCAAACCCCCCTCTCCCCTCTCTCTTTCTCTCTCCTTCCAAAGAATTGTGATTCCATACTCCTTCATCTTCTCCCTCTTTTGAGAATGGACTCTGCCGTCGCTGCCATCGCCCGCCGACTCCTTGCTTCTGCTCCTCTCTCACTCTCTCTCTCCTCCCGAAGAATTTTGATTCCGTGCTACTTCATCTTCTCCCTCTTCTGAGAATGGACTCCTCCGCAGCCGCCCGCCGACTCCTCGGCCTCCGTCGCCGACCCTCCTCCTCCACCGCCGGCTCCTCCCACGGCTGGCAGAAGGTCACCTCCAAGCTTCAGTGCCGGGCCCCACCTTTACAGCCCCACCGTGCGGTCCTCATCTCCAATGGAACCCACGTCTCCAACTCCGTCGAGCTCAAGGCCGAGGAGCACCGCCGAGCAATCAAAGCAACTGCTGCTGCCGCCGGCGACGCGTCAGTGACGCTCGTCGTCGTCAACGGTGGGCCCAGGCGGTGGGCGCCGCGGGAGCGAGAGTCCTCCGACTGGATTTTGATCGTCCCATGGCAGTGGTGGATGGGTCGTCCATGGCAGTGGACTCCGAGCTATCGATATTGCGCGAGCAACGAGCTGGGCACCAAAGCTCGAATCCCTCAGTGAGGCTCGAATACCTCGAATTCCTCGGTGAAGCTCGACTCCGCAGAGGATCGTTTTCGTCGTCTCCGGCGAGTTCGAGGCGTACTCCGCCTGAAGACTCCAGTTTGCCATTCTCGCAATGTGCCACCATCAGATCCAACTTTCTTGATCCTCTCCGATGTTGGTGATGGATCGTCACCTCCGAGACAAGATCACCGCTGAATCTCGATGGACACGGGGGTGGACACAGTCTGGACACAAAAGATCTAAACAAAAACAAATTTCTTTAAAAAAAAATTACCAAACAGAAATTTTAACTTTTGTTTTTTAAAATTATTTTTCAGATGAAAGTAACCAAACGCAAAGTCAAAAAATTTATACTCAAAAAATAACTTTATAACTTACTTTCAGAAAACTGTTTTCAGAATCAAATTTCAGAAAACATATCTTAACGGACCCTTAATCTCATACTTTCCTCTTTATGTTTTATTGGATGTTGAAAACAAACTTTTGAAACTTCATGCCACGTGACTGCAAATGAAACCACAGACTCATCTAGTTTAACTCCACTCAAAATAGTAAAAACTCAAAAAACTAGTGGGATAACATTTATTAATGAATAATGCCATTCGTACCTCTAAAATTTCTTTCAAACTATCCTTTTTCATGTGGCAGCTAACGTAACGGTTAATGTGACAAATGACATGAAAAATTTAAATTTAAAATTAACATAAAAATTAATATTAATATTAACATTAATATTAACACATTAAAAATTAGCATTAACACTAATATTAACGTTAACATTAATATTAGCATAATATTAACATTAATTTTTTTGGGTAATTAATTTTTTGGGATAAAATTTGTCATGTCAGCTGTCATATTAGATGCCACATAATACTATTTAATATGCACATCAACTACCATATATGGAGCGATGGTTTGGAGGGGTACATTTTGGAGGTACGAATATCATTACTCATATTAATATATTTCATTTACAAAAGTGGACCAAGCAAATTAATATGATCTATATTAATTTGTATTATTTTATTAATGATATGTAATCATATTTTTCTAATTTTTCTTATTCTCGTTTTAGGAATCAAACAACATTGTTTAGTTTGGAAACATACTCTCTTTGGTTTCTTGAAATTAAAATGAAACTAGATTTCTATATTTAAAATAATTTCTATTTGCCAAGCATGCCCTTCGATCCTTACTGAAACAATATTATAGAATATAGCTGAATAGATTTAGAGAGTAGTCTTAGTTGTTTGTCATTTATTAAGAGGATCATATAGTAATGCTATTTGTACCTTCAAATTAATTGTCCCTCCAAACTATTCTTTCTTATGTGGCAACTGACATGACATGTTAAATAATATTATGTGTTATCTGATATGGCAGATGACATGACAAATTTTTTAACCCAAAAAGTTAATTATCCAAATTTTTTCCATATTTATGTTAACATTAATATTAATTTTAATGCTAATATTAACGTTAATATTAATATTAATATTAATATTAATATTAATATTAATTAATATTAATATTATATTTAATGTTAATGTTAACATTAATTTTAATTTTGATTCTAATTTTAAAATTTACCATGTCAGCTGTCACATCAACATGTCATGTCAGCTGCCATGTAAGGAGGGACGGTTTGGAGGGACAAATACCATTATTCTTATTTATTAGTGGAAAATAGAGAACTTAGATTTGAAAAATCCACAAGCTTGTTGTAGTTAGTTTATACGACAATGGAGTTCTTCGTGGACTCTATTGAAGAAGAGAAGGAATTGAAGTCTATGTTTATTGATATGACAGTACTACATGGATCGCAGTTCTGACCGCAGCCACGTGTCGGCCCCCCGTTGGAGGGGGGTCTGAAATTTTTGAAGGTGTGGCCTATGTGGTGGGGCGGAGGGGGTGGGACAAATGGGAGGGGGACACGTCGGCACGGGTCAAGTTCGCGTTCACCCCTCCTGCGGGCTGTTTAGCATTTTTCTTATTGATATCAGCTAGCAACCCAGAATAGATATCACTGAAGGAAAAAAAAAAAAAAAAAAAACTCTCCCATGTTTATTGATTTTAGCAAACGTTGTCTTAATAGATATTTTAACAACGTGTTTACAATGTTGCAGTTGTATATATAAACAACATTTCTGCTATGTCGTTATTTACTTTTCCAACAACAATATTAATTTGTTTTGAATTGATGTAACACTCAATTTTGACAACAATACATAAACGTTGTTAATATATTACAAAATTGTATAAACGAAAATTGAATATATTTTTAAATTTTTTTAACTTTCATTTAATTGAATATTCAACTTTTATATAACAATAATTTTCTTTTGAAGAAATTTCATTAATAGAACAAGTAAAACAACGAGCAAAGTACAACAATAGTGACAACAAGACCAAACTAAAAAAAAGAGAGAGAAGCTTATCAATATGTAAGTTCTCAGGAAGATACCGAATTCATTAATAGCTAGAGCCTAGTATGGAAAAGCGACATTTGCATACGAAAACATAGGGCTTGAGTTATACCTGACATGACATGGCTCCAGCAGCTGGCTATCAAATTTTGTTGAGCTACAACCGCAGTAGATTACACAATGTAACGCACCAAAAACAAACAAAACAATACAATCGAAGTGGTAATCTTGTGGATTTTAGCAAAATGCAACACAATATTTCCTAAGATTATCCTTTATAATCTCAGTTACTATTAATCTCAGTTACTATTGTAACCATTGGCTAATATTTCAAAGGATTATTTTGCATAAGGTTACCAGGTTTAGACTTAATTAGACTTTGGGTACTTGATTTGTTCGTTTTAGACTTTTGGTACTCAAATTTTTTTAATGATACATTGTAGTGACCAAATTGGATTTTCAGTGCTAAAATGTGTCACTAAAAAAGTTTAACTACCAAAAATCTAAAACGGACAAATTCAATATTTAAAGTCTAATTAGGTTCTAAACCTAGTACCATTGTACAAAGTAATCCTATTTTAAATACATGAAGCTTGAACATACCTCATATCGGAGATTCAGGTACAACTTACATTAGGAATTCAGTAGTGGCATGTTGTACAAATTTCAGCATCCCAAAATGATAACATGATATAGTCGCATGTGATATGGCATCATTTGAGCATGACAAAATGTGAAAGTAACTTAAAAAGGAATGGATGATAGAGTTTTTCTAACAGGTCAATAAAAACCTGTAAGGGAAGTATTTTAGCTTACCCCTCTTCTTGAACAGTAGTCATGAAACATGAGCTGTAATAATACTGTGTGTTCTTCTTGTGTCATTATGCTTCCAGAAACTCCAGATTCTCGTCGAAATCCTGTTGGAAACTAACCTTGCAGTTGAAGTACTGCTATATATCGGCCATATTGTATCGGTATCGGCCGATACAACTATAGACAACAACAAAGTTTTCATATTACTTGCTTGAACTAAGCTCTATGAAGAGTGGATTTTTAGTGTGTGCGTGTGCGCGCGCGTGTGTATATATATATATATATATATATATATATATTGTTGAGATTAAAAGACCTAAAAAGGTGGTGGGATCTACATCTTTTAATTTCAACCACTAAATTTTAATTCAATCCATAAAACATAGCATGGTTCTATAATACAAAACCAACCGTCTGATTTTGAAACATTTCTGTATATATATATATATATATATATATATATATATATATATATATATATATATATATATATATATATATACACTAAAATATATCGAATTAGTGACTGCCATATCCGTCGCTAATCCGTCGGTAAATCAACTTAACGACGGTTAACCGACGAAATTTGGTTGAAAAAATCCGTCGGAAAATAGCCCGTCGCTAAACAAAGTCCGTCGCTATTCTGTCGCCATTCGGCTACTTAGCGACGGATTTCCGTCATCAAAGATCGAACATTTAGCGACGGCTAGCTGACGGATTGCCGTCAAATCAATTATCGAAAAAAAATTTATACTACTTTTTAGTGACGGACAGGTCCGTCGGTAATATGTCGGTAATTGCGTATCATAGAGTTTCTGATACGAAAAATATGACGCGAATTCGTCGCTAGCCGTCGCTAATACTCGACAGACGAACGACGGTTTAGCGACAGAATATACGTCGCTTAGGTTCTGAAAATCTTTATATTTCTAGAACCTTGTCGATAGATAATCCGTCGCTAATCCGCCGACATCCGTCGCTAACTGAAAATTATCCAGTTAGTGACAGAATATTCCATCGCTCAGCCGTTACCTTTCGTCGCAAGTCCATCGCTAACTGAAAAAAATTTGAAAAAAAATTACATGAAATACAGCATTCCATGTTCGTACAACATCCAAAACATCGAACATCACAATATGTATCACACCTTACACAAACCCACAAACCAATATACCTCATACACCAATATACAAATATCTATCACAAATACATCACACAAACCAACATACATCAATGAACCAACAAACCAATATACATCACACATCAATATACAAATATCTATCACAAATACATCACACATCAATATACAAATATCTATCACAAATACATCACACAAACCAACATACATCAATGAGACCCGGAGCAACCCTCCGTTGAATTTCTATATAATAAAAGTCTAGGTAATAGCATCCAAAAACATCCAAGTCTATAAAATAACCATGTCTAGAAAATAAAAATCCGTCAAGATTATATATATATATATATATATATATATATATATATTGTCCTCTACGTACACGCAGAGAGATCTACCTCCTCAGCCACTTCGCATAAGTAGGATTGTAACACCCACTTTTCTAAAATGAGGATAATTTTGAACTTTTGTAAAAGTTTATTATTTAATAATAGGATTTATGATTTGTGAAGATTTTTAATTAATTTAATACTATTTAAAATTGGCGAATTATAATTTTGATGTGTTAGCTAGTGAACCCTAAAACTGTTGAGCTTAGAGACTAATCATGACCATGGGGACCTAACCATGTGATTAGAATAACTATTTACAACTTTTTTTGCTAGGGGTATTTTGGTCATTTTGTGACTTAAATTATTTAGGGTTTTGATTAATTGATAAATTTTAGATTATTTTAATAATATTTAAATTGATGTATTATAATTTTGGTCATTTTTCATATTTTAATATTTTGAGAATTTTTATATTTTAATATTGATTTTACGGGATTTGTTTAGTCGGGTTTGAGTTTCATTTCGTTCCGACTTGTGTTAGTGACCCGGGTAGCTTAGACTATAGACGGGATCACAAGATTAGTTAGTTATGGTCCACAAACTCCACTAATTAAGTTAGTGAATTTAGACTAATTCTACTTGTTAGATTGGTTAAGTTAGAGGCTTAAATTTAACCCTTTCGATCCCAAACATGAACCTAACTTAAAATTAACCAAGAGGACTACTTGAGGTCTTATTGGACTTTCCCCCAAGGTCCAAATAGGGTTTAATGGCAGCCACTATAGCTAGGTTAGGCTCCCTTCCTTTCATTTTATTCCATCTTGCCTCGTTTCCTTCACAAAGTGTTCTTTCCCAAATTAGAGAGCTTCCCTCTTTGATTTGATCTCCAAATCCTTACATTCCTCCACCAAAATTTTCATCCAACCTTCTCATATTACCAAGGGAGGGTGCTAGCAAAGATTTGGAGCAAGTCCAAGGAGGAGTGTCCTTTTTGGAAGATCTTCGTGTCGGAGCCGTGTCCTTGGGAGTATCATTGGGATTACACTTCCAATAGGTAAAACCAACCCTCTAAATTGATTTTCTATGCATATTAGTTAGTTTTGAATCCAGAGGATCCACCCCCTTCCATGTACCCCATTTAGATTCAAATTTGAGGCCATTTGAGCTCTCTTGAGGATTTTAGATATGTGTCTTGTGTCCTACTTGATAGATCCCAAATTAGGACACTCCATATGTATGTATGTATGATAATAGTTTAAATAGATATTTAAATTCAGTTTTAGAATGGTTAGAGAGTGGATTGATGTTAGTTAGGATGGTTAGAATGAGTTTCATTTGGATACATATGTTGGTATCCAAGTATCTTGGCCTACATGTATTTTTTTTGTCCAAAACAACTTAAATTTATCATAATATTTATCCACGTTTTTATTAACCAAAGCAACTTAGAAATGTCATAACTTTTAGCTTAGAACTCCGATTAATCTTCCATTTTTTTAAAGAACCGTATTGAAGTTAGCTTTAAAATATATATTTTAATAAGCCAAAATCATTCTGAAACTTTCTGTAAAACTATTTGAGTGTCAGCTATCCGAAAGACAAACGTGTTTCAGTGTTTTTGCGATTCCGGGAGCTTTCAGACATTAAAATGCGATCTGTTTGAAGTTTCAGAAAGCTAACACGAAGGGCTACTGTAGTTCCTAAAAATCAAGTTGCACCCATCAAAGAAGTCATGAAAATCAAATTGTGCATCCTTCAAGTGAACTGCACATGAGACAGATTACGCAACAACTCGATTGCGCAGGCTGAACTGCGCACTCATCCAAGTGCGCAAGCTGACGTGGCCTCGTCATCATTACCTGACAGAGAATCAGATCTTCTGACAGCTGACAGCCCGAAGAACGAGGAAACTGTTCTTTTATCGTGCAGCACAGCGCTCGAGGACAGCTGTACATGCAGCACAATCTGCCAGACTCTCTACAGCGTAATTCAATCAAGCGCAATCTGAAGCCAGCATAATTCATGTGGCACGCTCCATCAAGACAACTGACAATGTACACGTGGCCTACATGCCATCAATTACTCACCATGTGGCAACCGTCTGTACACGACCAAGCGCATTTTAATCAAATAATGCCACGCGTCACATACAGGTGGTCCACGATCGAGTAACTGCCTGCGCAGTTTATTGCTTGCACAATCCAAAGTGTGCGCAACTATCCTGCGCAACTCAGAATAACTAAAAGTTAGTTATTTCCAGAACTCTATAAATAGAGTTTCAAGTCTTCATCATCACACATATAGAGATCAGAATACACATTCAAGTCATCACTAGAGATCAGGAGTTCTTGCCAAAGTGCTGCTGCAATCTTCAAAGGCTACCGTCTTCAAAGTTCACATAGTCCAAGCGATAAAGCGATCGTCTTCAGATCGGATTCCTATAGTTGTACTTTCCCAGAATTCTTGTAATCTTTTTACAAAGTTTGTGAAATAAAGATCAACTTTTGTTTTTGCAAACAAAATGGTGACTCTGCTGGGGATGACTTTATCCTCCGACGAGGAAGTGACAACTCAATGTGACGTTGCGTCTATCGGAAAAATGCAGAAGACGCTGGTTATAAAGGTCAACCAGATGGCCTACGAGGCGATGATCAACTCCAGGACCACCCCTCGCACTGTAACAACTTCTGCCACAAGCAAAGTTCATCCAGTGTGGGTCCCCAAGACTACGGCGCAGTCTACTGCCTCTGCTGTTCAGCCTGCTGCGCAGTCCACTGTCTCTGTTGCTGCCTCTGCTGCGCAGTCTGCTTCTACTGCCCATGCGCAGTATGCTGTTCCCCTTGCCAGTGCACAAACCACTTCCTATGATGCTCTGTCAAAGTGCAAGACTCCTCTTCTCCTGGCGCAGTTGGCTGCAACTCTGCCTGTACAATCCACCATTCCAGCAACCAGAGTGCAACTCAAGCACTCTGGCATCAAGACTCCTGCTGCGCAAGCTGCTGTGACTGTGGCCAAAAAACCTTCTGTCAAAGCTCCTCATGCGCAATCTGCCAGTGCGCCAACAACCACTCCAACCCATGCGCAAACTGTGCCAGCGCAGTCTAAGAGAGACAGCCCTTTGGCTAATCTCTCTTCTTCCCACAGTAAGGGGAAAAACTCTGCTCCTCTTCCCAAGCACCCTGTTGCTCCAGCGCAATCCACTGGGGGTAGTCTTTTGACTATTCCTCCTCCTCTCCAGAACAAAGGAAAAGGTCTGTTGGTCTTTTCTCAAACTTCCTCGTCCCACGACTTGGAAGACAACAGAGGAAAACGCTCTTTATCTAACCCTTCTTCACAAAACAAAGGAAAAGGCCCTTTTGTCTTTTCTCAGTCTTCATCGGTTTTTACCGTAGAAGATCAAGCTGAACGTGCCTCGGCACCAGTCAGTACAAGAACTCTCTCAAACAAGGATTCTTCTTCCCTTCTTGCCAAAGGGAAGTATACTGATCAAGAGGTATTCTGCCTACTCCAGGAGCAGAATTCCAAGATCTTCCAACTCTCAAGATATCCCGTTCAAAATAAAGAAAATTACTAGTGTCTCAGATAGAAACCCCTGGGGGTGAATTTGCTGATCTAAGAACTTATCTCAGTAGGCCAACTTCGGTGAAACGCAAACAGCCAATGCCGAAGACCAACCAGCATCAGAGACAAACTTCCAGGATCAAAAATCCTGACACCTATGCTAATGGAATGAGTACTTCCTTGTACACTCAAGGGACAAAACATTTGAAGAACCAGAACCATGTTCCGAATGTTGTCAAAGAACATGTCCCTCAAACTTCTTCTCGTCCTGTCATTGTTCCCGATCTCCGAGAACACCTTAAACAAAAATGGGACAACATCTCAACTCCTCCAGTGCAACCACTTGGACACCATTGTAATCACATGGTTGTCATCAAGTGTTGTTGTCAGACAACAAAATGATCTGTCTTCGATCGTCTAAACTTTACAAACTCTGAACCTATGTCAGAAGATGAAGACGAAGTTTTGTACGCTTCTGTCAATATGACTTCTCGAGACACTGGGGTAGGAAGTATTCTAAGCACGGTAAGCCTCGCAAGCCAAGCCAGCGGTATTTGGATCTACTCCAAGAATCTTCTGATGGAGTATTCCAACATATCCGATCCCGAAGCCGAGATACAATCGTTCAAAGGAATCTTCAAGATCCTTCCGGTCATCTTCATCTTTCTCACTCAGGAGATGATTCTTTCTCCGACTATGATGCATACAGTGAAAGTTCGAAACAGACAGTATCTTCCACTATACCTAGAGAAGTGACGGCTTATGTTGTCACCGAAGACCCAGATGCTTCCAGTTTGGCTAGCCAAGAACAACGGATAGCTGTGCTAGAAGACAAGTTGAAGACCATGGTCGAAATGGTTGCAAGTATGCATTCTATTATCGTGGCCCAACATACAGTACCACCGACCGTACCTACTGCAAATCCTGAAATCATAGCATCGTCGGTGCCTGTCAATACAGGGCTGGGGGTAGCATCTCCTCAAGTACCTCCCGTACAGATTCAACCTCACCCAGTCAGTCAGGTGCTGGGGGTAGTGCTTACCACGCTGTTCCTCCCCCTAACACTCTGATTTAGCCTGCTCCTTCTACATCAGTGGAGGATGCTAATGAAGCTTTCAAACTCCTGTGAACTCAGTTCGAGGCCTTCAAAGAGAAAGACAACTTACAGAGGTTGGGGATCAAACAACCCTACCTAGTTGAATGGAAGAAAGTCTCATTTCCTCCGAAATACAAGATTCCAACAATCTCTCTGTTTGATGGCAGCACTTCTTCCAGTCAGTTCATTAACCACTTTGAGGTAATGATTATCCAACTTCAGCCAAATGACGTTCTTCTTACCAGGGTATTCGTCGGCTGTTTAGCCGGCGTAGCATACTATTGGTACAGAAGTTTGTCCGATGGTTGTATCACCTCCTTCTCAGGTCTAAAACAAATCTTCTTGGAACGATTCTATGAGGGGATCAATGACATGACCATGTCAGCCCTTAATAAAATCAAACAAAGGCATAATAAAACCGTTGAGAGTTTCATTGAAAGGTTCCGCCGAGAAGCTTTATAAATGCCTCCTGGAACTTCGGCCGCTGTGACTATAGACACCTGCAAGGCAAATCTTTTGCCTATCATCAGCATGTGGACGGGGTCAACTCAGTTCTAAGACTGGCCATCTTTCATTGTCAAAACTAAAGCAGCTGAAGTTAGTGCTGACAAATTCAAGCAGCTAGGGGTACACATGTCTAACCCTGACCGGGATGAACACCAGACATCGGGTGGTGGTAATCGCCAGAACAACCACAAGGGAAAAGAAACTTTGAACATCAACTTGAAGAACAAAGAGTCTTTGGCGGTTAATATAGCTCCACCTACGTCTGCTTCTACTCCTTCAGCACCTCCATCAAGGGAACCTCGTCCGAAAGTAGAGTACTCTTTTAACGAGAATGACACCGTAAGCATCTTTAATTGCTTCATCAAAAGCAATAAGCTCCAACTTCCAGACCCAAAGAAGCCTGATGAGGTCGGTAAGACTGATCATTCCAAGTATTGTGTCTATCACAGGTTCATTGGGCATCCCACTCGAGCAAGTTATGTGCTCAAAGGCAAAATTCAGGAGCTGGTCAACGCTGGTGTTGTCACTCTGCAGCAAGACGAGAAGACTGTTACCGCAAACATGGTCTCAGTTCAATTCGGTGACTTCCCTCCACAGATGGTACAACACGGTGTCATTCCTATCCCCAAAGCTACTCTTGAGATCGAGAATCTTCCTCCTCCACGAAGTGAAGGTCTCGTCCCCTTGTCTCTTGACAATGGCGAGATTATGTGGATTCACCCTGATCTTGCTTCAGAGTTTGAAGTTCCTTCTTCCTCCAAAAAGAAAGAACGCTCCAAGGACAAGACAAAGACTTGCAATATGGTGTCTTTCGACCCCATAGTTGACGAGAAAATCCTGCGGGGCACCAGATCAGGGAAAGCCTATCTAAAAGATTATCCCGAAGCTCAGGAGAATCCTGCTTCTTCTTCTGAATCAGCTCCAGTACAACCTGCTTCCACTGAGGATATCCCTTCTGCCTCCTCACCAGTTATAGCGTCCATTCCTCCCAAGCTGACGGTCGCTGACAAAGGCAAACAACAAGTCCGCTTCGATAAGCCTTTGAAGAAGTCATCTCCTTCTGGACTTGAAAAGCCTTACAATTTTTATATCTTAGCTAAACTAGCCAATACACCAGCCCGGCTGTCAATCTTAGAGCTCTTGCGCCTCTCCAAAGAGACTCGGGAAACTCTGAGTGAAGCTCTCATGCAGGCAGAAACCTGTCTAGCTCTTCTGAAGAAGCCGAAAGTAGAGCCATTCTCTTGCCTACATTGTCATAGTGTGTTGGAATTAATTCCAAATATTACCTTCACACAGGATGACATGATGATGGAAGACAATAGGCATGACCATCCTCTATACTATACGGGATATGTCGACTCGATGAAAGTCGATCGTATTCTGATAGATCCTGGGTCTGCCCTCAGCATCATGCCGAAGACAATGTTAGATGCATTGAAGATCCCAGTGCATAGTCTTTCCAGTACAATCACCACTATCCTTGGATTCAATCAGGGAAGGAGTGAGCCTTTAGGCAAGATTCGCCTAAAACTCAAAATAGGCAATCTCTGCACAAAGGTGACCTTCTACATCATTGAAAACTATGGTTGTTCTTATAATGCTCTGTTGGGAAGACCATTTTTGCATGAACACAATATTGTTCCTTCAACTCTCCATTAATGTTTCAAATATGTCGATGACAATGGAGAGGTTCAAAAGGAGGTTGCTGATCTCTATCCTTTCAAAGGCGTCGAAGCATACTGCAACGATGCTCGTATGTACAATGATGAATTCATAAAAATAGTGTTGTCTCTGGACACTGAAGAAGAACCAGAAGCAGTGCCTAATGACACCCTCATCATACCTATCAAAGGGCGTGTTTCTCATCCTCAGTCCTCCAAACCACTGGCTATTCACTTGCCAGTCCAGAAGCAACCAACTGATGATGGTCAGGATCAAAGGGAGCTCACCTCTTCTGAGCCACTTGTTATTGACTTACGTCGTAACAAGGAAAAAAGACAGCTCACCTCTTCTGAGCCACTTGTTATTGATTTATCTCATAACAAGGACAAAAGGGAGCTCACCTCTTCTGAGCCACTTGTTATTGACCTCCGTCGTAACAAGGCTAATCCTCCTCTACGTTCTTCTTCTCCTCCTCTTGTAATCAATCTGACCAAGCCTGCTAAGGCTAAAGGTACTGGTGTAAATACAGATGTACAAATAAATAAAAAAATATCTACTTTCCAGTATACTGATGTCATTTATCATGCTAAGTGCTATTTGGATATGTTAGATAGCTTTCAGTCATTTACAATGGGAGTTGTATAGTCTCTTCAAACAGAAGTCTCACTCGAACATCCAAATGATTCATAACGTGTTGTTCCCGTTCGAAAGAAAGGCGAGAGTCCAATACTTTTTAGTGAAGGACCAGAACAACAATTCAGCTATACGGATGATAGCAAAAGTAACGATACGAGACATCTTCAACTCCGTCGTTACAGTCAACAATCAAAAGACATCATCCGAAAGATGGGTTATGATTTCAAGAATGGCCTCAATTACGGTAAGGGTCGAAGAACTCCTATCCGTACAACCGTTCCAAAAGGAAAGTCAGAGATGTACTATAGGAGGACCAAAAGAGGTCTCGGATATACTTCACCTCTGGTATTATCCCCAGCAGTCTCCGAGTCCGATAGTGAAGAGCGTTCTAACTCTTCTGATTCCAGATCATGGGATTCTGACACCAGCATCGGTCAAGTTCATCGGCTGATTGTATCTTCTAACATGGTCTCCGTTGAACTTCCAGAAGGCTATGACAAGGGTATTGAAGAAAATCCCAAAACAGATCCTTGGGTTCAACGAATGGATACTCAATGGGAACTCCGATTCGAACAAAGAGAACCTCCTACTGAAGATCAATTGGTTCAAATTGATGTAGGAGAGAGCGGGTCCCCTCGTCCAATATTCATCAGCAAGAACCTTCCCGAGGTAGATAAGCAAGAATTAATTCTTCTTATTCAAGAATACATTGATGTCTTTACCTGGAGCTATAAAGACATGCCAGGTCTAGTTCCCAAAGTTGCTACACACAAATTGAACATCCTGCCTAATGCAAAATCGGTCAAACAGCAACAACGGTGCTTCAAGCTAGAAATGATGGATGCAATTGACGATAAAGTCAAGAAGCTCATCGCTTGTGGCTTTATCCGAGAAGAACAACATCCAGATTGGGTAGCTAATGTCGTTCCAGTCCTGAAGAAAACCGGAAAAGTTCGAGTCTGTATCGACTTCCGGAATCTTAATGAAGCCTGTCCAAAAGACGAGTTTTCTCTCCCTATCACGGACGTCATGATCGACAATACTTGTAGTTTTGAAAGAATATCTTTTATGGATGGATTCTCCAGATATAATCAAATTCGGATGAATCCTGAAGATGAAAAACATACTTCTTTTCGCACTCCTCGCGGAGTCTACTGCTATACTGTAATGCCATTTGGTCTCAAGAACGTCGGTGCAACTTACCAACGAGCTATGAGTACCATTTTTCGAGATCATCTGCGCAAGACTGTTGAATGCTACGTCGACGATATTGCTGTCAAGAGTCGTCTAAAGGAAGATCACATCCAAGACTTGAGAACTATCTTCAATCTCATGTGCCAACATTAACTCAAAATAAATTCCACCAAGTCATTCTTGGGTGTCTCTAGTGGCAAATTTCTCGGCTTCGTTATTACCTCTAAGGGTATACACGTGGATCCCGAGAAGATCAAAGCCATTCAAGAGATGCGTCCTCCACGTAACCTAAAAGAGCTACGAGGATTCCAAAGTCGACTTGCGTACATCAGGAGGTTCATTTCGAATCTGTCTAGACGCTGCAGACCATTTACTCAGCTAATGAAGAAGGGTGTATCTTTCATTTGGACCGAAGAATGTCAACGAGCATTTGATGACATAAAATGATATCTCATGAATCCACCAGTCTTAGTGCCACCAATCTCTGGCATACCATTCTTAATATATGTCTGTGCTATGGACCATTCATTGGGTGCTTTACTTACCTAAAAGAACAAAGAAGGTCATGAACAAGCTATCTATTATCTCAGTCGTACTATGATTGGTGCCGAACACCGTTATAGTCCGGTCGAAAAAGAATGCCTAGCTCTTATGTTTGTTGTTCAAAAGACGAGGCATTACATCATTGGCCAAACTATTCATGTCATATCTCGAGTTAATCCTCTTCGGGTACTGATGAAGAAGCCTAGTACACTCAATTCTCGGCTGGCTACATGGGCCATTCTGCTAGCCCAATATGACATGGTATATGTTCCTCAAAAGTCTGTCAAAGGTCAAGCACTGGCAGATTTCTTAGCAGCTCATCCTGTTCCAGAGACATCCAAACTCTATGATAAAATTCCAGACGAGACATTGGAATCTAATACAATCTCTGAAGAATTTCCTACTTAGCGTCTATTCTTTGATGGTGCATCCAGGATTGGACCCAATGGTGCCATTGTCGCAGGAGTTGGAGTTGTTCTCGTTTCTCCAGATGGATCAACTATTCAAAGAGCCTACTCCTTAGATGAACCTTGCACCAATAACGTGGCAGAATACAATGCTCTGCTCATTGGTCTTCAGTTAGCTAAACAACTAGACGTCGAGTATCTTGAAGTTTATGGTGACTCCAAGCTGGTTGTTAATCAGGTTAGAGGAACCTATGAAGTTCGCCATCAAGATCTAGTGCCTTACTATGAAGCGGCAATCAACATAGCTACATCATTCAAAGCCTTCTTCATTGAATATGTACGCCGAGCTTGCTATACTGAGGCAAATGCTTTGGCCAATCTTGCAGCAGTCTTAGCCATCCCTATCAAAAGACAGCAGGTGGTGGTTATCTCTAATCGGAAATTATTTTGCATCAAAAACAATCATAATATTGAGTTCAGTAATCTTACTTAAGCCAATGTTATCAATGATTATTGGAGAACTCCCTTCATCGACTTCGTAGTTCATGACATACTTCCTAAAGATCCTAAGGAGGCTACGAGTATTCGTCGACGGTCTCTGCAATTCTACTACAATCAGACCACCAAAACTCTTTATCGGCGAACTTATGACGGTCTTCTCTTGCGCTGTCTTGCTGGTGATGAAGCGAAGCAAGTATTGCGTGAAGCTCACGATGGTGTCTGCGGAGCACATCAACCCGGTCCTAAACTACAGGATCGCATCCGACGTATGGGTTACTACTGGCCCTCTATGGTATCTGATGCCATCGAATATGCAAGAAAATGTCGAGCTTGTCAAATCCACGCAGATTTCATTCATCAACCGTCGGAATTTCTTCATCCGACTGCTGCTTCCTGGCCTTTTGAAGCCTGGGGCATAGACATCATAGGTCCCATCAATCCTCCTTCTTCTAGGGGACATCGGTTCATAATGGCAATAACCGACTACTTCTCCAAATGGGCCGAAGCTATACCATTGGCTGAAGTCAAGACCAGCAGTGTCATCAACTTTGTCAAATACCATGTCATCTATAGATTTGGTGTACCTCGAAGGATCATTCATGACAATGGACCTCAGTTCATCAGCCAAAAGTTCACAAGGTTCTGTGACGATCATCGGATTGACAATGTCGCTTCGATAGCCTACAATCCTGCTGCTAATGGCTTAGCTGAAGCTTTCAACAAGACTATCATCAAGCTCCTCAAAAGTTTGTGTCCACTAACAAACAAAACTGGAGTGAAAAGCTTGGAGAATGTCTTTGGGCCTACCTTATTACGGTCCGCAACCCTACAGGCTGTACACCCTTCTCTTTGGTGTACGGCTGTGAAGCAGTTCTACCCCTGGAACTTCAAATTCTGTCTTTAAGGATTGCCATCGTCAATGAACTCACTATAGAGAACAACGATCTTCTCCAACTTCAAGAATTGGAGGCGCTCGATGAGAAGTGGTTAATGGCCCAACAGCATATTGAGTTATACCAAGCCCGCATCTCTAAGACTTTCAACCGCAAAGTTAAGGTCAGAACCTTTCAGAAAGGAGAGCTTATTTTAACAGTCAGATGTTCCATGACTATGACTCACTCGAACAAGGGCAAGTTCGATGCAAAGTAGGAAGGGCCATATATTGTGAGCAAAGTCTTCTCAAATGGATCCTATCAACTCACAGAGCTAGACGGTCGAATTGCAATGATGCCTATCAATGGCAAGTTCCTCAAAAAGTATTATGTATAAATGTAAAAGATATTGCTTGTAATCATCAGACAAGTTTATAAATAAAATTCAATTTTATTTCATCATGAATGATAGTACATAATATCAAGGAAGGTCACTATCATCATCCTTCTCAAAATTGGGACGTGGGCCACTACCGTCCTTATCAAAGACATGATCAGCAAAAGAGCCGAGAACATTCTTGCCCGAACCCACCAGGAACTTGCAAGCAGCCATCCTCATGGCTTCTTCTTCTTCAGTCTTCCCTGGTTCTAGAAGGAAATCTAAGATGTCCCTTGGCGGCTTAGGTACAAATGAACCTTCGCCTGCCTCTGTCTGCTTTGGTTTGGCCGGCTCGACTAGACGTTCTTCAGTAGCCGCTTCAACCTTCGGGACGATCTCAGCCTTCTTGGATGCATCTCCAGACGACATCTTTATGTTGAAAAGTGAAAGTGATCATCCCATCTGATTTTTTGTTCTATTTATAGACAGAGATTCGTACGACAACGAAGCGATACATTCATTTAATGGTTCGTTCGTTTATTACATTCATCTGACGGTTTGTCTGTTCATTAAATTCATCTGACGGTTCGTCCGTTCATTCCATCCATCCGACGGTTTGCCCATTCATTAAATTCATTCGACGGTTCGCCCGTTCATTAAATTCATCTGACAATTCGTCCGTTCATTACATTCATCCAACGGTTCGTCCGTTCATCACATTCATCCGACGGTTCGTCCATTCATCACATTCATCCGACGGTTCACCCGTTCGTTCCATTCATCTGACGGTTCGCCCGTTCGTTCCATTCATCTGACGGTTCACCCGTTCACATATCCATTTGACAGTTCGCCCGTTCATTCCATCTATCCGACGGTTCGCCCGTTCATCTGACGGTTCACCCGTTCATTTAATTCATTTGACGGTCCATCTGTTCATCCCGACGATTCATTTCGTTCATTTATTTCGTTCACACATTTTGACGATTCATTTTCGTTCATTCATCCATTCCTTCATATCAACAACTTATCATCTTTGATTAAGTTGTCTATTGAAATAATGATATTCAATAAATTATATTCTGCCATGTCCACATTACCTCTGAGCAGATATAATTGAATATAATTATTTTCTAAAATCAAGAAATATATCATGTCCTGCACCTCTGATTATATTTTCTATCGCTATTATTTATATCTGAATAAGATATACAATAAATAATAGAGCCACCAAGAAAATGTCTTTTTATTGATTGATCAAAATTGAAAGATATTACAATATTACATATCACAAAAATTGAAGATACAAAAAGCCTTTCTCATTCTGCTGGCGGAGTCATCAAATTAGTCATCTGCTGCTTTAAAGATTGCAGCCGCTCCTCACGAGATTCCATCACTCGCTTCCTAGCTTCCTCCATCCCAGACTTATCGTCAAAAGATGGCATGGTTACTAATTTGCGAAAGATTTCAGCCTAATGAGTTACGACATACTCATCTCTTTCCTGAGTCAGAGCATTCAGTTGTTGAACTGCAGCCTGATGTTGTATGGCCTCATCCTCCAGAGCAAGCTGGAAAAGTCTTAGCTCTTCTTGAAGTCGAGTAGATTCTGCTTGCAGCTCAGCAACTTTCCTTTCCTTCTCTTCAGCAATAGATGCTATTGTTTCCACTTGGGAATTATACTCAGCAGACTTAGTAGAGAAAGTGTCCAAGAGAACTTGGAGATCAACCTTCGCAACTGCAACTTCTTGTGACATCTTCTCAAATTTAGCCTGTACCAAGAGCTCCATCTCCCCCCTATTAAGCTCTTTGTAAATCTTAACCGATGCCTCCAGCTCATCTAGTATATGTTCAAGAAAAATAGCCTGAGCTTCGTCGCCTTGACTGCGGATGGCATTGATCAAATAGGAGGTTGGACCTCTAACTGTGGAGAAACCAGCATCTTCTTTCTTTATCACCCTATCTACAAGGGGTCCCAACGAATTAAAGAAAAGGTTGCTAAAGGAGCTAATGATAAATCGGTTAGTAGCCAGAGCTCCATGAGTAGCAGCTACTCCCATAGACGTCGAAGCAGCAGCAGGTGTCTGTGAAGAAAGACGTCCAGCTTCCTCTTTTTGGGTAGAGGGCTCTTTAGACAGTGGAGCCATCGTAGAGCTAGCTGCCCCTCCCAAATGTTCTTCTGCAAAATCAAATAAACCTTATCATTGATTGTTGTTGTCATTTGCAACTAATCGAAAGGGGTCAAAAGTAAAGGCAATCTTACCTTGGCTTGTCCCAGCGACAAGTCTGTCATCTGTTGGCACAGGTTCCAATCTAGCAGAAGTAGCCTCAGACATTACTGCCTGGCTACTTCCTGCCTCAGAGCCACCCGAAAAATGTCGGCTACCACTAGCTATAGCCGTTATTGGCACTATATCTGTGCATACGGGAGGAACTGGAGAAGATTCAAGTTCTGTATGGATAAAAATATAGATGTCAGCTATTTGAATCTATGAAAAGAAGGTTGATAAAATTATTTAATACCTTTGGGATCAGCAGGAGTAGTTTCAGCAGGTGCTACTTCTGAACCCGTATTCTTTTCTTGAGACACGTGCACCTCAACATCCTCTTCAGGATTCAGCATGTTATCTACAGCTTCGGGAGATAAATGGACATCAGTGTCCTCTTCTGGATTTAAAGTATCATCAACAGCTTCTGTTGATGTATCTTCTTTGCTTATACTATCTTCTGGTGCTTCCACGCTGGCAGTTGTGGCAGCAGCTTGGTCGACATCATCCTGCAGATCGAAGTCGCAATCATTTAGAGCTTCAATCATTAAATGATCTTCTTCTTTACGGAGTGTTCCTGGTGTAGCAGGAAGCTGGGTAGTTTCCACTGCAAGAGAATGAGATTGCAAAACTTCATCATCCCTCTGCTCAGCTTCATCCCTCTGCTCAGCTCCATCCCTCTGCACAGCTTCATCCCTCTGCTCAACCTTGTCCCTCTGCTCCGGAGTAGGAGTCTCCTGCCTAAGCTCGGGGGCAGGTGTAGGGGATGACATGGTGATTCCAGCAACAGCACTAGCCACCACCAAGGACAAGATTTGTCTCGGAGGAGTGACCACCCTCTTTCTTCTTCTGGAGGCCAGTTTCTTTCTATGTAGAGGTCTCTCTGGACTCTCTATATCTACTACATCGACCTGCCTTGGAAGAGAGGTTGGCGTAGTCGCTTCTTCTCTTTGGATCGACTCGGCCAGTTGCCGAGATTGTGACCTGGTGGTGACCTTCTCTGATGGATCTAGGATAAGCTTCTTCTTTGCAACCGGAGAAGAAGGTTCATTAATCCTTCTCTTTCTCTCCTTGGTTGTGTTTGCCATTAAAATTCTTTGATTGTAAATTTTAATACAAACAGAACAGTGTTACAATATAGGACTTAGACGTAGTCCTAGAAGTACACTTTTGTTTAATCTGGGTCCCTTGTGCCGATGGAGTGAGTGGTAATGCGTTGACTCCGTTGACGATCTGACGACGGTTATCGGTTCTCTGAAGATCTGGATTGCTCTGGGTGCTGGAGCTTGCTGAGAGGAGGAAGACGTTGAGTGTCTATATCTGCCTCTCTGGTGGTGCGAAGTCTCTGTGTATTCGTTGTAGGTAGGTATGTGTGTGTATCTCGGTACGAAGGAAATGGTCCCTCTATTTATAGTTTTGCAGGCTGGCTGCTCATGCACGCATATATAGGATGCACCTGTACGCGGGGACGCCACGTGTTGATTGCTGATGGAGGCTCATGGACGATGCACCCTGATCGAGGGGTTGACTTCTTCATGTTGCTGTTGTGAACCGGCACGTAGCGGAGAAGAAGATCTTTCTGTTGCTGAGATCTTGGATGAGTTGAGTCAAAGGACACGTGTCGTCGACCCATGGCTCGGAGATCTCGGATTTGGTGGGGAATGATCTGGTAGGATGCGCCTAGAATTGGACGCATGAGGAGACTTTGGCTCGAAACCTTTAGGAGTCACGAACCATTCTGGGCGCATGACTTTTGAGGCGCATGCAGAGCTTCAGTAGTGACTTTACTCCTGTCTTTTGGGATTAGGGAGAAGTCTGGGACGCATGGCTTTTGAGGCGCATGCAGAGTTGTATCAGTGACTTTCCTTCTGTCTTTAGGGATCAGTAAAAAGTCTGGGGCACACAGCTTTTGAGGCGTATACAGGTTTGGGCGCATGGACGCGGAGGCGCATGCGAGATGGTTGAGTAGCCACGTGGCAGTAGCCGTCGGAGGGGAGTAATGATGATGCTGACGTTGGCGATGCTTCTTCTGAAAAAGCTGTCGACTGTTCAGACTTTGGGAGGCATACTGCCAACTCTGTCAGTTCAGCATTTAATGTTTGTGACATTCGAGGGATAGCTGAGTGGACGCATCGGTTGGCGTTCCACTAGGTGCATGGGGACGCATGCGGGCGCATCCCCTGTGATGCTTTTGGTGCTGAAAGGTGCGTCTGTGTGATGCGCTTGATATTGAAGGGTACGTCTATGTGATACGTGGTCTGGCCGGCACATCCGCTTCGTGAGACGTCTTTTGATGGTGCAACTGTTACGTTCTCCGAGTGCTTTAAATAGCCGTTTTGACTTGGCTGAATTCAAAGCGTCCGGTACATCCATTTAATACAAATTTATTGCACGAAATTCGGAGAGCCATCCACTTGGCGCATGGGTTTGATCTACCCGGCCTATAAATAGTGGTATGGAGAGAGGGTTTGCTTCTCGTTCTCTCACGTCCTTCCGACATGAATTCGTTTACTCGAATGCATTCTGTTGATGAGATGCTCCCAAGAGTGAAGATGCAACGCAGTATCATTGTTGATGCACTTGAAGGTGACTGTTACGTCCAAAAGTCAGAGTCGAGGGCTTCAGAGGCAGGCGGAAGGTGCCTGTTGCATCCAAAGATAGGGATGCTCGGGCCTCGTTTTCGTTGTACAGGAAGAGCCGTAGATCGGAATTGCGGTGCCCTGACCGTCTTCCTCGAGCTTTGGCGAGCTCCTTCTCTGCGTGGGTGTTGCCCATTCTGGTTGGAAGCTGCTCCTTTAGCCGCGGGTCGATTGCGGTACTCTTCTCTTCCTTTGGCTTTTGGATGGGGGATTAATTGTCACTCTCGTCCTGCTCGGCCAGGTGAGCCTGGCTGGAAGGATGGCACATAACTGGGCTGCTGAAGGGATGCACATAACTGAGCTGCCCAAGGGATGCACATAACTGAGCTGCTGAAAAGGATGCGCCTTGCTGAGGGCACATGGTGGGATACGCCTGGCTGAGGGCGCATGTTGGGATGCGCCTGGCCGAGGGCGCATGTTGATTGCTGGCTGTAGACTTAGGATCTTTTCTTTCTCCTTTGTACAGTCTTTCTTAGACATGTAATAGACTTTTATATGTTAAATAAAAAGTCCTCTTTCAATGTCTATATTTGTTGCTTTTTGCTGTAAAGTACTTTGCCCACGCTCTGGCGCATGTAGTCTGGCACATATACTTTCTGGTTCTGAAATTCCATGCTTCTACAAGACCCCCTTCAAAGTTTTCAAAACTTTTGGATAAGTTTTGGAATACTTTGAATAAGAAGCATGGTAGTGGAGGCGCATGACCGTCAGGATGCATAGATGCTCCGCGCGTCAGTGCTGGACGCATCCTCCGTTCAGTTAGTGCAAATGATGACGCCTCGGTAACCTAAAAAGATTAATGATGATCTTTTTTTGTTTCATTTGTGGTTATCTCTTCATAGAACCCGAGGCGACGACTGAGATCACACATCATCGGTTCACGCGTGCGACCAAGTCCTATAAATAGGCGAGAGATGGAGAGAGAGAGTTCTTCTTCTCCTTGCTTTTGCTTTATTTAGAGTTCTTCTTCAAAAACCCTAACTTTTCTTCTCTCAAAGAATGGCTCCCAAGACTCCTCGCGGCGGTGCTGACAAGGACAAAGGAAAAGGACCTGTGAAAGCCGTGACGGCTGATGTTCTCCGTCGGCCTGTCGAAGTTCGACCGGAGGTGGTTGGTAAGTTTCATTTTACGTATACCAACGCACATGGACCTTGAGTCTTTTGATGATGTGCCGAGGTTTTTGCCGCCGACGCGCATGGGTTTAAACCCTGAAAATACGTCGAAGCTCTGCTGCTGACGCGCATGGGTTTAGACCCTGATGATGCGCCGAAGCCTTTCACTGAGACGCCATGCGCTTTTGATGCGACTCAGATTCTTTTGTTATTTCTAACATTTTTCGAATCTTTGCTAGTGTCGATGCCTATCCCACTCTTGAGTGAAGTGCTCCTGGACACTGCCCTCTGCCAGACGGGAGTAGATTATAACGAGGAAGTGATAAACCCAGCTCAAGCCGCTATTATGCTGGACCAGTATCCCGAAAGAATGACTCAAATCCGGGAACAGCAGTATGGGTTCCTCAAACAGATGATGGAGCGTGGTGTTTTGAAATCTGCCACATCTGATAAAGTGACCTTCTTGAAGCCTGAGTTCCTGTTTGGGGATCACCTTACTTCTACTGAAGCAACATTGTTGAAGGTCAAGGAAGACTGGTTTTTCACAGCAAAAGGAGTGTAGATGACCGTTAAGCAACTTGAACGTCAATGGCCTTTGATGGCCTTCTGTCGTCTTACTTCCAAGAGGAGGATGTCTTGGGATCTTACTCCCTCTCAGGGGGGCGGTGACTGGCATCATCAAAATTGATTCAACCTCCGATCAAAAAGATACTTTGACCGCAGTGCGGTCTGGGTCTTCTTTTACCTGGCGGACTCTACGCCCTGGGAGCATTTACAGTGATGTTCCCCTTGATACATTTGCTCATAGTGCCTTGACTTTTGCGTATCGCATGCTGTTGATGGAACGCTCATACCCGAAAGGAGAGTTTCGGGTAGAGGGTTGGTGTCATTACGTTTCCAAATGGGATAAACTGACACTCTGGGTTTTGTCGCGGTTCCAGACTGAGCTCCGAGAAATTGGGCTGACTGCCGCGATTCTTGCCACCCAAGCAGGTGTTGACATTAACAGGCATATGTTCCTCGCACTCTTGGAGATGTTTGATATCCATACCGGGACCTTTTTTACTTCGGTGGAGGAGTTAGGGCTCGTATTTCATGAGATGTATGAGGTATCAAAGCTCCCTTGGGGATCGGAACCCTATGAAGAGTATTTTTCGACCAACGAAGAGTTTTAAGTCCTGGGGGACAAGGCTGAGGAGATGACGGCCGTCTTTAAGGAAGTGGCGAGTCATCATTACTATATGCAGAAGAGGGACAAGAGCATATTGCAGCCTCATGTGACCGTTGGAGAGATTACGTCTTTAGACAAGACAAGGGGGATCCCTCGCAATTCTTCACTCCGTCGGCGCTCTCTCGTAGCAAAGTGCTCTCCGAGATGAGCAGGTTAGATGAGAAGAATCCCCGGGAGAACGAGGACCAGCAGTCTGATGAACGCTCCTACAGCTGTTTCTGGCATCTTGCTCATCGAATGTCGTCAAAAGCAGTATTGGTCGCGTATCATATCGTTTGGCTTCGGGATTATGTCTTTTCGGGCGGATCCGGCTCTGTAGAGAGAGTGACCCGGCACTTGATCCTGCCAGCTGTGAAGTTGGTCTTTGGCCGGCGCTTGGCTCTACTCCCCGCAATGGTATGTAATTTACTGCGAGGTTTACGCGAGTTCGCGGGAAATGTGATTCATGACCGGGGTCGAAAAGATAACTTCCCGCGTACTGAACTGCCGTTTCACTATTTGATGGGGTGGTTAATTTTATACCATCCTAATGTAATGAGTCCGGGTTCAGAAGAAGACTACAGGGCCGGAGATGCATTCCTCCGCCGTTTCCACCAGAGGAGTTGGTCGCACACTTGCGTTCCTGTTTGCAGAAGGGTGTTATCCCATCTTCAGGGATGGGAGATCACCAAAGTTGGTCCGATCTTCTTGGGTTTTGAGACCAACGAAGACTTAAGGGATTCAGGTGAAGATGCCACCGCTCTGCCTCCGTAGAGATTTCGCTGGTTGCAAAGTATTCGGCCATCCCACCTGGTGTACCGGAACAGGAATCAGTGCTTCCTGGAACCGTATTTACCGAGCCGCTTTGCACGTCAATTCGATTATGCGCAGCTGATGTTGGACAATCCCAGTATCACCCTGGGGTATGCTGGAAGTTTGCTGGATGGCACACGAGCTTGGCATTACTATAATGCTGGATGTACCGGAGCTCACTTTACGCTGCCTGCCCAGGATCCGCGGCCGCCCATTCTTTACTCGGCCGCCAAGTTTTACTGCGTTATGGCTGCCGTGCCTTCCGGGTATGATAGGGAGACGAGTCTCGTTCCAGGCACCCCTTTAGCGGTGACTGGGCATGTATCGGCTAGGGCTCGATTACACCGTCAACCAGGGGTGGGTCATCACGGTGCCCCCATCGCATCCCCAGGGGGTCAGGCTGAACCTTCGGTTGATCAACTGAAACGATGTGCAGATGTAGGGGCTGGATTTCCTGTATCAAAGAAGCTAAAGAAGACATCGTCACCGACGGTGTCATCGGATTCAGCATCTGCAGAGGTAAGGATGTCCCACAGAGTCTGGTTTGGGTTCAATATTTCATGTAATCAATGCTTCCCCCTTGTATAGGAGCCGCTAAAAAGAAAACCTCGTACTCCAAAGTCTGGTGGGAGCAGGCCAAAGGAGATGGCGGGTTCGTCTGAAGTGCGCATCCCGCCGACTATGATGTCTCCTATGAAGGAGAATCCGGAGGATGTTGTTGTCGTGGAGATTCCAGCGTCCCCAGATTATGTCAGAAGGGAAGCTGAGGATGCAGCAGCTTCTGGGGAGGTGCCAGCTGCCGTGAGGGACTTGGACGTTGAGGGTCCAGCGGACACGGGGCTTCGTGATGATGATATGGGGTGGAGTTCGTCGTCTTCGGATGACGTCGCTCCAGAGTTGCAAGAGCCTGTTGTGGGGGCAACAGATGTGATTGAAACAAATGAGAGGGTTGATTCCCCTCCTTGTTATGATGAGGGGAGGTCGGCTGCATCGTTGCCGAGCCCTACCCCGAACTCAGCGGCGGAAGCTGAGGTGGCTGCCGATCAGGTGGTAGCGACAGGTCCTGTCCCTGTAGAGGGATTTGATGAAGAGACTCGTCTGACGGTCCTGACTTCAGGGACGAGTCGGGAGGTAAGTGTTGATCTCCCCGTTCTGCCAGGAAAAGTATTGGCTGGTGATAGCACGTTGGGTATTGGAGAGGTGGCCACTGACGTCGGTGGTACTTCCAAGTTCGGGAAGGGTAAGGGTGTGATAGAACCCTCTGTTGCTCCTTCCACTTAGGGTACTATCTCAACGCCTGTCCCATCTTCTTCTGTTCCTTTGGCTCCTCGGACTAGTAGTCAGGCCCCTTTTGATGAAGAGCCTACTGATACCGAGGTTCCAGCCTCGCAGGTTGAGGTCGGCGGGTCTTCTTCCGGTCTGCCGACTGGAGTAGCTCTTCCAACCCCTGCTATGATGCCGCAGGTGCTGGCGGATGCAGATAAATATGTGAAATTCATCATTGAGGCAGTTTACAAAATGCTACAGAGGGGGTGTCGGCAGTGACGGACGCCAAGGGGAGCTTTACGACGGCAAAAACTCTGGCATTGCCTCATATCAACCTGATCCGTATTCACCTGGGCCACGATCACCTGGCCGTCATTCTGGAAGCCACGGTAGCTGAGTTGGACCAGCAGCTTTCCAAATTAGAGTGCATCCAGCGAAATGACCTCTCCGTCCTGATAGATGCAGAGAAGGAGAAGCTGCTTGCCGAGACTGAGTCTTCTTACCAGGCCACAATAAGTGTCTGGGAACGCAAAGTGGCTGAGACTGAAGCTGCAGTGGAGCGATTATCTCAGTCTATGTGAGAGACAGTGGAGACACGAGCTGCGTTGGATGCTGATATCGCAGAGATTGACGCGCAGATGCGCCGTCTTGAGGACCAGCGGGCCCGACTCCTATTGGACGTTGAACGTGTCCAGGCTGAACACGTAGCATTCAAGAAGGAGAAAGCAGCTTTCACTCTCCGAGCTCTTACCCTGGCTCAGCAGAGACAGCAGCTTGATGAGAAGCACGAGAATGAAACTTCTGCTGAGGCTGTTGAAGCGATGCGTCAAGAAGCTGAACGTCAAGTCTTGGCGACTGTGGAGACTCGGGCGGCAGATTTAAAATGCCAAATTACAGAGCTTTCCGCCAACCCTGGGAATATTTAGGGCTTATAGTCTCTATTTTTTATATTTTTGTAACTCTTGCTGGGGATAGTGTAATCCTTTACTCTCCTTTTTTAGAAATAAAGAAGTACACCATTTTCTGCGATGTGTTCATTTTTGCTTGTCATGAACTTTGATGATTTGTGTGGACCTATTATCTTTTTCGTACCTTGGTTTTAGATACAGATAATAAGTTTAAAGGACCCAATGTATTTGCTCAGAGGTAATGTGGACGTGGCAAATATGGGGTTCGAATGATAGAATCTTCCTACTCAGAGGTGTCATGGACGTGGTAGGAATGACTCTGGGAGATGCACGGAACTACTCAGAGGTAATATGGACGTGAAAGTTCTGCGATCGATGTACGGCAACGCGGGGGTTGTCTGTACGGGATGTTTACTCAGAGGTAATGTGGACGTGGTAAACATGAAGGATAGTGTAATCTAACGGGGTGTAAGATTCTGCCTTGTAGGACGTAGGGCAACAACTCAGAGGTGATGTGGACGTGGTTGTTCTTCTACTGGAGGATGCCACGGAACAGCTCGGTTCCGGAAGCGTATGATTTTGTGGAAGGGAATTGTCTGTGAGTCCTGATGATTGGGTCCACAGATCCCCTGGTAGAAGCACATGTCTAAAAGATGTCAAGAGTAGTACTTCTTTATGAACTTGTCGTTGATGGGCATCATGAACAAGTCCCCATTGGGTTTGACGAGACGGTAAGCACCGTTTGAGTATACCGTCTCGATGATGAAAGGTCCTTTCCATTTGGGCTCGAACTTTCCTGGTGTTTTGTGAGTCAACACCATCGGCCTCCTGACTGCCAGAACCAGGTCGCCAACTTGGAAAGTCCTCCGCTTGACCTTCTTGTTGAAAGCCTGTGATATACGGGCTTGGTAGAGTTCGATGCGTTGTTGAGCTTGAAGACACTTTTCGTCAAGTGCCTCCAGTTCCTGCAGACGACGACGTTGATTGTCTTCTTCTGTGAGTTGGTTTGTGATTGCTACACGGAGTGAGGGTATCTGAATCTCGAGAGGCAGTACCGCTTCGCTCCCGTAGACCAAGGAGAATGGTGTGTTGCCTGTCGGGGTCCGTACCATGGTACGGTAGGCCCAAAGGCATTCGCCGAGCTTTTCATCCCAGTCGCGTTTGTTAGATGACACGACCTTTTTGAGTAGCCTGACGATAGTTTTGTTGAACGCCTCTGCTAATCCGTTTGCTGCCGGATTGTAGGCGGTTGATGCCATGTTTTGAATACGATTCTTGTCACAGAATTGGCTGAAGACATGGCTAATAAACTGAGGAATTATCGTGGATGATCCTTCGGGGTACCCCGAAATGGTAGATGACGTGGTGCTTGATGAAGCTGATCACCCTGGAGCTTTTCACTTCTGCCAGAGGAACTGCTTCTGCCCATTTAGAAAAGTAGTCGGTGATCGTTAGGATGAAGCGGTGTCCTCTCGATGAAGGAGGGGTGATCGGTCCCACAATGTCCATTTCCCAAGCTTCGAAGGGCCAGGAGGCGACTGTAGGATGTAGTGGTTCGGACGGTGTATGTTTGAAGTCTGCGTGAAGCTGGCACGCATGGCACTTCTTAGCATATTCAACAGCGTCAGCGGCCATGTTTGGCTAGTAATAGCCCATGCGTCGCAGCCGATCCTTAGGATCGGGCTGATGGGCCCCGTAGGTTCCATCATGAGCTTCTCGAAGGGCTTCGGCTGCTTCTTCGTTAGACAAACATCGAAGGAGAAGTCCATCGTAGGAGCGTCGGTACAGCATTTTAGTAGCCATATCGTAGTAGAATCGAAGAGAGCGTCTCCTGACCGAGACGGCTTCTTTCGGGTCCTCTGGGAGAATTTCGTAGACAGCGAAGTCGATGAACGGAAATCTCCAATCTCGAACGTTAACACCGGCACCCGTTGACATGGCGTGAGCCACTTGTGAGCGCAGGTTGTTTTTAGGGCAGACTAAGTCTCGACCCACCACCGTGACATAGTGTTGAGTTTCGAGGGGTACCGCCAAAGAGACTGCGAGGCCAGCCAGAGCATTGGCCTCGAGATTTTGTAGACGAGGTACGTGTTCGATGAAGAACCCGGTGAAGGTTGAAATGATGTTCAATGCAACTTCATGGTAGGGGATCAAATCTTCATGGCGAACCTCGTATTGCCCTCTGATCTGATTTACGACGAGCTTTGAGTCACCGTAGGCTTCCAGATTATTCACCCCCAGCTGTTGCGCTAGCTGGAGTCCCATAATGAGCGCGTTGTACTCAGCAATATTGTTGGAGCACGGCTTCGAAAGGGAGTAAGTACGCTGGATGACCAGCTGATCGGAGGAGACTAATACCACCCCCACTCCTGCGATGATTTAGCCTTTGGGGCCTGTTCTTGAAGCGCCATCGAAAAACATCTGCCAGACGGAACTTTCTTCGATGATATTTGATTCTTGGACCTCATCCAGGATGTCTTCATAGAGTCTTGAGGACTTTAGAATAGGATGTGCAGCTAAGAAGTCGGCCAGAGCTTGACCCTTAACAGCCTTCTGTGGAACGAACACCATGTTGTATGGCGTTAGCAAGATCGCCCATGTGGCTAGCCGGGAGTTCAGTGATCCTGGCTTCGTCATGAGGACCCTGAGCGGATTGACTCGGGAAATGACGTGAATTGTCTGGCCCGAGACATAATGACGAGTCTTTTGGATGGCAAATACCAGAGCCAAGCACTCCTTTTCAACGGGGTTGTACCGATGTTCGGCCCCGATCAGAGTTTGGCTGAGGTAGTAGATTGCTTGCTCATAGCCTGTGTCGTTGTTCTGAGCTAGCAGGGCATCGAGGAAATGATCCATGGCACGGACGTAGAGTAGGAATGGTTTGCCGGCGACGGGTGCCACCAGGACTGGAGGGCTCGTCAGGTAGGCTTTGATGTCGTCGAAAGCCTTTTGGCATTCCTCTGTCCAAACGTAAGAGGCTCCCTTCTTCATGAGCTGGGTGAAGGGTTGACATTTGCCGGAAAGGTTTGCTATGAACCTCCGGATGTATGTCAGACGTCCCTGTAGGCCTCGAAGTTCTCGAAGATTCTTCGGAGGGTCCATATCAAGAATTGCTTTGGTTTTCTCGAGATCGACATGAATGCCTTTCGTCGTGATGATGAAGCCCAAGAACTTTTTGCTCGAAACCCCAAGGAAGGATTTAGCGGGGTTCATCTTGAGTTGATGCGCCCGCATGAGGTCGAAGACTGTCTTGAGGTCTTGCAGGTGATCTCCTTTGAGACAGCTCTTGACTGCGATGTCGTCGACATAGCATTCGACTGTCTTGTGAAGATGCTGACGGAAAATGGTGCTCATAGCACGTTGGTATGTCGTACCAGCATTCTTCAAGTCGAAGGGCATCACTGTGTAGCAGAAAATGCCCTTTGGAGTCCTGAATGACGTATGTTTTGCGTCATCGGAGAACATCTTGATCTGGTTGTAGCCCGAATACCCGTCTATGAAAGACATGCGCTCGAAGCCACATGTGTTGTCGATCATCACGTCAGTGATTGGAAGCGGGAATTCGTCCTTCGGGCAAGCAGAGTTGAGGTCTCTGAAGTCGATACAGACTTGTATCTTCCCATTCTTCTTGGTGATGGGGACGACGTTGGCTACCCAATCTGGGTGTTGCTCTTCACGGATGAAGCCGCTAGTCAAGAGTTTGTCTACCTCCTGATCGATGGCGTTCATGATGTCCGGACGGAAGTACCGCTGTTGTTGTTTGATAGGCTTGGCATCTGGCAAGATGTTCAACCTATGCATCGCAATCTGGGGATTAAGTCCCGGCATATCTTCGTAGCTCCAGGCGAAGACGTCGATATATTCTTTAGCCAACTGGATTAAAGATTCTCGGTCTTCTCCTTTTAGGCTTTTGCTGACGAAGATGGGTTTGGAAGAAGATCCATCCCCAAGGTCGATCTGCTCGACTTCGTCTTCGGTGGGAGGTTCACGTAATTCAAAACGAGACTCCCATTGTTGTCCCAGGCGTTGAGCCCAGGGTTCTTCTTCGAAGAATTCTGGCGCTTGGTCTTCGCCTTCTTCTTCTTGAGATTGTGCCGATGTCATATTGGCTGACAGCACTCTCTTGAAGACAGATCCGATACTGGTATCGGAATCCCATGTTGATGCTTCAGACGAGTGAGAATGTTCAATTTCCTCTGCGTCCGAACTCTCTGGCGTTGACGGCGGCGTGACATAGCTTAGCTCCCGTCGAGTTTGGTTGTAGTAGTCCTGCGGCTTTCCTTTAGGTGTTGAAAGCCGGAGAGGGAGACGTCGACCTTTGCCGTAGTTCAGGCCTTTGTCGCTTTTTAGGTCGTAACCCATCTTTTGGATGAGGTACTTTGCCTTGTCCGTGTACCGATAGAGTTGTATTCTGCCGGCATCTCATTCTGGCTCGAGTGGCGGGAGGTCTTGATGACGCTCGACTTTGCCAAAGATGATGGATTTTTCGTCTCGACTCCGTGGTGGGACTATGTAACAGATCCCTTGGGACGGAACTACTCGATTTACATGATGTACGGTCGTTATTTGTGTTTGCAACGACCGTAGAGCGTTATCTAATGTATGCATGGCATTCCAATATGGAAGACTAGAATAATTAAAAGACACTCTATTATTGATGAAATGCGAGATTTTATCCCGTGGGATTACAATGTCGAGAGATGAGGCATCTACATCGGTCGAGATATATTCTTCCAGCTCTTCATCTGTAAGCACTAGAGTAGGATCGGGAGGGTCCACCACAGCGTTGATCTGGGAGTCCGAGAGGACTACATGGGCCTTCTCTGGCGGCTGAGATGGCGGCGGCTTGCCCTTAAGACGCACCTTCAGAGGTGCCTCCGATGCGCCTCCGATGACTGGCGCCTTCCCCTGTAGTTTTGCCACAAGGGGAGCCGATGTTTGAGAAGGCTTTCCCTTGAGCCGTATCTTCAGGGGAGTTTCAGGAGCAGCTGGTGCTTTCCCAGATAGCTTAATGCTCATGAGGGGCAACTTCTGAGGCAGTTTGCCTTTGAGTCGGATCTTCAAAGGAACATCGGGAGTGACCTCAGGCTCCATGTCCGGCTCTGCTACCGTTTCTGCTTCGTCATCAGCATCATTGGCCTCATCCTCGTCAGGTGACTTGTATAAGTCGGCATCGGTGAAGTAGGCTTCAATCCCTTTAAAGAGGTCGATGTCCGTGAACTCCGTACGGATGACGTTGTTGGTGGACACGTACTTCATACATTGGTGGAGCGTGGATGGCACCACCATGTACTCGTGCAGCCATGGGCGACCCAACAGGATGTTGTAGTTGACTTCAGCATCCATGACATAACAAGTGACCTCGGTTCTGAGGTTACCGATGTGGCACTTTAGTCGTATTTTGTCCAGTGGTTTGCTTTTGCTGGCGTTGAAACCACTGATTATCGTGTTGGAGGGCGCTAGTCGGTACATTGGGATCCCCAGTGTTGAGAGCAACGTCTTCGGGATGATGCTGAGGGAAGACCCCGGATCGATCTGAATCCGCTTCACCTTGACTGAACCGATGTACCCTGTATAATACAGCGGCCTATTGTGTCGATTGTGTTTGAGCAACATGTCCTGTTAGGTGAAGGTTATATTGGGGATAACCTCCTCCGCACAGTGACAGTGCTTGCACACAGTCGGGAGATCTTCCTGCTGCTTGACCTGACTGAGAAAGGATTCAGCATCCTTCAGAGCTTCGTAGAGAGCTTCTTGGGAGTCTTTGGAAAGACGGAGGAGCTCGAATAGAGACAGGCGGACAGGAGTACTGGCGAGTTGCGCCAGTATGTCGAAGTTGTGGGGCTTGGCTAGCCCCGAAGCATTCTCTTTTCGTAGAGGCCTATCGAAGCGGGCCTCTATCTGCTTCTGTTTATTGGCTTCTGAGGGCTTAGACGGACCCTCGTCCTGGACAGCAGGGACGGTGCCGGGAGGCACCACCTCGACGGCAGCTTCGTCGGGTTGGACGTTCTGTTGTGAACGCGTCTGCACAGGAAGTGCCTCTTCCGCTGAAGAAGAGACCATGCGGCAAGACTTGATCTTTCTGCCTTTGGACTTGGAGGTAGGACGTATGTCCGGTTGAGTCACCTCGGAGACGAGATCGGGGTGAACCCACAGGATCTCTCCCCGAGATGTGGTGAGTGGGATGAGTCCACTCATGTTGTCACAGGTTGGTGGTAAGTTAACCACCTCCATTGTCGCCTTAGGGATAGGGACGACGCCATCTTGTGTTGTAGTCGGCGGTAGGGTGCCAAACTGGAGTGGCACCATGTTGGCCGACACCGTCTTCTCTTCGTAGTCGACGGAGATTACATCTGTATTGATCATGCGCTGGATGTAATTCTTGAGGACATAGCAGTCCTTGGTTGGTTGTCCGACAAGCCGATAGTAGTGACAGTACCTCGGGTTGTCCACTTTCCCAACCTCATCAGGATGCTTAGGGTCCGAAAGCTTGATCTTGTCGCCATGCTTCAGTATCTCAAAGAGCTGCATGGTGTCTTCGTCGTTGAACGAGTAAACCTCCTTCGGCCTTGGTGCAAGTGGAGGCTTCTGAGTAGGTGCTGATGCACCTTTTGAGGCATTGACAGTCAATGCCTGCTTTTCCTTTGTTTTTCGTCCAGGGTTGTTGGCTGCAGGCCATTTCCCCTTGTCCTCGAAGGCAGGAAAACTGACTCCCAGAAGATGAGCGTTGGCTGCCTTCTTCTTCGCGGCTTCTGCTTCAATGATCAAGGAGCTCCAGTCGGGAGGAGGAGTAGAGTTGAGCCAGAGCTTGACTGCAGGCAGCATGTTCATGCTGCAGGAGGAGAGAAGCACATATTCTGGCATGCCCGGGGATAGTCTGAAGCAGGCCTGTCGGAAGCGTTCGATAGACACTCAAACTATTTCCTTCTCCTTCTGGTATATCTCTATAAGGGACGCCATTGTCATGTCCTTCCCGCCGTCGTAGAAACGGTCGAGAAAGAGGCGCATCAGGTCGTCGAATGAAGATATTGAATTATCGGGGAGGCTCCAGTACCAGTCGTACACCACTCCTTTCAGTGCCCCAACAAATATGCTGGTGAGTAGCGCGTCCTCCTTCGGAAGATGTCCCGTCTGAGACTGGAAGTACGTCAGATAGCGACACGGCGAGTCCTTCCCGTCGTATGGCGTCAGTATTTGTGGTTTATACTTTGGAGGATAAACCACCTTGTTCCACTCGAGGGGATAAGGCTGGGGGATACCCATTTTCTGGCGCTCCTCTTGTCTCGTCTTGGACTCAAAGCGCTCGCGCAGGTCCCTGATCATCTCGACCACGTCTTCCGTGGAGTTGGGAGTCGGGAAAGGTAGTACCACCGGATGTTGAGCATTTGAGAGCTCTGACGTCCGAGGTGCTTCACGACGATCTGCGTCCGAGGATACCCATTGAAGGGGTACACTCGACTCTCCATTGGCCCCTGGATCTGGACCGTTAGAAGGTGTCCTGGTCAAAGCTGACCGTATCTCAAACACTGCTTGAGTCAGTGTTTGCATGGAGGTAGAGAGGGTTTTGAGTCCTCCCTCCAGGGTATCTATGCGCTGGACGACGTCTGTTGGCGGCGCATCAGACTCGACATCAGCCCCAGTCACGTTTACTGTCATGACGCGGCCGGGAGTGGATGAATGGGTCGAGGCTTTACTCTCGGCCTCACTCTCTTGTAGGTGAGTTGCCTCTCCTAGAGTTTCGTCTTGGCTACCTCCGGCTATGTTCGGAAGAACATTCATCACGGGCGCATCTGTAAGGGCCTGATTAGCCTCAGCTCCGTCTTGAAGGGCCTTTTCGTCTCCGGTGCTCGGGTCCGCAGATGCTAGACTACCCCCAGCTATATTTTGGTGGATATCCTCATCTTCAGGGGCTTCTGGGAGGCTGATTTCGCCTCGAGGATCTGCCCCAAGTGTGCTTTGGACACACTCGTCTTCGAAAGGAGGCTCGACAAGGGTCTGACTACCCCCAGCTTCCTCCAAGATCTTCTTCCTTGCTCGAGTGCCTTCGAACACTCCGGAGGATGAGACAGCTGTCTTGGTTTTCCTCGACTGGCTTTTGGACGAGGAAGAGAGACTGCCAGTCGTCTTTCGGACTGACGAGGAGTTGGAGATCACGTTGCATAAAGCAACCATTGGTTTCTCTTCTGTTGACACCTTCTTCCCGAGGCGACGTCGGAGAAGTGCTGATGATTGCAGCCACTGGAACATCGACTGTCTTGGTGGGACTGCCGCTTTGCAACAGCAGTTGATGGTGACCACAGCACAAGTATGCCCCGTAAGAGGCGCATCGTGCTTGTCAGTCAACTCTCCTGATCGGCGCTTGTGAGTGATCACGTTATGCAGATCGTTGGAGGAGAGTGCCACCTTCGCACCCCCTTCAGGCACATGGCAAGGCCAAGCGCCGTGGTGGTCAAGTGAGTGCTACGCCCCCTGATCTAATACCAAACAGGCATCCCGATCAGTAGTGGGGGAACCACAGCATTTGGAGTGACTTGAACGGACCTCAAACGCACAACCAGAGGAGGCGCAGAAGTTCAAGACCACTGTATTTGCCTTACTCGACTTGGTTGTGCACGCAGTAGATGCGCCCAAGTGAGACAAGGACTTTGAAGGTCGGCTCGTTCTCGGCGCCGCAGCACTCGAGTCGACCTTGTACAACTTACCATCAGCAGCGCGCATGATTGTGAGCGCATACTTCTGGCTTGTTGCTGGCATAGCACGTTTGGGATGCATGGCCCGTGCTGCTTTGGACTTCTTCGTACCAGGCCGCTGGAGCGCGTAGTACTCAGAATCCAAATTCTCTTCGCCACTACAGCGAGTGAGTCTGTCAAAGACAGAGATCTTTTGTGGCGCATCAGAGGTGATGCACGGGGCATTGGCTGCGCCCCTGCTCCGTCGACGTATCTTTCTCGCCTGAGAGGGAGATGGCTGGGGAACGTGGTTAGCCGCACGTTTCCCTGAGAGATGCGCTGCACCAGCGGGCGCATCTTGGTTGCTGAGGACGTCAACAGGAAGGGAAGGCTGGATTGGCGCATCCCCTTCGGTGGTGGTGCCCGAGGCGTCGACCTTGCGCACCCAGACTCGGCAGGTCTTCTTCGGCTTCGACAGCCGCTTCGAAGGACTCACACTGCCTTCAGATATGAACTCCTCATACGCCTGTTGATTGAGGCGTACGACCAGCGTCTTGTGGGAGGAGCCTACCTTCACGTCGTCGGATTGCGACACAGCTTTCTCGTTGGAGGAGAAAGAGGTCCCCAGCAGAGTCGCCAGCTTGTTTGCCATTAGAATTCTTTGATTGTAAATTTCAATACAAACATAACAGTGTTACAATATAGGACTTAGACGTAGTCCTAAAAGTACACTTTTGTTTAATCTGGGTCCCTTGTGTCGATGGAGTGAGTGGTAATACGTTGACTCCGTTGACGATCTGACGACGGTTATCGGTTCTCTGAAGGTCTGGATTGTTCTAGGTGCTGGAGCTTGCTGAGAGGAGGAAGACGTTGAGTGTCTGTATCTGCCTCTCTGGTGGTGCGAAGTCTCTGTGTATTCGTTGTAGGTAGGTATGTGTGTGTATCTCGGTACGAAGGAAATGGTCCCTCTATTTATAGTTTTGTAGGCTGGCTGCTCATGCGTGCATATGTTGGATGCGCCTGTACGCGGGGACGCCACGTGTTGATTGCTGATGGAGGCACATGGACGATACGTCCTGATCGAAGGGGTTGACTTCTTCATGTTGCTGTTGTGAACCGGCACGTAGCGGAGAAGAAGATCTTTCTGTTGCAGAGATCTTGGATGAGTTGAGTCAAAGGACACGTGTCGTCGATCCATGGCTCAGAGATCTTAGATTTGGTGGGGAATGATCTGGTAGAATGCGCCTAGGATTGGGCGCATGGGGAGACTTTGGCTCGTAACCTTTAGGAGTCACAAACCATTCTGGGCGCATGACTTTTGAGGCGCATGCAGAGCTTCAGTAGTGACTTTACTCCTATCTTTTAGGATCAGGGAGAAGTCTGGGGTGCATGGCTTTTGAGGCGCATGCAGAGTTGTATCAGTGACTTTCCTTCTGTCTTTAGGGATCAGTGAAAAGTCTGACGCGTAGAGCTTTGAGGCGTATGCAGGTTTGGGCGCATGGCCGCGAAGGCGCATGCGAGATTGTTGGGTGGCCACGTGGCAGTAGCCGTCGGAGGGGAGTAATGATGATGCTGACGTTGGCCATGCTTCGTCTTCTGAAAAAGCTGCCAACTGTTCAGACTTTGGGAGGCGTGCTGCCAACTCTGTCAGTTCAGCATTTAATGTTTATGACATTCGATGGACAGTTGAGTGGGCACGTCGGTTGGCGTTCTACTAGGCGCATGGGGACGCATGGGGGCGCATCCCCTGTGATGCACTTGGTGCTAAAGACACGTCTGTGTGATGCGCTTGATGTTGAAGGGCGCGTCTATGTGATGCGCGGTCTGGCCGGCGCATCCGTTTCGTGAGACGTCTTTTGATGGTGCAACTGTTACATTCTTCGAGTGCTTTAAATAGCCATTTTAACTTGGCTGAATTCGAAGCATGCGGTACATCCATTTAATGCAAATTCATTGCACGTAATTCGGAGAGCCATCCACTTGGCCCATGGGTTTGATCTGCCCGGCCTATAAATAGTAGCATGGAGAGAGGGTTTGCTTCTCGTTCTCTCACGTCCTTCCGACATGAATTCGTTTACTCGAATGCATTCTGTTGATGAGATGCTCCCGAGAGTGAAGATGCGACGCAGTGTCTTTGTTGATGCACTTGAAGGTGACTGTTATGTCCAAAAGTCGGAGTCGAGGGCTTCCGAGGCAGGCGGAAGGTGCCTGTTGCATCCAAAGATAGGGATGCTCGGGCCTCGTCTTCGTTGTGCAGGAAGAGCCGTAGATCAGAATTGCGATACCCTGACCGTCTTTTTCGAGCTTTGGTGAGCTCCTTCTCTGCGTGGGTGTTGCCTATTCTGGTTGGAAGCTGCTCCTTTAGCCGCGGGTCGATTGCGGTTCTCTTCTCTTCCTTTGGCTTTTGGATGGGGGGTTAATTGCCACTCTCGTCCTGCTCGGCCAGGTGAGCCTAGCTGGAAGGATGGCACATAACTGGGCTGCTGAAGGGATGCACATAACTGAGCTGCCCAAGGGATGCACATAACTGGGGATGCACATAACTGAGCTGCTGAAAAGGATGCGCCTTGCTGAGGGCGCATGGTGGGATACGCCTGGCTGAGGGCGCATGTTAGGATGCGCCTGGCCGAGGGCGCATGTTGATTGCTGGCTGTAGACTTAGGATCTTTTCTTTCTCCTTTGTACAGTCTTTCTTAGACATGTAATAGACTTTTATATGTTAAATAAAAAGTCCTCTTTCAATGTCTATATTTGTTGCTTTTTGCTGTGAAGTACTTTGCCCACGCTCTGGCGCATGTAGTCTGGCGCATAGACTTTCTGGTTCTGAGATTCCATGCTTCTACAGGTTGGAGATTTGACAACTTTCAAGGAAATTCGCAGTTGTTCGTTGACCTCCTCAGGGAAGTTAGCTTCCCTTGAGGCTTCCAACGGGTCATCCACTGGCTCATGCTCCTCGTCATTACCTGGAGCTAATATAACAGTTGCTCCCTTCTTTAATCGCGTCGTTGTCGCGAAGCTATCTACAAGGTTGAAGTTCTCGGCGAATGTATTCGCTGCTGTGTAAAAAAAGCGAATATGTGTATAACATCTGGGGGCCGTGATCACTCTTGGTCGACATCGAGAATACTGTTCTTGTGTCTCGAGCGTTATAATAAGCCCAGGCCCTAGTGCCATCAATCAGATAACCTTTTCCTTGCAAGCAAGTTATAGCATTGCCTACGTAGAACTGGTCGTAGCCGAATTGACGGAGAAAGGTTGGGAAGATATGGTTCTAGGTAACATTCATCTTCAAATCTATAAACCAAGTGCGACGGCCTAATCTTCCTCAGCCAATCAAATACTGCCCGACCCAAAGGCTGCCTCCCAAGATCAACTAGATTTGTTGACATATGTTCATAGCCAGTTGGAGGGGCAACACAGTAGAAATTCCACCTCTTCCCAAGATTCAAAGCACGTCTGCAATCTTTCAGACATGTGTATATCCATTTACTCCGGGAGAATCTTCGTAAATAGCTACCGTCGACTGCTCCCATATCAGGGTTCATCAATAACGGATGGTGCAGAAGTAACCATCCGAATAAATAAGTGTAGGACAGCTCCAGCCGAGGGAAGTTCCCCTTCTCACCTTTCTATTTGATCATAGATTCAACATAAAGACGAAGACCCGCGTTCACTCTGCAGGTCATTGCCGACAGCAGATCCATCCGGTAGCCAAACACTAACCGGACAGCAGCAAAGAGCATGCCGCGATGGAAGCGATCTACGGAGCTCGCTCCAGGTACGACGAAGCGTCGGAGCCAATATGTGAGGAAACCCGCCAGTTGGGCTTCCTTTGACATGGGCCTATAGCCCGTTCTCATAAAACTCTCAATAAAATCTCCTGTCTTGAAAGGAGGGTATTGAAGTTCGTCGTCAACCTTGATGTCAATTTCCTTGTTTTCTTCCATCAATCCTATCACCTCACTGTGGCTGAGTGGTTTGAAGAAGGTAGGGTTGCACGTATCGTGATCCTTAGTCTTCTTCTCGATGATGTGGTTAAGGAAAAGATAGGGCAACCACTTTGACGAGTAGCAAGTGCCGGAAGAACCACTCTTATAATACATGGAGCAAATTTTATAGTGGCACAGTAGTTCTTCAAAAACGGCCACCATCTCAGCATTCTCTCGACGGAGTCGGTCCAACTCGTCATTTGTTAGAACATATTCTTCATAGGGGAAGTCTTCCATTGGTAAGCTCGAGATATACTTCATCTCATGAAGAGCTAGTCCAATCTCCCCACAGGGGGTCATGAAAGTCCCTGTCCTAAAATTGTACCTCTCTGCCAAAGCTAGAAACAGATGAGGGTTAGGGTGGAATCCATATACGGTAGAGTATACCGCCTGATATAGCTCAATCTCTTTGAGCTTCTCTTCGAACTGAACCAATATCCAATTGGTTATGCAGTTCCATCTTTTGTTATCTAGGTTCACCAGACCTGTCAACCGGATGTCCTGATCCGGGTATCTTCCCTCAACCTTTGTAAATTCATTTGCAAAGATCGGTGTTCTAACTGGCAGCAGTAAGGAGGAGTTCTCCGGTGGGATACAGCCAGGCTTCAATCCTCTGAGCAAGGAGCTGTGACGCTCAGAGGAGCTATAGAACATATCCTTGCTATTCGGTCCTTTCTTCACACAAATATTTCCTGTTCTAGCTTGCTGGAGAGGAGTAATATCCCAGTCCATCCTCTTGGGATAACTCGCATGAGCATAGCGGAATGGAGGGAGGCACCTGGCAATGTCTGGTAACATTATTCTTTTCTTACCTCTTTGAAAGAGTCTTTGTTCAATACGAGGTCTCGGTTGAGAACCCTTATCAATAGCTTTCTCAAATAGAAACAGGGGTTTCTTACGAGTAATGGCATCGGCAGTCTGCAGAGGCTGCCCATTCATCAGACTCAATAAAGTTTTGTTGTCCTGTGCTACTAAGATGGCTTAACGGGAAGATGGCAGAGCATATTGGAAAAATATTACATGGGACAAATCTTTCTTAAAATCTGGTTCAGCAAGGGTCCCTGCAAAGATTTCATAATCTGGGTCTTCTCTGATATTAACTGCATCAAACAGAAAGATAGAATTCAGTACATGCAAAATCAAAGATTTTGTCCAAAAAAATTAGCAAATTGTACAAGCATCAGATTGCGCTGTCTGTAGAACATCAGATTGCGCAACAACAGCTTCTATGCGCAAACTGTCCAGTTGCGCCAACTCATCCACTTGTGCAAGCCATCAGATTGTGCTGAATAACTTACACAAAGTATCAGTTTGCGCTGGACAGCCTTGTGCAAATCAGCAGATTACGCTGAACATTTGCCAGCACTTTCCACCGATTGCGTAAGAAAATAGTTTTCATAAAAATGAAAACTATTAGGTTTGTGCAACCAAAACCCTAAACAGGGCAGCGCAATATAACTAAATCTCTAAAAAGAGATAGGTTTGAAGATTCAATCATGTCGAAGAACCCTAAAAAGGGTTTTTGATCGAGCGACTACCTTGCAGTGTGGTATGACCAACTTCGTGTCGTGAAATGCACGGCGCAGCCCGAGTCGAAGACTCGGCGGGGGCTTTGCCCTTGTCGGCGGCAGAACGCTTCGGAGCCATTGAAGTCGACGGAGAAGAAGGAAAAGAGTCGGAGTGGGCTCAGGAATTTTCTCTCTTGAACAAAGTGGAAACAAGTAAAGAATGACAGAAGGAAAAAGGAGAACTATTTATAGTTTTTCGAGAGTAACGGTCGCCTCGAATTGCGCCGAAAAAATGGGAGCTGACTCCTCCAATTACGCAGACAAGTTATTACTTGCACAACTTAATTTTAAAATCAAAATTTAAAGTATTTCGAAGCTTTGACTATTTTCAAACTTCGAAAACTTTGAAGGGGGTCTTGTAGGTCCTAAAAATCAAGTTGCACCCATCAAAGAAGTCATAAAAATCAAATTGTGCATCCTTCAAGTGAACTGTACAGGAGACAGATTGCGCAACAACTCGATTGCGCAGGCTGAACTGCACACTCATCCAAGTGCGCAAGCTGACGTGGCTCGTCATTATTACCTGATAGAGAATCAGATCTTCTGACAGCTGACAGCCCGAAGAACGAGAAAACTGTTCGTTTATCGTACAGCACAGCGCTCGAGGACAACTGTACATGCAGCACAATCTGCCAGACTCTCTACAGCACAATTCAATCAAGCGTAATCTGAAGCCAGCGCAATTCATGTGGCGCACTCCATTAAGACAACTGACAATGTACACGTGGCCTACATGCCATCAATTACTCACCATGTGGCAACCGTCTGTACACGACCAAGCGCATTTCAATCAAACAATGCCACGTGTCATATACAGGTGGTCCACGATCGAGTAACTGCCTGCGCAGTTCATTGCTTGCGTAATCTAAAGTGTGCGCAATCCATCCTGCACAACTCAGAATAACTAAAATTTAGTTATTTCCAGAACTCTATAAATAGAGTTTCAAGTCTTCATCATCACACATATAGAGATCAGAATACACATTCAAGTCATCACCAGAGATCAGGAGTTCTTGCCAAAGTGCTGCTGCAATCTTCAGAGGCTACCGTCTTCAAAGTTTACATCGTCCAAGGGATAAAGCGATCGTCTTCAGATCGGATTCCTATAGTTGTACTTTCCTATAATTCTTGTAATATTTTTACAAAGTTTATGAAATAAAGATCAACTTTTATTTTTGCAAACAGCTACGACATACTTTAATCCTAGAATTTAGTAAAGGCCCAATTGGTACAGTATTAGTTTTAAGTAGAAGAGTGACTATACGACATAGGCATTTTGTGTAACCTATGAGCCTATGTAGTATGGATATTAAATGAATGTAGAGTATGTAATGCATAATATGTCAGATGAATGAAATGATATATATATGATATGTATCCTCTTTACATTAATATATATATATATATATATATGGTTGAATACAAGCATGTAGGAATGCAATCAATGTAATGTATGTAAACAATGCATGAATGAAAGAATGATATACAATGTATGCATGAAAGTATATAATGAATGCTACATATGAATGCAAGGTATATATGTAATGATATATATGAATACATAATGTATACATAATGTAATACAATATATAATGATAGCATGTATGGTAATGTAGAATATATGATGCAAGCATGTATATGTCCACTGTTTTTTCTTTTTCTTACATTTTTCCTTCCCTTTCTTTTCCATTTCAGTTTTTTCTCCTTTTTTCCTCTTCTATTTTTACATGTTGTATACAATGTATATAATGTATAGATGCATGTAAGTATGTAATATACATGAATGACATGTATGTAATAAAAATAAGTATACGTATGCAACTTAATGATATGTGAATGGATATAACGCATGAACTGAAGTATGCATGTATATGGGATATGAATGAATGATATATATGTGTTAAGGTAATGTAAAGTATGTATTCACATATATTTTGAGTTAAATATATGAGTTTGTCTACATATATTATATGTATGCATGTATGCATGAATGAATGTAATATAATGTAGAGTATGCATATATGAATATAATATATGCAAGTATATAATGTATTCAGATATGTATGTATGCTTCTATGCATGTATGTATAGGTGCATGAATGAATGCAAGTATGCATATATGATATGTATGTAGGCATGTATGTAATGTATGTATGTATACATGATATGTATGTATGCATGTATGCAATGTAAGTATGCATGTATGCATTTCTATAAACTGAGTTAACCTATAACCTTCTACACACATGCATTCATACACCCTTTGACACCATGTATCCCATGTCACATACACCTACCTATCACTAAATTTGATAACATTAATAAATATCTTTTCACACAATGCCAACACACATACACACTCACTCACTTACTCTTTTATCTCTCCTTATATATATATATATATATATATATATATATATATATATATATATATATATATATATATATATATATATATACATATATACATATATATATATATATATATATATACATATATACATATATAGCTTTCCTATATATATCTATGTATATGAATATGTGAACGTGAATAATATATATACATTATATGACTAATTAAGTTTGTGTGTCTTGTTAGCTTATGGTTTAATTTTGTGCTTGGTTTAGCAAGTGACTTAGGCTATGAGTTAGTAGCTATCTTGGATACTTGATTTGCAGAGACTTAGTTTGTTTAGACCTAGAATTGACTAACCTAGACTATTTGACCATTGTTGACCCAACCCTAGCTAGTTTGACCACAGTTGACTAGAGTTGACCTAGTTTGACTTTATAGTTGACCAGAGTTGACCAAGAGTTGACTTTGACCTAGATTGACTTAGACTCATGTAGATTGTATTATAATTTTAATTACCATATAAATTGAACTCTTTATAACCTGTGTTGCTCTAAGTAGAACTCTGTGACTCCAGTTGGCCATCTTTTCATATCAGTTGTTCAGGGTATCAGGCGAGTACATTCTCTGACTGTTTCATACTTGTTAGAATTTATATTTATGCTCTAGATTACTTTGCTTGATGCTGTCACATTGTTAACATGGATTGGTACTATATGGATCCTTTCATGAGATGTTATCCCCCTCGAGAGCATCGGATACATCATGTCATGTGTGTTTTACTTTCATCATGTATTCCTGTGCTTTCACCATTCATGTGCACTCTCGTAATTTATGTACTCTCATGTTCACGGAGCCCCCATGTTTACATTCATGTGCACCCATTTATGGGCCCCCATGTGAAATTATGTATAATAACATAACTTGAATGGATCCTTGTGTATTGATTGGGGATGGGGGAGTAGAAATGGTCATGTGAATATTTTCAAAGTAGTGTAGCCATGTACAAACTCTCATGTTTATTATCAAGCCGTTCACATGTCTATCTTGTACTCTACATCACTAGCCACTGATAGTTCTTTACTTATAGTAGATATTTTTACAGTCATCTCTTTTACTTTATGTATATTCTTTAACGTTTCATGTATCATACACTATAGCATGCTTACATTTTTTGTCATAGTATGAACCGCGTGAGATGTATTATGCTCGTTCCTGTCCTGACTGGACCTGTTAAAAATATTACAGGTAACTTGGAGGTTCACAGCTAGCCTAGAGGACCAGTAGAGCTTGGAGTAGATTACTAGTTTATGGTTTAGTTTCTCTTTTAGAACTTGTTTTGTAATAAGTGGTGTCTTGAGATTGTTGAGATGTTATTTTTGGAGTTTATTTAAGTTGTTGTTTTGAGTTTTATATAGTTGTTAGACTCCTGTGTTATCTTATCGTGCTTAGATTGTGATTGAGTATTATCGTATCTTATACTTGTCCTCCATTTGGGGTTGAGATTGTGACAGGTATATTATATAATTGCGTGAGTTGTTGATTAGATAGTGACCTAGAACAGCATTCTACCGTCAACACTGTGGTGTAGGCTGGACGTACCCACTTCTCGTGTCCCTACACTGGGTGCGGGTCGTGACACGGATCCACGCCAGCAAGCTTAATATCCATAGGAGATGGATGACTGGAACTCCCGGTGTAACTGTCCTCTGGTGCCACCTCCTCCTTCATAGCAGAAGATGGTGGCACTACCTCCTCAGTAGTAGGTACCACTACCGACTCAGCAGCAGAAGGTGGCACTACCTCCTCAGTAGTAGGTACCACTACCGACTCAGCAGCAAGAGGTGGCACTACCTCCTCAGCAGCAGGAGGTGGTACTACCTCCTCAACAGCCATCTGTGCCTCTCTCAAGCGACATCCTCGGGTCTTGGGTGCCATCTGGTAAGATTGATGGAAATATGGAGATTAATTAAGGATTAAACAAAATGACAATATTAGTCCGATACCGACCCCCTATACTTCGTAACGTCTATTGCGACAATGATCGGTATCGAAAGACAAAGTAAACAGAAATGCAATTAAAAATATATAGTCCGATACCGACCCCCTTATACTTCGTCGCTCTACTTCTCCCGCTTCTCAAGAAGGCCTCCTCTCTAACCCTCCTCTACTTTCCTGCTTCTCATTCGACTCTCTCAGCCTCCTATTCCGCATCATATGATATCCATCTCAACCAAAGAGTAGAGAAGTATAAAAATATTAATATTAACCAAGGATCGGTATCGGAATCGGTATCACCATGAATCTCATGGCTTGTTCTACCATAGCATAATATAAAACCAAGCGTGTGAAGCAAAGCTTCACATTCAAAACATTAGAAGGAAAAAAATTACGATTGGTGGTAGGGCGAGCCTGTAATGACCGTGGTTCATATTACGTATTATGGTATACGTGTATGTATCTTGACTCGTATTGCCTGTCTCCCTGCTTGGTTATCTTGGCATTTCATTGGTTTATCTTGGTTTGGTTCGGCTTGGCTTGGTTTGCTTTTGGGTTCATCATGAACCAAAGGAAACCACCTACCTACCACCACCATCCCCATTTATATCTTACCTAACTTTTCTCTCTCCTCAGAACTCCACAATTACTTCTTCTTCTTTTTCCTCCTGCGTAGAGCTCCACCCACCAATTTTCGCCGGCAAGTGCAGCTTGATTCACGAGAAAACTCCATTTTATTGCTTTAACGTTTTCCTTTCCATATTCTAAGACACTTTAGTACTTAGCATTTTTAATTTCCATGGCTAATTCATGTAGATCTAAGTTTATGTCATTTTCGTTTTTTTTGGGTTCTGATCTCTTTAACCTGGTTATTTTCAAGTTTTGATGGTTCCATGTTGTGGAGAATTTCATTCTTCCCCATTTTGACCTATGAAAGTTCGGATTCTGACTCTATATGATGGAATTATGGAGCTTGGAAGCATGGCTTCCTGGTTCTCCTTCTCGGAAGAAATGGAGAAGAAGAACAGGATTCAGCAGCATGGACTTAGCCGCATGGATTCCCATGCGACAAGTTTCCTTCTGGCCGCATGAGCATCCCGAGCCGCATGAGCGCATGGATCCTGTAGCCGCATGAACTTCTCGTGGCCGCATGGACTTGAACAATTCCAGCCGCATGGACTTGAACAATTCCAGCCGCATGAGACCTTGAACCCCTTGAGCCGCATGAACTTTCAGCTGCATGGCCTTATGTGGGCTGAACCGCATGCGCCCTGATTTTCTTCAGCCGTATGAGCTTGCTTTTCTTCAGCCGCATAAGACCGACTCTTCTCCAGGGCCGCATAGAACTCAGTCTCTCCCGAGCCGCATAGACTTCCTTCCCTGGCCGCATGAGACTCAGTTCATTCCAGTCGCATAAGACCCCTTCAGAAAATCACCATTCAAATAAAATAATTAATAATAAAAAATATTTCAAAAATTTTCGGGAAGGGGAGCTACAAATCTACCCACCTTAAAAATAATTTCGTCCTCGAAATTCCAATTCATAACTATTCCTTAAAATTCAAAGTCTACTATTACCTTAATCTTCTCAAATTTAATTCCTCAAAAAAAAATAGTTCATATCCTCCTCCTAATCATTTTGTAACTACAAAGCCTCGAGGACTTCTACCCACCTTTGGTCACACTACTCCTCAAAACACAGGTCACTAAACTTTATAATCTTCCAACTAGTTGTTAACTTACTACCAACAGCTATCTAGGGCATATGGCTCTATAATCCTCATATCTATAAACAACCAATATTCAATAGTCAAGCAATATTATACTATAACTTAAGAATTTCTGATAAATCCTAGATAGCACGATCGTTCATCACCTCGAAATAAAAGGGACGAGAATCAATGGTACGAAAAGCAAGGAAGTATAATCGAGAGTGAATGTGGAGTTTTCAAGGACGTAGAGAAATTTCTAGAAGAATTTTCAAGGCAGAGTGGATTGAGATATCTAAGGTTTAGTCATAGTCTCAGGCAGTACAGTTACATAACCGATACGATATGCTCTGAACTACATGGGCCACCACAAAAACTTGTCATGACCCGTACCCGGTTTTCGGACGCGAGCTCGTGAGCAAGCCAGCTACGTATCGAGCGGACTACATCCCGACTCGAGTACGTATAAGCTGTCAAGGTCATGGGTATCATGTCTAATCTAAACTATATCTCAATCCACAAGAATCAAATAAAACAAGAATAAACAATTATGGGTCATGGTCTGCAGCCTATTAGCATATTGTCCGATTAGACTCTAAGAATAATATGAGTCTATAAAGCTAAGCTGATAAGCAGGATATATCATAAAAGCACGAGAAAGATAGTAATCAATAACACTAACAAAATACCTGAATCATGTAGAAGAAGTCAACTACCACATGCTCAGCTAACTAACTCCGTACAATCAGCTACCTGAAGAGATCATCAGGTCCTCAGAGGACTAGCAAGATACAAAAAACATGCCTACTAATATGACAGTAAATAACATGTAAGAAGGATAAGAACACTACAAGGAGAACATCTAAGGACGACGAGTCGTGTGTAAATGTAATACTAGACTTGGCTACCAATCAATCGATTAACCTCTATAGCTTGTAGTACAATGCAAGATACTCCCAATCTATAGTAGATTTTGACTGTAATACAATACAAGATACTCCCAGTCAAGATTAGCCAATTCTAGTATCGATCTCCTCTCCTAAAGGATACAAAGTCAAGTAGACTCCTATAAATCGTAGTACAATGCAAGATACTCCCAATTTATAGTGTCGCAAGTCAAGTCAATCAATCAATCAATATATGTTATAGGTTGTAGTACAATGTAAGATACTCCCAATCTATGGCATGTCTCAAGTCAAGTCAATCAAGTGATATCAAGGTAGAAGAATCGGCTATAGGTCGTAGTACAATGTAAGATACTCACAATCTATAGTATGTCTCAACTGTAGTACAATGCAAGATACTTCCAGTCAAGATTGGTCAAGTCAAGGACAAATATAGAAACTGACAACTCAATCACGAGACAAGATAACACGAAAAGACCAATAATCAACAATGTTGAATATCATATACGTGCATGTAATCTAGAACAAGTAAGCAATCAAGGACAAATCAATCACAATATGGAGTCATGTGACAATATAAAAGGAAAATAATAGAAAGAAACAATATAAATACTGTGTATGTTCGGCAAGGTATACTTGCTGAGGGTTGTACGGAGAACCAACAATATCGCCAATCAACAAGTCAGAGAGTCCAAGTCCCACAACTGCCTCCAGAAGCTGTAATAGATGTTACCAACGTTCTCAGAATAGTCAAATTAGCTAGGATTGCCTGTCCCTAAGTCCAATTCTGGATACAGGGGTAAAATGGTAATTTCGGGCAAAAAACGATGTCCACCGTTAGACCCGCTTTGTACCGAAAAGCATGCCAGAGTCAATGGTCTCTAAAGTCGTCAAACTATATGTCTACAGGTCCAGTTTTCTGATACGAACCCAACCGTATATCCAAAGTTGGATTTCGGCAGGCCGTGCACAAAATCGCCCGTTGAGTCGGACCGTGGGGCCCGCAAAACGGCGGTCCGATTCTACTGTCTCAGAATTGGACCAAACTTGGCATATAGGACCAGAAAAATGATACGGTCCTGTTGGCAAAAGTTTCGTCACGATCTGATAAACATGCACAAAGTAATTGAGAAATTTGCACAGAGACCGATACGGTAAATTTCGACGGATACGCATCAAATTCGTCGCGCACACGCGACCAATGTGAATTCCGTCAAAGCTCACATGACCACGAAGTCGTTACGCACCTTTCGATTCTTAAGGTGCACGACCACGTCGCCCGGATTGGCGGGACGCACGTCGTATCGGAGGTTTTTATTGAGTTTTACTATTTTAGAAAACGGATTTTTGGTCAACTTTAATCCCGATTTAAACAGAATAAAATAGACAAATAAATAAACTAATTACTATGTTTTGATCATGGTTAGGTTGTCTATAAATCCCTTCAAGCGGATTTACGAAACCGTCGACGGTTTTGCCGAAAACTGGCTTCCAAAACTCGTTCTTGGAATCGAATTTATGTTCGGTTCGGAACAGTTTTTCGCCAAGTTGGCGCCGATTTTTTGGGTAATCTAGCGTATAACATTTAAAAGCGATTCGAGGGGTTTAAAGGGGATAGGGTTGTGTTCGAACCTGTATAAGTGGATCGAAAATTCGTCCAACGACGTGAGAGAAAGATCGTTGTGAAACTGACCCGAAGCTACTGCTGTTATCGCGTCTCTTCCGCGCCTGTACGCGCGCGCGGCCATCCGCGGACGGCCGGCGGTGGCCCAGGGCGGCGCTGTGGTGGCGCGTGACCGCCTGGAGGTTGGGGATGGTCGTCATGGGTGTGGGTAGAGCTAGGGTTTCGAAGTTTTTTTTTGATTTCCTTTCTCAATCCGCTCGGGGTGCATATATACGTGCATTGACTGCAAGGGGCTCGGGCCTGGCTGATGGATTGAAGGGGAGGTTGGGCCAGGTGTGGAGGAAGAGTTGGGCCACTCGGGCTGATGGGTTGGGGGTCAGATCAGGTGGGTTGGCTGATGGGCCTTTGGGCCCAAGGCTGAGGGGTTCCACTGTTATTTCTTTTCTTTTTCCTTTTATATTTCTTCCTATTTCTTTATACCTATATATATACATATAAATATATACAAATACCTATATACATACATATACATATAACCAATTAATATCTATATACACACATATATAATTATTTACACAAAATATATATGTCCCTATATTCCTTTTCATTTTATATTTATATACATATTATATTTACACATATATATATCATTTATATAATAAAAGGTTTAATAAATATAAATCGTTAACATTTATCAACAACAAGGTAGAATTAAAGATAATAAAAACCCTAATAACAATTAAATAGCCCAAAAGTCGTTTCTGACGATACAACATGCACACTACTTATCTGCCCCCAGAAGATCATACAAATTTTGTAAAATACTATTTAATAATAATAATACCTATAATCTACCTATAATAAATATTCTTAGTAAATAATTGCCAATTCTAAAAATATATAAAAATACTTGCACTTACCAAACATGTCTACAAAGCCGTACTTGGTCTCACTACATGCCTACCTGGGCTTGGATTTGGTTCGGCCCAGTTTGGACTAACTTGGTTCAACCGGGTTCCTGTAAAGTCAATAAATCTAATATTAATTAATTAAACTTATTTATAATAGTCATGCTATAACTTGGCCTAGTTTTTCTAGTTAGGACACTCCTATGGCTCGGCATTCCCCTACCATGGCTAAACACTAGTCAAAGTACGCCACTGCACTATCCGTGCCATGATTCCTAGTCGTCTGGTACTTCAAAACTCAACCATGGCTAAAATCATCTACCGTAATAATTAATTAAATAATCATTTATAAAATTCAAAAAATCACTATTCAAATAAAATAATTAATAATAAAAAAGATTTCAAGAATTTCTGGGAAAGGGGGCTACAAATCTACCCACCTTAAAAATAGTTTCGTCCTCGAAATTCCAATTCATAACTATTACTTAAAATTCAAAGTCTACTATTACCTTAATCTCCTCAAATTTAATTCCTCAAAAAAAATAGTTCATATCCTCCTCCTAATCATTTTGTAACTACGAAGCCTCGAGGACTTCTACCCACCTTTGGTCACACTACTCCTCAAAACACAGGTCACTAAACTTTATAATCTTCCAACTAGTTGTTAACTTACTACCAACAGCTATCTAGGGCATATGGCTCTATAATCCTCATATCTATAAATAACCAATATTCAATAGTCAAGCAATATTATACTATAACTTAAGAATTTCTGATAAATCCTAGATAGCACGATCGTTCATCACCTCGAAATAAAAGGGACGAGAATCAATGGTACAAAAAGCAAGAAAGTATAATCGAGAGTGAATATAGAGTTTTCAAGGACGTAGAGAAATTTCTAAAAGAATTTTCAAGGCAGAGTGGATTGAGATATCTAAGGTTTAGTCATAGTCGCAGGCTCGTATCAGTACAGTTATATAACCGATACGATATGCTCTGAACTGCATGGGCCACCACAAAAACTTGTCACGACCCGCACCCGATTTTCGGACGTAAGCTCGTGAGCAAGCCAGCTACGTATCGAGCAGACTCCAGCCCGACTCGAGTACGTATAAGCTGTCAAGGTCATGGGTATCATGTCTAATCTAAACTATATCTCAATCCACAAGAATCAAACAAAACAAGAATGAATAATTATGGGTCATCGTCTGCAGCCCATTAGCATATTGTCCGATTAGAAAGAATAATATGAGTCTATAAAGCTAAGCTAATAAGCAGGATATATCATGAAAGCACGAGAAAGATAGTAATCAATAACACTAACAAAATACCTGAATCATGCAGAAGAAGTCAACTACCACATGCTCAGCTAACTAACTCCGTGCAATCAGCTACCTGAAGAGATCATCAGGTCCTCAGAGGACTAGCAAGATACATAAAACATGCCTACTAATATGACAGTAAATAACATGTAAGAAGGATAAGAACACTGCAAGGAGAACATCTAAGGACGACGAGTCGTGTGGAAATGTAATATTAGACTTGGCTATCAATCAATCGATTAACCTCTATAGCTTGTAGTACAATGCAAGATACTCCCAATCTATAGTAGATTTTGACTGTAATACAATACAAGATACTTCCAGTCAAGATTAGCCAATTCTAGTATCGATCTCCCCTCCTAAAGGATACAAAGTCAAGTAGACTCCTATAAATCGTAGTACAATGCAAGATACTCCCAATTTATAGTGTCGCAAGTCAAGTCAAGTCAATCAATCAATCAATATATGCTATATGTCGTAGTACAATGTAAGATACTCCTAATCTATGGCATGTCTCAAGTCAAGTCAATCAAGTGATATCAAGGTAGAAGAATCGGCTATAGGTCGTAGTACAATGTAAGATACTCACAATCTATAGTATGTCTCAACTGAAGTACAATGCAAGAGACTTCCAGTTAAGATTGGTCAAGTTAAGGACAGATATAGAAACTGGCAACTCAATCACGTGACAAGATAACACGAAAAGACCAATAATCAACAATGTCGAATATCCTATACGTGCACGTAATCTAGAAACAAGTAAGCAATCAAGGACAAATCAATCACAATATGGAGTCATGTGACAATATGAAAGGAAAATAATAGAAAGAAATAATGTAAATATTGTATATGTTCGGCAAGGTATACTTGTCTGAGGGTTGCACGGAGAACCAACAATATCGCCAATCAACAAGTCATAGAGTCCAAGTCCCACAACTGCCTCCAGAAGCTGTAATAGATGTTACCAACGTTCTTAGAATAGTCAAATTAGCTAGTATTGCCTGTCCTTAAGTCCAATTCTGGACACAGGGGCAAAACGGTAATTTTGGGCAAAAATGGTGTCCGCCGTTGGACCCGCTTTGCACCGAAAAGTGTGCCAGAGTCAATGGTCTCTAAAGTCATCAAACTATATGTCTACAGGTCCGGTTTTCCGATACGAACCCTTCCGTATGTCCAAAGTTGGATTTCGGCGAGCCGTGCACAAAATCGTCCGTTGAGTCGGACCGTGGGGCCCGCAAAACGGCGGTCCGATTTCACTGTCTCAGAATTGGACCAAACTTGGCATACAGGACCAGAAAAATAATACGGTCCTGTTGGTAGAAGTTTCGTCTCGATCTGATGAACGTGCACAATGTAATTGAAAAATTTGCACAGAGGTCGATACAGTAAATTTTGATGGATACGTATCAAATTCGTCGTGCACACGCGACCAATTTGAATTTCGTCAAAGCTCACATGACCACGAAGCCGTTACGCACCTTTTGATGCTAACGATGCGCGACCACGTCGCCCGAATTGGCGGGACGCACGTCGTATCGGAGGTTTTTATTGATTTTTACTATTTTAGAAAAAGGGTTTTTGGTCAACTTTAATCCTGATTTAAACAGAATACAATAGACAAATAAATAAAGTAATTACTGTGTTTTGATCATGGTTAGGTTGTCTATAAATCCCTTCAAGCGGATTTATGAAACTGTCGAAGGTTTTGCCGAAAACTGGCTTCCAAAACTCGTTCTTGGAATCGAATTTCTGTTCGGTTCGAAACAGTTTTCCGCCAAGTTGGCACCGATTTTTTGGGTAATCTAGCGTGTAACATTTAAAAGCGATTGAAGGGTTTTAAAGAGGATAGGGTTGTGTTCGAACCTGTATAAGTGGATCGAAAATTCGTCCAACGACGAGGGAGAAAGATCGTTGTGAAACTGACCCGAAGCTACTGCTGTTATCGCGTCTCTTCCGTGCCTGTACGTGCGCGCGGCCATCCGCGGCCGGCCAACGGTGGCCCAAGGCGGCGCTGCGGTGGCGCGCGACCGCCTGGAGGTTGGGGGTGATCGTCGTAGGTGCGGGTAGAGCTATGGTTTCGAAGTTCTTTTTCGATTTCCTTTCTCAATCCGCTCGGGGTGCATATATACGTGCATTGCCTGCAAAGGGCTCGGGCCTGGCTGATGCATTGAAGGGGAGGTCGGGCCAGGTGTGGAGGAGGAGTTGGGCCGCTCGGGCTGATGGGCTGGGGGTCAGCTCAGGTGGGTTGGCTGATGGGCCTTTGGGTCCAAGGCTGAGGGGTTCCACTGTTATTTCTTTTCTTTTTCCTTTTCTATTTCTTCCTATTTCTTTATACCTATATATATATAAATATATACAAATACCTATATATATACATATACACATAACCAATTAATATCTATATACACACATATATAATTATTTACACAAAATATATATGTCCCTATATTCCTCTTCATATTATATTTACATACATATTCTATTTACACATATATATATATATATCATTTATATAATAAAAGGTTTAATAAATATAAATTGTTAACATTTAACAGCAACAAGGTAGTATTAAAGATAGTAAAACCCCTAATAACAATTAAATAGCCCAAAAGTCGTTTCTGACGATACAAGATGCACACTACTTATCTGCCCCCAGAAGATCATACAAATTTTGTAAAACACTATTTAATAATAATAATACCTATAATCTACCTATAATAAATATTCTTAGTAAATAATTACCAATTCCAAAAATATATAAAAATACTTGCACTTACCAAACATGTCTACAAGGCCGTACTTGGTCCAACTACATGCCTACCTGGGCTTGGATTTGGTTCGGCCCAGTTCGGACTAACTTGGTTCAACCGGGTTCCTGCAAAGTCAATAAATCTAATAATGATTAATTAAACTTATTTATAATGGTCATGCTATAACTTGGCCTGGTTTTCCTAGTTTGGACACTCCTATGGCTCGGCATTCCCCTACCATGGCTAAATACTAGTCAAAGTACGCCACTGCACTATCCGTGCCATGATTCCTAGTCGTCTGGTACTTCAAAACTCAACCATGGCTAAAATCATCTACCGTAATAATTAACTAAATAATTATTTAAAAAATTCAGAAAATCACCATTCAAATAAAATAATTAATAATAAAAAATATTTTAAGAATTTCCGGGAAAGGGATCTACAAATTCACTCTGGTGCATCATATTTATTTATGTCTGCACGATTCGCGACACTGATAGGATTTGAGCCCGAGTCCTTATCAGTAAGGCTCAATATACTTACTGGTAACGGTCTTGTGGGAGTAGATAGAGTGTTTTCCTCATGTCGGATCGTAGTTAGCGGTAGAGAGTTCCCCGCTAGATTGATAGAATTCCCGATGGCCGATTATGATGTCGTCATAGGGATATATTGGTTGAGGAATCACTATGCTAAAATAGACTACCATATTGGCAGGGTTATTTTTAGCATTCCAGACGAGTCAGAGATTTCTTTCTCCTGAGGCGAAGTTGAACATTCTCCTCCAGTATTGCGGATGGCAGTAGCAGTAGTGCAGTTACCCCAGATAGTCGAGAAAGTTTCCAGATGTTTTTCCAGAAGAGCTTCCAGGTATGCTGCCCGAGCGAGAGATCGAGTTTACTATCGACTTGATCCCAGGGACAGCCCCAGTGTCGGAGAGAGTCTATAGGATGGCGCCATCAGAGTTAGAGATATTATACAAGATGATTGAAGAACTCAGGACCAGGGGATTCATTCGTGCTAGTGGTTCGCCTTGCGGAGCCCCGATGCTTCTTGTGAAAAAGAAGGATGGTACGTCCAGGTTATGTGTAGATTATCGTACCTTGAACTCAGTGACAATCAAGAACAGATACCCTCTCCCGAGGATAGATGACTTGTTTAATCAACTCAAGGGGCAGCAGTATTCTCGAAGATTGATTTACGGTCAGGATACCATCAGATCAGAGTCAGAGAACAGGACATCCCGAAGACAGCTTTCAGATCTAGATATGGGTATTGGGAGTTCCTTATTATGCTATTTGGAGCGACCAATGCGCCGGCTGTATTCATGGACCTCATGAATCGTATTTTCATGCCCTAGTTGGATCAGTTCGTAATTGTGTTCCTAGACGACATCCTGGTCTACAGCAAGAATGAGGCAGAGCATAAGCAGCATCTCAGAGTTGTCCTCCAGATTCTCAGAGAGCACCAGTTGTATGCCAAGTTTAATAAATGCGAGTTCTGGCTCGAAAGCATTTCATACTTGGGTCATATCATCACCAGAGGAGGAGTAGAAGTAGATCCCCAGAAGATCTTGGCCATTGAGACGTGGCCAGTACCTAGCACAGTTGTGGAGGTTCGCAGTTTTCTTGGCTTGGCCGGCTACTACCGGCGATTTGTTTCAGATTTTGCTCGGATTTCAGCGCCATTAACCCAGTTGACCCACAAGGATGTGCAGTTTGCTTGGACAGCAGAATGCCAGGATTCTTTTGAGAAGTTGAAGCGAGACTTGATAACGGCACCCATTCTCACGCTTCCAGATGGGACCGGAAGATTCTCAGTATATTGTGACGCTTCAGGCAGAGGTTTAGGATATGTTTTAATGCAGCATGGAAAGGTAATAGCTTATGTGTCATGTCAACTTCGTGATTATGAGAGAAATTACCCAACCCATGACTTAGAGCTAGCGGCAGTAGTGTTTGCACTTAAGTTGTGGAGGCATTATCTGTATGGAGATAGGGTGGAGATTTTTACCGACCACATGAGCCTGAAGTATGTTTTCACTCAGAAGGATCTTAACATGCGTCAAAGGAGATGGCTAGAGCTGCTTGTGGATTATGACGTCAACCTGCAGTGTCATCCTGGGAAGGCCAACGTTGTTGCAGATGCATTGAGCAGGAGAACCGGAGTTTATTTCCTAACAGCACAACTAGAGTTATTAGCAGATCTTCATAAGATGGGCATAGAAGTTGTCCTTCCTACCAATATGGCATTGATGGCCAATATACAAGTTCAGTCCACTATAGTCGAGAGGATCCGGATAGTACAGTCAGCAGATTCTAAGCTTCAGCGGCTTAGAGCAGAATGTGAGGCAGGACGAAGACCAGAGTTATACATCCATGAGGATGGTACACTTCGACATAGGAAGCGTCTTTGTGTACCCAGTGGAGATATTAGACAGGAGATCATGGCTGAGGCTCACATTTCTCAGTATTCGGTTCATCCCGACGGTATGAAGATGTACCATAATATCCGTTAGCACTTTTGGTGGAACGGCATGAAGAGGAAGATAGCCCGGTTTGTCTCTCGGTGTTTGGTTTACCAACAAGTTAAAGCTGAACATCAGAGGCCAGCTGGACTTCTTCAGTCCTTGCCAATTCCAGAATGGAAGTGGAAGCATATAACCATGGACTTTGTGACTGGATTACCTAGGTCCCAGCCGGTAGAGATGCTATTTGGGTTATTATAGATAGGCTCACGAAGGTGGCTCACTTTCTCCCGTTCAGAGTTGGTCAGTCGATGGCTTAGCTAGCAGAGGTGTACCTCAAGTAGATTGTCAGACTTCACGGTGTACCAGTCAGCATCACCTCGGACAGAGACTCAAGATTTACGTCGCACTTTTGGCGTAGCCTACAGGAGAATTTGGGAACTCACCTCCAGTTCAGCTCAGCTTACCATCCGCAGACAGATGGTCAGTCAAAGCGTACCATACGAACCTTGAAAGATATATTGAGATCTTGTACGCTCGACTTCGATGGTTCGTGGGAAAATCATCTGCACCTGGTGGAGTTCTCGTACAACAACAGTTTCCAGACCAGTATCCAGATGGCACCATTCGAGATACTGTATGGTAGGAAGTGCAGATCCCCGCTAGCATGGGACGATGTTGGAGAGAGGCAGATGCTTGGTCCAAAAATAATTTCTCAGACAGTCGAGGTGGTTAGAAGAGTCAGGGATCATCTTCGAGTTGCGTAAGATCGCCAGCGCCATTGGACCGATTCTCATCGACGCCCTCTTGAATTCTCGGTCGACGACCATATATTTCTGAGGATTTTGCCTAACCGTAGCATCATTCATTTCGGCGTACGGGGAAAGCTCAATCCTAGGTACATAGGGTCGTTCGATATCTTAGAGCGAGTAGGAGATGTGTCATATCGTCTCGCTATCCCGCGGTCGTTGCGTGAGGTGCATGATGTCTTCCATGTATCCCAATTGCAACGGTATATCTCGGACCCGAGCTACATCCTGGATCATTCAGAATTGGTTGTTTGTACCAACCTTTCGTATAAGAAGAAGCCTGTGTCTATATTGGACCGAAGAGAGAAGATACTCAAGAACAAGAGTATCAAATTAGTCCGTGTTGCTTGGGGTCATCACTCTTTGGGTGAGTCAACGTGGGAGCGTGAGGATGATATTCGAACACGATATCCCGACCTGTTTGACTTATAAGGTATAATGTCTTCTTATGCCTTATGCTCTCGATTCCTTGCTTGAATGAATGATTGCATGGTAAACTGCTTAGTATAACTTGTCTGTGATTAGTATAGTTTGTCATTGTTTCTCTAGCCTCTTAATTTAAATTTCGAGGACGGAATTCTTTTAAGGTGGGTAGATTTGTAATCACCGTGGTTCGTATTACGTATTATGGTATACGTGTACGTATCTTGACTCGTATTGCCTGTCTCCCTGCTTGGTTATATTGGCATTTTATTGGTTTATCTTGGTTTGGTTCGACTTGGCTTGGTTTGCTTTTGGGTTCATCATGAACCAAAGGAAACCACCTACCTACCACCACTATCCCCATTTATATCTCACCTAACTTCTCTCTCCTCATAACTCCACAATTACTTCTTCTTCTTCCTCCTGCGTAGAGCTCCACCCACCCATTTCTGTCGGCAAGTACAGCTTATTTCACGAGAGAACTCCATTTTATTGCTTTAACATTTTCCTTTCCACATTCTAAGACACTTTAGTACTTAGCATTTTTAATTTCCATGGCTAATTCATGTAGATTTAAGTTTATGTCATTTTCGAATTTCTTAGGTTCTGATCTTTTTAACCTTGTTATTTTCAAATTTTGATGGTTCCATATTGTGGAGAATTTTATTCTGCCCCATTTTGACCTATGAAAGTTCGAATTCTGACTATGGATGATGGAATTATGGAGCTTGGAAGCATGGCTTCCTAGTTCTCCTTCTCGGAAGAAATGGAGAAGAAGAACAGAATTCAGCCGCATGGATTCTCATGCGGCAAGTTTCCTTCTGGCCGCATGAGCATCCCGAGCCGCATGAGCGCATGGATCCTGCAACCGCATGAACTTCTCGTGGCCGCATGGACTTGAACAATTCCAGCCGCATGAGACCCTGAACCCCTTGAGCCGTATGAACTTTCAGCCGCATGGCCTTACGTGGGCTGAACCGCATGCGCCCTGATTTTCTTCAGCCGCATAAGCTTACTTTTCTTCAACCGCTTAAGACCGAGTCTTCTCCAGGGCCGCATAGAACTCAGTCTCTCCTGAGCCGCATAGACTTCCTTCCCTGGCCGCATGAGACTCAATTCATTCCAGCCGCATAAGACCCCTTCATTCCCAGCCGCATGAGCGCATGCCCCTCCTACCGCATAAGCTCCTGCCCTTTTTTCTGTCGCATAAACCCGGTTCTTGTCAGCCGCATGAACCCGATTTTCTTCAGCCGCATGAGCACAATTACCCTCCGGCCGCATGAGACTCAATTCCCTGAGCCACATGGCTCCTCCTCCAGCGTTGCCCCCTTAATATTTTATTTGTTATATTATGCTTATGTCTCATGGCCCTCTGTATAACTTGGGTCCCTTGATAGATGCTCATCTTGTACATGTACCATGAACACGACAGTGACCCGTAGTGGTGCACTCTTGACAAGTAACATGACATGCTAGTAGCCCACCGTGGCACACTCTTAACAAGTAAACCTGACATGATATACCTTGATATGTTGTTGCGACGGCTAGCACGACCTGACAAGTATGAATAACCTGGACACCATGGATGATTGTGCTTGTACAAATGAACCAGTCTTATCTTGCATCATGTCTAGGACAGGGACCCCTGAGTACCACGGTCAGGGGTACCTACTGAAATTGACTAAGGCTAAAAACTAGAATAATCCAGTAGTAATGACGAGATTTTTCCAGCTACAGGCAATCCCGTTATCTGGGTGCCCCACCTGGGATCTGTAGCCTACCGTCGAGTAGGGCACATTTCCAGCACACAGTCATGTGGTGCACCTTTCAAGCTACTTAAAGGTACATACGTTTCTTGGACGATGTACCCACCTGAACTCAATTCCTAATTGCATCCGGATAGCCTGGATGGTCTGCAGGGCTTATGGCTGTGGAATAATCTCACTGCATCTTGCTAGTAACTAGGCCTGTGATAACCCTAGTTAGTTAAAGTATCAAGCCGTACTTATTGCTTGGCCGTGATTGACTGGATGAGGTATAATCAGTCTAGTCTTGTGTTAATCTTGTACAAGATTGTTGCATGATTTGATTTCTTATGTTTATCTTGCCGATAAATGGTGAGAAACCAAGTGCCGTTCAGATGAAAGGTTACAACCCCGGTCCTTGTTTGGTTTACGGATTGTAACCTGGTTATCTGAATAGTTCCATGGTTATCTCATTGTATATCATCCTAATTGTTCCTATACTTCCAGTTCTTACTATTTATTTATATTCTTGTGCTAATTGCTGGTTTTAGTTCTTAAGTGAAGCCTCCTTTGTGGCACTTGCTCTTTCTGGGATCTGATCCAGCTAGTTTTGTATGGCCAGATTTTGGAGCAGCTCCAGAGGATCCACCGATCTTCCAGCCAGATGGTGACCACTAGACGGAATCTTGGCAACGAGTGGGTTTATTTTGACTCTCCCACTCTATTGTAAAAATATTCTTTTGAGACGTTTAGCCGACGAGCACGTGTTAGCTCGATTGCACTTACTTACTGTCTGCCTACGGGCTGTAACATGATTGGCAAATCCTAGGGTTGATCATGTATGACTGAAACTCTTGCTAGTTTTTTACATTTTGTAATGACTAGCTTCATGATCATCCAAATATGTAATATATGGGACGTCTTACTATTGTATATTTGATGCTCTAATATCTTGTGACTATTATTAATTGCTTGAGATAGAGACAATAGGCCTGTTCATGACCATAAGAGACTGATGGCTTGTAGTTAAACCCTCATATCTCCAGACAGTCGTGACCGTATAGTGAGGTGGATTCCATTTCAATATACGTAGCTGGCTATGTATGCCCCCGCTCTCCAGTATTCTGGTTCTGGGCGTTACAGAGCCAGAATCCTTTAAAAGTATTCTCGCTCGCCCTACCACCAATCGAAATTTTTTTTCCTTCTAATATTGTGAATGTGAAGCTCTGTTTCACGTTTAGTTTTATATTATGCTCTGTTAGAACAAGCTATGAGATTCATGGTGATACTGATTCCGATACTTATCCTTGGTTAATAGTAATATTTTCACACTTCTACACGCTTTGGTTGAGATGTATATCATATGATGCAGAATAGGATGCCTCATGACCCGAATGAGAAGAAGGGGAGTAGGGAGGCTCACTCTATACACTCATCCGCCTACGATATACACTCTATACACTCTTACTTATGCAAGCCTTTTGAGGTAATCAGCATTATACTAGATTTTCGAAAAAAATTATAACTCTGATAGGCCCAAAAGACTTGGCATAAGTAAATTTAATTTTCAACACTTACCTAGCTACTACTAAGATATCTTATATATATCCTTCTAGGATACTCACTCTATACCTATATCTTAAATTTAATTTTCAACACTTACCTACCGTCTAGACACCGCCTAGACGCCTAAGCGATCAATATCGATACTCATAGAAATAGTCTGATACAGATACCGATACCGATTCCGATACTCCGATCCGAAACCGCCTACTAAGATATCTTATATACATATCCTTCTACGATACTTCGATCCGAAACCGCCAATACTACTGATATCGTCGATACCAATACTCAAAGGAATAGTCCGATACCGATTCCGATACCAATACTTTGAACCTTGATACTAAGTTTATATATATATACTAATTTATATACTATTCTACGATACTCTGATCTGAAACTGCCGATACTACCGATATCGCCGATACCAATAATCATAGGAATAGTCCGATACCGATTCTGATACCGATACTTTGAACCTTGATACTAAGTTTATATATATACTAATTTATATACTATTCTACAATACTCCAATCCGAAACCGCCGATACTACCGATATCGCCGATACTACCAATATCGTCGATACAATACTCATAGGAATAGTCCGATACCAATTCCGATACCGATACTTTGAACCTTGATACTAAGTTTATATACTATTCTATGATACGCTGATCCGAAATCGCCGATACTACCGATATCGCCGATACCAATACTCATAGGAATAGTCCGATACCGATTCCGATACCGATACTTTGAACCTTGATACTAAGTTTATTTATATATACTAATTTATATACTATTCTACGATACTCTGATCCAAAACAGTCGATACTACCGATATCGCCGATACCAATACTCATAGGAATAGTCCGATACCGATTCCGATACCGATACTTTGAACATTGATACTAAGTTTATATATATATACTAATTTATATATCCTTCTACGATACTCCGATCCGAAGCCGCCGATACTACCGATATCGCTAATACCAATACTCATAGGAATAGTCCAATACCGATACTTTGAACCTTGATACTAAGTTTATATATATATACTAATATATATACTATTCTATGATACTCCGATCCGAAACCGCCGATACTACTGATATTGCCGATACCAATACTCATAGGAATAGTCCGATACTGATTCCGATACCGATACTTTGAACCTTGATACTAAGTTTATATATATACTAATTTGTGCGTGTGTGTGTGTGTTACCACCGGCCCCGGCCCCCAACCCCCACACCGCCGACTGCCATCCCCACCACCGCGACCCCCACCCCAACCCCCAACCCCACCACAGCCGACCGCCATCCCCACCGCCGACCCGAAACTCGCAGCCCCCCGCCGCCCCGACCCGAACCCCCCCAGCGACCCCTACCCCCACCACCGCGACCCCCACCGCCACCACTACCGGCCCCCGCCGCCCCGACCCAAAACACCCCCACCCCCATCCCCACCACCACCGGCTCCCGCCTCCCCCCGCCGCCCCGACCCGAAACCCCCCCAGTGACCGCCACCCCCACCACCGCGACCCCCACCCCCACCACCACCGACCCCCGCCTCCCCCCGTCGCCCCGACCAGAACGCCCCCTCCCAGCGACCCCCACCACCACCACCACCGACCCCCGCCTCTCCCCACCGCCCCGCCCCAAACCCCTCCAGCGACCCCCACCCCCACCCCCACCCCCACCGGCCGCCGCCGGCCCCCGCCACCCCGACCACCGAAAGTGAGAGAGAGAGAAGATTACCTGGAGAGAGAGAAAGTCTGAGGCCGGAGAGAGAGAGAAAATTTGGGAGAGAATGAAAAGTCCCCCCCCCCCTCCGTCGGCTAAATTTAAGTTAGGGCTGGATATTTAGCGACGGACTGGCGACGGATATATGTCGTCGCTATGTGGTCGTTAAATTTTACGGCAATTTTTTTCAACGTTTTCCGCCAACTTTTGCCAACTAAGCGACAACATAGCGACGAAATCTTCATCTGTCGCTATATCTCCGTCGACTTAAGGACGGATTGGCGACCTTTGCTCGTCCTTAAAATAAAATAAAAAATTATCAGCTTTTTGACGGCAATCAGTCAGAAATTTATCGGTAGTCGGTCGCTAATATTGACGGACAGAATCCATCTCTATATGTCTGTCGCCAAATGGCTGTATTTTGGTAGTGATATGAGAAAAAGTAATTCATTTATGAAGGGCAAAGTACATCTCAACCAGGGTACGAAGCTCCCCGTGGAAGTCTCATTCAAGTCACATCATATTCAATGTTATAAAGTAAATTCCCTCTCTGTTGTTTGTACATACTCAAATACATACGCATTTCGCTCCCTCTAGACATGCCATCCCATTGCCGCTAATCCGAGCCTTCCTGTACCACTGATGCCCACTTCTTTTTCTCCTAGCTATGTTCTGTACCACTTCTTCTATGCTATAATATGTACCATTCTGGATATGTAATCTCCTTTTGTTGTGGCAAAGCGGAAATAAACCCAAAAAACTCAAAGAAAATTTACAACCACAAAGACAATGGTTTACATGGTTCGGCCAAGATGCCTACTTCCACAAATGATGGTGATTTAGTTCCACTATAAAGAAGAAAAGGAATTATAATAGCTCTCAACACTTCGCTCCTTACACTCAAGAACTCGATCTCTATCACAAAGATAGAAAAAAACTCTTTCAAATTTTTGTGTTGAACTTATTTAACAACTTTAGCTCTCTTGTGTTTAACTTATTCAACAACTTGAGCACAATGAGATGTCTTGTGTTGAACTTATTCAACAACTTACATTGAGTACTCTTGGAGGGTGTCTATTGTGGAGAACCTTTAGACCCCTTTATATATCATAGAAATCCCATCCGACGTAGGCTTAAAATCTAATCTTATGTAGGATTATTAGAAGAAGCACAACACCATATGTCAGACATGTTAGACTTACATATATTAGAAATTTAAGCCATAGATCCCTCCAAGAGTACTCAATGTAAGTTGTTGAATAAGTACAACACAAGACATCTCATTGTGCTCTAGTTGATTTCTAATATATAATCCTACATAAGATTGGATTTTAAGCCTATGTAGGATGGGATTTCTATGGTATATAAAGGGGTCTAAAGGTTCTCCACAATAGACACCCTCCAAGAGTACTCAATGTAAGTTGTTGAATAAGTTCAACACAAGACATCTCATTGTGCTCAAGTTGTTGAATAAGTTCAACACAAAAATTTGAGAGAGTTTTTTTTTCTATCTTTGTGATTGAGATCGAGTTCTTGAGTGTAAGGAGAGAAGTGTTGAGAGCTATTATAATTTATTTTCTTCTTTACAGTGGAACTAAATTACCCTCATTTGTCAAAGTAGGCATCTTGGTCGAACTACGTAAATCATTGTCTTTGTGGTTGTGAATTTTTCTGAGTTTCTTGGATTTATTTCCGCTGTGCCAAAACAAATTGGTATCAGAGCCTTGGAGTCTAGCAAGGTGTCCGATAAAGTTCTTAGAGAAGATTAATTGGATAGTTTCTTGATATGGCTCTGTCAAGCAGGATCGGGAAGTATGAAATTGAGAAGTTCAATGGAAAAAATGATTTTGGCTTTTGGAAAAGCCAGATTCTCATTGTAGAAGCATAAAAAATGATCCATGCGGCTAGGAAATCTCATGCGGCTCAGAAAGCCCATGCGGCTCAGAAAGTCATACGGCATAAGGGACTATGCGGTCGAAGACATCCCATGCTGCTCAGAAGACACGTGGCGTAACAGTGTTCCCCTCCGCCCTATGCTGCATTAATTACTTTGACGGCTGACAACTCTGAAAAAAGTGACAGTCCTGACACAAGAGGGGCAATTATGACTCTGTCATAATGACAGACCCCAAGGGAAGAGAAAGAGATCTCTGACACAATCCTCCGAGATCCATAAAAATGCTACGTGGCCTTGCCACGTGGACGTTCGTATGCGGCTCGAGCGAAGTCTTTCCATGCGGTTCAGAATGAAGCCGTCCTATGCGGCTCAGGCCGAAACAGTCTCAAGCGGCTCAAACGGAGGCCTTTCCATACGGCTCAAGCGGACCATTTCCATGCGGCTCAGGCAGATGCATCCCTATGCGGCTCGTAATGATCACCTTCATGCGGTTCAAAGGTTCGAGGGAGGGCTACTACCCAAGCAGCCCTGACACGTGGCCCAAATCTTATGCGGCCTAAATCTTATGCGGCTCAATCTTCATACGGTCCAGATCCCCCCAGTGACTCATAGGACACGTGTCCTAAGCCGATCAATTTCCCAGATTTATTACAATCAGAGATTGGGTCAAATCCCAATAATCTAGGACACGTGGCAGGAGAATGAATCAAATTTATTCGCAGATATCAGAAGATCATTATGAGGAAGATTTATTCCAATCAGCATTAATTGCTGATGAAATTCGGTGTAATCTACACTTAATGGTCCAGATTCATCACAATCAAAACGAATAGCCTAGATTGACCAATCCACAGGCCGTCGCCATCTCCAGGAAGCAATCATTGGCAACCCTAATGATCACACCCCATTCCTATAAATAGCAAGGTGCCATTCCCTTACAAAATATATACATTCCCTGGCAATATATACAATGGAGAGAGTCTGACCAGAGAGACCCCTTTTCGAGATCAGAGAACATTAGAAGACTTGGAGGAAAAAGCAGAGAGAGAGAGAGCAAAGGGAGCATTTCTTCAACGCCGAGCAAATTTTCTGGAGCCAAGGCTGCATACCGATCGTCCAAGGAGTAAGGCAGGGCTGCCGTCGCCTTCCCGAGCCTCTATCGTCACCCTCCAGAATCTAAAATAAACAATTGTACTTAGTCTGCTGTACCTAGGCTTTCGTCCCTAGGCTTTCTTTGTACAAGCGAGTTTGTATTGTGAGTCTAAGTTCAGTCCTCCCATAAAACTGTTCTGTACTTTTACAATCAATAGCAAATACGATGGCGACTCTGCTGGGGACAAACTTCTCCATGGCTGAGGAGTTGGTGATGCAGTCGGATGCAGCCAAGCTTGGCTCCACGCAACAGAAGATGGTCGTCCGTTTCAACCAACAAGCGTTTGAAGAGATGCTCTCTGAAGGAAGTGCTGGCCCGATCCAGAAGCGAACCCGCACAAAGAAAGCTCGCTGCGAGTGGAGGCCAAAATCGTTTGCTCCTCCACAAGCTCTAGACGGGGTACTCTCTGCTATCCAAGACGGCGAGGGTGATTCTCATACGGCTCCACTTCGAGCCGTAGAGAACTCTGTTGTCCCCGAGTCCGGCAGAGGAAAGCATTACGATGTCGGACTTGCAGGGACAAAGAGCGACTCTATGTGCCCCAAGAAGAAGCCGAGCACTCATGTGGCCAAGTCTGTCAACCATATGCAGGAGGCTCATGCGGGTGGATCTACCGGTCGCATGAAGAAAACCCATGCGGCCAGATCATCCAGCCGCATAAAGAAGACTCATGCGGCTGAGACTTCCAGCCGCATGAAGAAAGCTTATGAGGCTACGACTGCCAGCCGCATAAAGACCAACGATGACAGCCGCATGACGCCTACTCCCCGCAGCTCCGTCTTCGACCGCTTCTCATACGGTCCTGATATCTTGTGCTCCCAAGAAGATATGTCTGACTCTCTCCAGTATCACTTAGACTCTTCCTACTATGTGCCTATACGTACTAGAGCGAAGAAGTCTAAAGCAGTGCGAGCCTGGCGAGTTCAGTCCGCTGATCTGACCTCTGACCCTCCGAGTGTTCCGCATACTGCTACGCGAGCCTCGGATGGGAAGTTGTACAGAACCACTCGAGTCCAGCCCCCAGCGGCAGACGGACAGAGAGGTTCACAAAAGTCTCCCAAAATCCTGGGAGCAGACATGGTCGGTCCAGACCCATCTGACTTGCGTGAGGCCATCCTCCACAAACGCAAGGAAAGAGAAGATGCAACGGGGTGCAAAGAGTCCTTCCACGGACGTCACTGCACCCAAGTCATCGTCAACTGCTTCTGCAACAGCGCGACGATACGAGAAGACCGGCAGTCTGTCTTTCAAAGACTGCAACAGCCATCTTCAGAAGACGAGGCACTACCCGTCGCCTCCTACATCTTCGCTCAGAAAGTCCCCGCTGATGGAAGAGGGAAGAAGATAAATATTCCCAGCCCAAAGATTTCAACCACTGCGACTAAAAGACTGTCGTCCAAATGGGTGCCCACCACCGGAGTTTTCCAAGGTACTCGCTCTAAGACGAAATCTGCTACGGTAGGAGATTCGTCGTCCACAACGCAGGGGGTTGCTGGGGCTGGAGGTAGCACCCCTCGGAGCCTCTGCAGTAATCCGATGTTCCAAGAGGACGAGCCAGAGGAGACAACTCTCCCATCGGATACAGCAAACCTCGACGTCCCCGAGGACGTCCACAACTCCCAAGACGAGGCAAACTCGGAGACTGGAGGTACTGTTCCTTTCGAGTCTGAATCAGAAGGGAACATACCCACATACTCCGATGACTTCTCACTACAGGGGTACGATTCGGAGGGCGCTTCCTCCACCGCTCCGTCTATCTCTCCTCATGTGAAGACGATATTTATGACAGACAGCAATCAAGGTGGTTCCAGTGATCGCCAACGCATCGACAGTCTCGAAGCCATATTGCTTGCTTTGGTCAAGTCGGTAGACGAGATTAAAGCGGCCCTTCCAACTCTGCAAGAAGGAACGCCTGGCCAAACAAGCGCGGGTCCCGCGATCAATGCGGACTCGAATTCGGCGGTACCAAACCCGGACAACGATCCTCCTGAAATAACGGCCCCCACCGCCGTGGATGAGGCCCGCGAAGCGAGAATAGAGGTACAAGAGCTCCGAGCCATGTTCCACGCTCGAGAAAACTCTCAAGACCTCAGAATACGGCAGCCATACCCTGCTGCATGGAGGGATGTTCCATTCCCACCAAGATATAAGCCGTTCAACATCAATCCTTATGATGGCAAGACCTCAGCAAGTCGATACATCACTTACTTCGAGGTCACCACCGACCATCTGCCCCATGACGATGCCATTCTCACACGATTATTCATCGGGGCATTGGAAGGAGTCGCCTTCGACTGGTATCGCAATATGTCGAACAATTGCATCTACTCATTCGCCGGCTTCAAGCGCATGTTCTTGGAGAGATTCTACGAAGTAGGGCAGGACATCACCATGTCTACCTTCATGGACGTCGTCCAAGGGAAGAAAGAGCTGACAAGAAACTACATCGAAAGGTTCCGCCAAACCGCCATGAAGTTGCCCTCTGGAAACCCGGATTCCTCCTTAATTGAAATTTGTCAGAAGAGACTGCTTCCAACAATCAGTCTCTGGATGGACGAAAGTCAATTAAAGGATTGGAAGACGTTCATTATCAGTGCCACAGGCGCCGAAGAACGATTAAAGAAGGCTCGCCAACTGGGGTTGCATATCTCGGACGGAGAGAACAAAAACAAGCGTCCTAATAATGATAATGGGGGGTAGCCCCTCCAACAATCGGGACAGCAGGGGAAAGCAGGCTATGGTGGTCGATACAGCACAGAAACCTGAGCCAAAGCCAGCAGACAAACAATGGCAGCAAATCACTTACTCCTTTGAAGACGGTCATGTCAAGCCCATCTTGGACATGCTCATACAAGGAGACAGAATTCAGCTTCCTCCACCAAGACGGGAACCGCGGCCGGCAGAGATGGAGAACCCAAAGTACTGCCATTATCACCGCTACGTCCACCATGCTACACACGACTGCTACCAGCTAAAACGGTATATCCAAAACCTCATCGATTCGAATGCTCTGGCTATCGATTTCGAAGAGGTAACCATGGCAGCCAACATGGTGTCAGTACAATTCGCAGCTTCCCTCCGACAAAAACTTAAGACGGAGTGGTCCCCATCCCCCTGGCAACAATGGAGATCGCTAATCTTCCTCCTCTCCGAGATCAAACCGCTGGTCTAGTGCCCCTCACCACATCACGAGGGGAGGTCATGTAGATCCATCCAGACTTGGTATCGAAAGTGACGCGGCCCATATAATCTTCTACTTGCAAGAGGAAGAAAGGAAAAATCAGGTCTTGTCGCATAATCTCGGCAGACATCGAAGAAGCTACAGCCGTCGTCACGCGGTCTGGGGCGCAATCCCAACCTGTGGTTGACAATCCAGCTGAAGATCATCAACCCACTACAACTGGTGCTCCGGGACCGGCTCAGCCTCCGACGATCGACAAGCCTAGGCCGAGGGAGACTCGCTTCGACAAATTCCTCTGAAAAGAGGCATCCCAAGGGCTAGAGAAGCCCTACAACTTCGACATTTTAGCAAAATTGGCCAACACACCGGCCAAGTTGTCATTATACGAGCTTCTGAGACTCTCCAAGGATGTTTGTGCGGCTTTGAGCGATGCACTCCAAAACGTCGACGCGTACCTCGCTCTGGTCAATCTCTCAGGAGAGATCCCGCCTGCGGATCTCCAAGATAGCACCTGTACGGGAGCAATGCCCAACATCGTCTTCACTCCGCATGACATGCTCATCAAAACCAACCTGCACGATCGCCCGCTATACTACACTGGATACATCGGCGACGTAAAGGTCGATCGGATGCACATTGATCCTGGCTCTTCCATAAGCATTATCCCGAAGGGTCTGCTACATTATCTCCGCATCCCAATGCATCGCCTGACGCCTACAAGTACCGCCATCAGCAGTTTCAATTCGGGCAGAAGCTACCCAATTGGGAAGATTCGTCTGAAGTGTCAAATTGGTGACCTTCAATCTGAAGTCACCTGCTACGTCATAGATGCAGACACTTCTTACAACATCCTCTTGGGGCGCCCATGGATACACGATTATATGATCGTGCCTTCCACGCTGCACCAATGCTTCAAATATGTCGACAAACACGGCTTCGTGAGGACAAAATTTGCTGATATCGATCCCTTCAAAGGGGTCGAATCCTACTACTCAGACTCCTGCCTGTACGAAAAGTCGGAGAAGCATCTTGGTGAAAGAGATGTACAAGCTAGTACGGAGACAACCACAGGATCAGAAGAGCCTCTGACGATCCACCTCCAAGCTCGCAAACCGGGCAAGTCAGCACCCCTTACTGCCACTCTGCGTAAGGACGCAATCAGCCTCTCAGCACAAGAAGAGCAGATGATAATCCGGCTGCCTAGGTCTGGCCAAGTGCCAAGACCCAAAACAGAGCCGCTGATAATTAGATTGCCAAGGGTCGGCCAGCCACAAGCTGAGAAGCTCAATCCCTCTGACAAGCCAATGACAATACGTCTTCCCAAGAGGAGTCATCACCCCGATGCATGGTCCGAGACTTCTAGCGAACCCAACCCATTACTCCCCGTCCAGTATCGAGTTCCAAGCTGGGGGTCGCTAGTTTGCCAACAACTCCATGTTCTGAACCGCTGACGATCAAGCTGCCCAGGTCGTCCTCTTAGTCTTCGTTTATACAAGGGGTATCTGAAGAGGAACAGGAGCTAGCCAAGTATGTGGCTGCCCATACTGATGTTCCCTCCGCAGACGATGTAATCCCCCTAGAAAGATACCTTACTTCATCAATAAAGGGCTATCTTTGAACTACCTCGAGCTTAATAAGCTCTGTACGATGTATGCTATGGAACACGGTATAGGCACTTACCTCCACACACATGTAACAAATGTGCACACCGCAATCCAGCTTACTCCAGCAGAACATGCTTACCGCATAATCGAGGGAGGGGACCACCCAATCATCTTCGGCCGGAAGGACGATCCTCATCCCTTCACCATAGAAGAAGTCGACCTTGGATCAGATGCCGGAAGACTGCCTCTGTATCTTTATAGCCCCCAATCTAAATATCTCATGCAGAAACAAGGGTATGATCTGGAGACTACGCCAGGCTTGAACTACGGCACGGGACGACGATTACCTTTGAAGCTACCGGTCCCGGCAGGCAAACCACCGGACTACTATAGCAAGACTCGATATGGATTAGGGTATGTAATACCCACGACAACCCCCGAAAGTTCAGATGAAGAATGTGACTGGCATTCACATTCGACCGGGTCACCAACTTCTGACTCTGATACCAGTATCAGAGATGTATTCAGACAAGTCTTGTCAGTCAACATGGCGTTCGTCGACGCTTATGAAGAAGACGAAGACATCTCCGAAATCCTCGAGCTAGAGCCGTGGGCCCAGCAGTTGGATGCGCAATGGAAAAAGCGGTTCGAACTGAGGGACCCTCCTACTGAAGATGAGGTTATCCAGGTCGACCTCGGCAGCAAATCTTCCCCAAAACCAATCTTCGTCAATAAAAGCTTAACAGACGAGGAGCAATAATCACTGCTGGAACTTGTCAATGAATATATTGATGTGTTCGCATGGAGCTATGAAGACATGCCGGGGTTAAATCTCGATATTGCTCTTCACAAGCTCAACATTCGGCCGGACGCAAAGCCAGTCAAGCAACAACAGCGACGCTTCCGCCCAGGCATCATAGATGCGATCGAAGCCGAAGTCAACAAATTGATAGCCAGCGGCTTCATACGTGAAAGCAACATCCCGACTGGGTCGCCAATATAGTACCCATCCTCAAGAAAAATAGAAAGATTCGAATTTGCATTGACTTTCGCAATCTGAACGAGGCGTGTCCCAAAGATGAATTCTCCCTCCCTATCACAGACATCATGATTGACAACACCTGCAGCTTCGAACGCATGTCATTTATGGATGGATTCTCGGGGTACAACCAAATCAAGATGTCTCCTGACGACGAAAAGCATACATCATTCCGAACACCAATTGGCACATACTGTTACACAGTCATGCCTTTCGGCTTAAAGAATGCTGGTACCACATATCAACGAGCCATGAGTATCATCTTCAGAGAACACTTGCGCAAAATGGTGGAATGCTATATTGATGACATCGCCTTCAAGAGTCGCCGTAAGGAAGACCATTTACAGGATCTGAGGACGGTATTCGATCTAATGCGAGCGCACAATCTGAAAATAAATCCTATAAAATCTTTCTTGGGCGTATCCAGCGAAAAGTTCTTAGGTTTCATCATCACCGCCCAGGGTATTCATGTAGACCCTGAGAAGACGAAGGCAATTATGGAGATGGGTCCCTCGAAAAATCTCTGCGAACTCAGAGGCCTTCAAGGAAGGCTAGCTTACATCAGAAGATTCATCTCTAACCTCTCCGAGCGATGTCAACCATTCACCCACCTCATGAAGAAAGGTGTCTCGTTCGTATGGGACGAAGAATGCCAGCGTGCCTTCGATAGCATCAAAGAATATTTGTCAAATCCTCCAGTCCTGGTGCTCCGGTTGCTGGAAAACCATTCCTGCTCTACGTACGAGCAATGGAGCATTCCCTCGGAGCTCTGTTGGCACAAAACAACGATGCAGGCCATGAGCAAGCCATATATTACCTCAGTCGAATGATGATTGGGCCAGAGCACCGATATACCGCTGTAGAGAAGGAATACCTTGCCCTGGTGTTCGCCATTCAGAAAATGCGGCACTATGTCACTGGACAAACAATACATGTGATCTCACGAGTCAACCCTCTCAGGGTCCTCATGACTAAACCAGGGGCACTCAGCTCTCGCCTCGCTACATGGGCAATATTGCTGTCCCCTTATCATATGATCTTCATCCCGTAAAAAGCTGTCAAAGGTCAAGTCCTGGCAGACTTTTTGGCAGCCCACCCGGGCTCAGAGTCGTCCAGGATATATGAAAAAATTCCAGATGAGGTCGTCGACTCGAATGCAGCCTCTCACGATAACATATGGCGGATGTTCTTCGATGGTGCTTCAAGAATAGGACCCAAGGGCAACATCATTGTCGGAGTCGGGGTGGTGCTGGTTTCTCCTTCCGGATTGGTGATTAACCGCGCTTACTCCCTCACGGAACCCTGCTCTAACAATGTGGCCGAGTACAACGCTCTGGTCATTGGCCTCCAACTTGCAAGAGAGCTGGGGGTAGAATATCTTGAAGCATACGGCGATTCTCAGTTATTTGTCAATCAAATCCGGGGCTCATACGAAGTTCGCCACGAAGACATGATCCCCTATCACCAAATAGCGATCGACATCATCTCGTCATTCGAGGGGTTCTTCATCGAACACGTCCCCAGACTCCGAAATATCGAAGCCGATGCCTTAGCAGGCCTGGCCGCTTCCCTAGCAGTGCCGAATCATACCCATCAATCGGTAGACGTGATAGGCCACGAGCTGGTCTGCCCCAAGAATAATGTTCAATTCGTGGCAAGTTATTCCGCTCAGGCGATTGATGATGCCCCAGATTGGAGACAACCATTCATCGACTTCATCGCCTACGACATCCTCCCCGAGAACCCAAAGGAGGCCACCTCCATTAGACGGCGTTCCCTCAGATTCTTCTACGATACAGAGACAAAAATGCTGTATCGGCGATCCTACGATAGATTATTGCTTCGGTGTCTGTCAAACGCAGAAGCCAAAGAAGCCGTACGAGAAGCGCATGACGGTGTCTGCGGGGCCCATCAGCCTGGTCCTAAATTGCAAGACCGTCTTCGCCGAATGGGCTACTACTGGCCCACGATGGTAGCGGATGCGATAGACTACGCAAGAAGGTGCAAAGCCTGCCAAGTCCATGCAGACTTCATTCACCAGCCATTCGAATTTCTACATCCGACAGTGGCATCCTGGCCTTCGAAGCATGGGGGATGGATATCATCGGTCCAATTACTCCACCTTCCTACCGTGGACATCGCTTCATACTTGCGATCACGGATTACTTCTCCAAATGGGCAAAAGCTGTTCCACTTGTAGAAGTCAAAACTTCGAACGTGATCAGCTTCCTCAAGCATCACGTCATCTATCGCTTTGGACTGCCCCGAAGGATCATCCACGACAATGGTTCGCAGTTTGCAAGCCACGCCTTCTATCAGTTTTGCGATAAGTACTGCGTCCAGAATTTTGCTTCGACACCATACAACCCAGCAGCAAACGGGTTAGCAGAGGCATTCAACAAAATAATCATCAAACTCCTCAAGAAATTTGTCTCTTCCAACAAACGTGACTGGAACGAGAAGCTCGATGAATGTTTATGGGCGTACCGTACTACAGTCCGAACAGCTACCGGGAACACACCATTCTCCCTGGTGTACGGAAGTAAGGCAGTTCTTTCATTAGAGACTCAAATACCCTCACTCCGCGTCGCCCTCACTTATCAATTAACGACGGATGATAACTACCGACGCCGACTACAAGAGTTGGAGGCCTTAGATGAAAAGCGCCACCTAGCTCAGCAACGGATCGAACTATACCAAGTACGCATCTCCGGAGCCTTCAACAAAAAGGTCAAGATCAGAACATTCCAGGTGGGCGATCTCGTTATGGCAGTTCGGAGACCGATGGTCATGACTCACAAGACCGCCGGCAAATTCCAGCCAAAATGGGAAGGCCCATTTGTCATTGAGGTCGTATTCTCAAACGGAGCCTACCGCCTCGCAAAACAGAATGGAGATTTGCTCATGTTGCCCGTCAACGGCAAGTTCATGAAGAAATACTATGTCTAAACAACATTCTCCAGATTATTGAGTCATGTGCCCATTGGTACCGCTGAACTCACACTCACCCTTCTCTAAGTCATTGAGTCACGTGCCCGTTGGTACCACTGAACTCACACTCACCATTCTCTAGATTCCCGAGTCATGTACCCTCTCGTGCCGCTGAACTCACATCCACAACATCCCAGATTATCGAGTCATGTGCCTGCTGGTGCCACTGAACTCACACTTTCACAAATATCGAGTCATGTACCCGCTGGTGCCTCTGAACTCACATTCCGGTCACTCTTTCAGATAGTAAGTCATGTATGATCATGCTTCTGAACTTTCTTCCTGGAAGAGATCCTCCCTCATGATTGAATACCCGCACTTCCAGTGCACAAAAAGGGTAAGTGATCCACAAATTTCTAAAATGGCCATGTCCTCATTACCTCTGAGTCGTTTCACTTCCGCCAAAAACAAATCACCCCTACATAGAACTTCCATGTCCTCATTACCTCTGAGTCGTTCTATGTACCCCCTCTTCATTGAGCCCACTCCTGCCATGTCCTCATTACCTCTGAGTGGGAAGGCTCCGTAGAAGAAACTCTCATACTCACCATGTCCTTAGTACCTCTGAGTAAGTATGTTCGTTCCCTTTAACTTGTTGCCCGTATCCAAAACCAGGGTACGTTAGGGGCAATGGGTCTATACAAAATGTCCCAATAAAATAATTATTATACAACAAAAGAGTGAAGCAAATATATTTCATTCATTCAGAAATCGGTTATATCCACGCGGTTACATGAAAGTTTTTCATGCAGACAAGAAGAAAGGCAAAACAAAGCAAAGACTACAGATAGACATTTACGAGAAACCTTAAAACCCTAGTTGCAGAAGTGCGTATACAACTCCTTCAACCACCTTACATATGAAGGATGCAATTGAGGAAGATCCTCGTCCAGAATAGGAGAATCAGAATTCCCAGCACTACCACCCTCAGCAGTCTTGATAGTGGGGAGGATGTCGTCCCTCTCAGGCGCCGATTCTTCTTTCATCGCCTCCTCCTTAACAGAGGGAGGTCCCTGATTGATGCTAGGGAGCGGCGGCTCCTCTGCCACTGCAATCTCAGCATTCGGTGGAGACACTACAAGAACCAAAAGACGGAAAAAAGTGATGATGAATGATGAAAACAGTCAGAAGATATTCAGAGGTGTTCATGCGGCCCATTTAAAGACAACTTTTATGCAGCTCGGACATGGAATATATTCTATGCGGCTCATGGGACGTGTATACGGACCATGTAATTTGAAAAGCTCGCATCAAATGATTATGCACGAGGCAATGCAGCAGAGCAGCATCTGTTAGGGTTTCAAAGCACCCAATCTTCCACACAGTCCTTACCTTCGACGACAACATGAACGTCAAGACGAACGGAGGGTGCGGCAGTTGAAGACAAAGCCGACTTTCTACTCTTCGCCACAGCCTTCTTCACTGCCTTGGAAGCCCTAGGTGCCATCGTTGTCTGTCGGTCAGAAGAAGAAAGCAAGACAGAAATCTTAATCAAGAAGAGTCTAAGAGAGAAATCCCTCCAAATACCCTTCTATTTATAGAGAAAGGAAGACTAAGACCGACGCCTCATACAAAGTAGTCGACTCTTCGGCTATCGATACAGACTAGCTAATTAAAGATCAGAAACCCTTGGGATTTCCCCCTACAAAACGGTGCTAAAACGAATTTGAGGCAATTAAAGACCCGTACACGTGGCAAGAAGCTATACGGCTCGAAAGTCTCTGCGGTTAACATCTCTGCGGCTGAACAATCTATGCGGCCAAGATATCCATACGGTCAGGGTTTCATATGCGGCCAAAAAGAATATACAGCCATGCTTCTTATTCAAAGTATTTCAATTTTGTAAATTGAAAACTTTGAAGGGGGTCTTATAGAAGCATGGAAAATGATCCATGCGGCTAGGAAATCTCATGCGGCTCAGGAAGACCATACGACTCAGAAAGTCATGCGGCATAAGGGACTATGCGGCCCAAGACATACCATGCTGCTCAGAAGACACGTGGCGTAACAGTGTTCCCCTCCGCCCTATGCTACATTAATTACTTTGACGGTTGACAACTCTGAAAAAAGTGACAGCCCTGACACAAGAGAGGCAATTATGACTCTGTCATAATGACAAACCCTAGGGAAGAGAAAGCGATCTCTGACATAATCCCCCGAGATCCATAAAAATGTCACGTGGCCTTGCCACGTGGACGTTCGTATGCGGCTCGAGCGAAGTCTTTCCATGCGGTTCAGAATGAAGCCGTCCTATGCGGCTCAGGCCGAAACAGTCTCATGCCGCTCAAACGGAGGCCTTCCCATGCGGCTCAAGCGGGCCATTTCCATGCGGCTCAGGCGGATGCATCCCTATGCGGCTCGCAATGATCACCTCAATGCGGTTCAAAGGTTCGAGGGAGAGCCACTACCCAAGCAACCCTGACACGTGGCCCAAACCTTATACGGCCCAAATCTTATGCGGCTTAATCTTCATGCGGTCCAGATCCCCCCAGTGACTCCTAGGACACGTGTCCTAAGCCGATCAATTTTCCAGATTTATTGCAATCAGAGATTGGGTCAAATCCCAATAATCTGGGACACGTGGCAGGAGAATGAATCAAATTTATTCGCAGACATCAGAAGATCATTATGAGGAAGATTTATTCCAATCAGCATTAATTGCTGATAAAATTTGGTGTAATCTACACTTAATGGTCCAGATTCATCACAATCAAAACGAATGGCCTAGATTGACCAATCCACAGGTCGCCGCCATCTCCAGGAAGCAATCATTGGCAACCCTAATGATCACACCCTATTCCTATAAATAGCAAGGTGTTATTCCCTTACAAAAGATATACATTGCCTGGCAATATACACAACGGAGAGAGTGTGACCAGAGAGACCCCTTTTCGAGATCAGAGAACATTAGAAGACTTGGAGGAAAAAGCAGAGAGAGAGCAAAGAGAGCATTTCTTCAACGCCGAGCAAATCTTCTGGAGCTAAGGCTGCATACCGATCGTCCAAGGAGTAAGGCAGGGCTGCCGTTGCCTTCCCGAGCCTCTATCGTCACCCCCCAGAATCTAAAATAAACAATTGTACTTAGTCTGCTGTACCTAGGCTTTCGTCTCTAGGCTTTCTTTGTACAAGCGAGTTTGTATTGTGAGTCTAAGTTCAGTCCTCCCATAAAACTATTCTGTACTTTTACAATCAATGGCAAACACTCATATCTCAAAAGCTTCACAAAGTTTACGAAAAAAATCCAAGAAGCCCGCTGATGATTGGGATGACATGGATCTCGAAGCATGTGCCGCTATTCGCCTGTGTTTGGAAAGGGATGTCGTGTACTCTGTGAAGGACGAAACCACTACCGCTGGGCTCTGGTTGAAGTTGGAATCACTCTACATGACGAAGAATCTTACCAACCGACTTTATAGGTTAAAGTCGCTCTATAGACTAGTAATGGAGGAAGGTACGTCAATTCGGGATCATATTTTAAAATTCAATCGAATTATTTCCGACTTGAAGGATGTTGACATACATGAAGAAGATGATCGTTTGGCGCTAATCCTATTATTTTCTTTGCCCGATTCTTATGAGAATCTTATTCAAACGTTATTGTACGGGAAGGACTCAATTTTTGTAGAAGAAGCTACGAGTGCCTTATTGTCTAATGAGGTACGGAGGCTGGCATCTAATGGCGGAAACGATGGAGGCCAAGCCCAAGGTTTGACGGTAAGAGAAAGAACAAACAATAAAGCATCTTTTAGCAGAAGGTCAAGATCCAAGTCCAAAATACCTATTGAGAAGGTGAAGTGCTTCAACTGCAATGAGAAAGGATATTATGCAAATAAGTGTTCTCATCCAAAGAAGAAGAACAAGAAAAAAGAGAATAAGACAGAGAGAGAAGGTGATGAAGCAAACTGAGAAGCAGATAGTGATGGAGTCTGTTTTTCGGTGGCACATGACAACATGAGTGACCATTGGATTCTCGATTCCGGATGCTCTTACCATATGTGTCCAAAGATAGAGTGGTTTTCTTCCTACAAGGTGACATATGGTGGTTCTGTGTTGATGGGCAACAACAATACATGTCGAGCTGTTGGAATTGGATCTATCAAGATAAAAATGTATGATGGAATTGTGCAAACTTTGACCGATGTCAGACATATTTTCGACCTCAAAAAAATCTTATTTCTCTTGGTACGCTTGACTCGAATGGTAACAAGTTCGTCGCCGAGGGTGAAATCTTACGGGTTGTTCATGGTTCTTTGGTGGTGATGAAAGGTCACCGACATGGTAACCTTTATATCTTATTAGGAAGCACTGTGACTGGAACTTTAGCAGTCAGTACATCTGATTGGTCTGATAGCACGCGTCTTTGCCATATACGGCTTGGGTATATGAGCAAGAAAGACCTGTCCTTACTGAGCAAGCAAGGGTTACTAAAGAACTTGAAAAAACCAAGTATGGATTTCTGTGAGCATTGCGTTTATAGCAAGCAGCACATGGTGACCTTCAGTTCAAGCAAGAAGAAAGAGTCCGATCAAGATGGTGGTGTATCTAGCAAATCTCAAAATGTTGAGATTGAGTTGTTTAAGGATGCATCAGATGAGGTAGAGGTTTCTGAAGATGTTCATCAAGCCCCATAAGAACAACAACTAGAAGAAGCGCAGCACCAGCAACAAGATTCCTTGGCCACCACTAGACCAAGAAGATCGGTCAAGCCAGTACACATGTATAAATTTGCGGACCCGGTAAAGCACTATTGACAGTTAAATGTGGTGGCATATGCACTATCAGTGGAGGATGAAGAGCGTATCTCATTCAAACAGGCTGTCAAAGATACTAGCAGCGAGAACTGGATGATGGCTATGCAGGAAGAGATTGAGTCTTTCTATAAGAACTGTACATGAAATTTGGTTCCATTGTCCAAAGGCAAGCGAGTTATAGTATGCAAGAGAGTGTACAAGAAGAAGGAAGCTTCTCCAGAGCCAGTGGAGAAGTTTTGCTTGAGAGCCTTTAGAGACGGAATTGACGAGTGGTTGATTTGGTGAAGCTATGCGGTGGAGAAGTGTGTCGGCTCGGTTTTGTGGTAAAACCTTGTCGAGGTGGAGATATGAAGGAAAGTGTCCAAAAATAGGCCCATGGCCTTTTTTGACCATATATATGATAATCCTATATAAGATTGGATTTGACCATATATATGGTAATCCTACAAGCATTGAATTTCTAATATATGTAAGTCTACATAGGATTGGATTTACAATATATAATCTTACATAAGATTGGATTTTAAGCTTACGTAGGATGGGATTTCTATGGTGTATAAAAGGGTCTAAAGGTTCTCCACAATAGACACCCTCCAAGAGTACTCAATGTAAGTTGTTGAATAAGTTCAACACAAGACATCTCATTGTGCTCAAGTTGATTTCCAATATATAATCCTACATAAGATTGGATTTTAAGCCTACGTAGGATGGGATTTCTATGGTATATAAAGGGGTCTAAAGGTTCTCCACAATAGACACCCTCCAAGAGTACTCAATGTAAGTTGTTGAATAAGTTCGACATAAGACATCTCATTGTGCTCAAGTTGTTGAATAAGTTCAACACAAGAGAGCTAAAATTGTTGAATAAGTTCAACACAAAAATTTGAGAGAGTTTTTTTTTCCTATCTTTGTGATAGAGATCGAGTTCTTGAGTGTAAAGAGAGAAGTGTTAAGAGCTATTATAATTCCTTTTCTTCTTTATAGTAGAACTAAATCACCTTCATTTGTGGAAGTAGGCATCTAGGCCGAACCACGTAAATCATTGTCTTTGTGGTTGTGAATTTTTTCTGAGTTTCTTGGGTTTATTTTTGCTGTGCCACAACACCTTTCCTGCAGCTGCCAAATGCGTTTGGTCATCTCACATTGTAAGAACACATGACTCGGTGTTTTCGGACGACCACACATAACATATATAGTGAGCCAGTCTGGATGCCAAATCGAACATACCCTTGTGTTGGAGCCAAAGGTCCAACCAAAGATCTGTATCCTCACCATTCTTCATGACTCGTTCCAGTCTCTGACAGGCATATATGTTCAAGATTTCTACCACAATCACTACAAGAAAAAAATTTCTTTTATAACATTTTTAAAATTGTTATTATAATGTTTTATATAAAAATGTTACAAAATTTCAAAAATATCATCTAATACGACAGTTTGGACTTTTGAGAGGTTTTTGGCCTATTACAACATTTTTTTTATATATAAAATGCGTTATCTAAAGTCTAAACATTTATAGCACATTTAAATAACGCTGTAAAAGGGTCCAAATTTTTTCCAAACCTGCTCTTTCTCTTAGGGCTTGTTTGGTAAAATGAATTTTGTTTTGGATTTGGATTTGGAAATCCAAAATTCAAATCCAAATCCAAATCATGGATTTCCAAATCCAAATCCAAAGCAAAATCCAACTCCAACCAAACATAGAATTTGGTAAACTAGACTTATGATTAACAATTATGATAATAAAAATACTATTTCAAAAAATAATAATTAATTAATTACTTACTATTATTATAATTATAGTTATGATTAATAATTAAATTATTATTATACTTATAAAATTATTTATGATTAACAAATTATTAATTAAGATTATAATGATGATTATATGCTAATAATAAATTCTTAATTAAAATTTAAATAATATATTAATTATTAATTAATAAATTATTAATACCGATGAAAATTATGATTAATATATTATTAATTAATATTATAATAAAATAGTAACTAATAATTTATAATTAAGATTATAACTAAGACAAACAAATTATTAATTAATATTATAATTAAATATTTATTTCTAAATTATTTAAATTATAGTTATGATAAATAGATTATTATAATCAATATTATAATTATAATTGATAAATTATTAACTAAGATTATATTTATGGTTAACAAATTAATCAATTATTAATTAAGATTATAATAAGACTATGATTATATTAAAGTTTATAATAATTATGATTAATAAATTATTATAATATGATTAATAAAGGTATAAATTATTAAATAAGATTGTTATAAAGTATTAAAATAAAATTCTAAATTACTAAATTATTAATCAAGATTATAATTATAATTAATAAATTAATAAGTTATTAATTAAGATTATAATTATTACTAATAAATTATTCAATTATTAATTAAGATTATAATAAGACCAAGATTATAATGAAAGTTTATTAAATTATAAATTATTAAATATGATTATAATTGTGATTAAAATATTAATAATTAAGATTATTATAAATAGTAATTAATGAACTATTAATTAAGATTATAATAAGACTAATAAATATTTTATTATGATTATAATTGAATATTAATTAAGATTATAGTTATGATTAGTAAATGATTATAATTACGATTATAGTTATGATTAATTAAATTATAAATTATTTATTAAGATTATTATAAAAAATTAAATTATAAATTATAACTGTACATTATTAATTTAAATTATAATTATGATAACTACTTATTAGATGATAACTAATATTAATTAAATTATTAATTATAAATTTAGATTATAATTATGATAACTAACTATTAGTTATAAAAAAAATAAATTTTTAAAACAATATTAATGACTAATTTTAATTAATTGTAAATTAAATATTTTTTAAAATAATAATTGTAAAAAAATTATATATAAAATATAACGAATTATTAATTAATTTATTAATTATTAATTATTAATTATTAATTAGTTTTAACTAAATATTTAATATAACAACGAAATTATTAAAAATGACTATTTTTTCCTCCAAAATCCAACTTTCCAAATTTTGGATTTGATTATACTTTCCATATCTAAATCCATCTCCAACCAAACATGGAATTCCATAAATTTAACTCCAAATCCACAAAATCCTAAAATCCACCTCCAATTACGGTTTACCAAACGGACCCTTACAACCAAAAAAAATAAATCCCGCCTCAAAAAACTCGATAGTATCTCCTCTCCAGTAGACTATATTTCGCACACTCTCTCTGTCTTTATTCAGAAGGCTCATCTTCTTCGCTTCCTCATTTCGTCCTCATCTTCATCTCCACGTCCTATTTCCTCTCCGCCTCGATCTCATTTCCCTTTTGTCGTTCACTCTACCAATGGAGGTGAGGAGGAGGAATGAGGAGGAGGAAGTTGTGTTCTCGATGCTGGTGCCGGAGGTTCTCGGAGAACCCCTACGCCTTCCTGACAAGGACACGCTCATAAAGGACGGGAGGAAGGACCTTGGGAGGCGATCGCCAGAAACGGTGGGTGGCTCACCGTCGACTGGAATCCAAGGACACGACCTCTTCTTTCTCTTTGTGAGTGTAAGAAATTAGGGTTTGTTTGGTTGTTTTCTTTTTGTTAGTCATTTATGGATTTTGAAGAGAGGAGGAAGCAGAGGTCGAGGAGGAGGCCTCTCCTTCTTCTGTTACTGATGGATCGATATGAGCTGACGAAATAGAAATTAGGGTTTCTTTACGCGATTATTTTTATTTTAGCTAATATTTTTTTGTCATCGACAGATTTTGAAGTTAGAAGGATGGATGTGAGGAACCGGCAATTGAGGGGATACTGAGCCGGCTAGAGAAGGAGAGGACTATTAGTCTTCTTATTCTCGTATGAATTGGAGAAGTAAGCCCATCCTCTCCATGGTAACAAAAGCTTATTCTCTATTGTGTTCTATTTATTAGCTTGAGGTTTTTTTTGTATAGATAGTGTTTGTCGAAATGTCTAGCTAGATCAGCATATTTCTTTGGACAATTCTTTCATATTTTTGTATCGAGTCCATGAAGACGACCATACTAATACACACCAAGGAGAGGAACTTTAGTGTTCAAGTTGTCTTTTTCACATGGGGGAGTGGCCCTCTCAACCAGCTTTCATGGAGTCCTCTCTCGAAATAGATTTTACTAGTAAACACTACTGAAACATGTGAGGGCTTTGATGGCAGGACAAGTGGAAACTGTTATTGTTGGAGTTAAGACAATGGGGGATGATGGAGAGGGTAACACAATCAAAATTTAAGTGAACACTATCTTTATCGAAGAGTCCATCTACACTAAATGTAGCAAGTACATTTGTTTAGAGTATGCAATTACATAATCAAACTTAACCTTTTTTAAATAAATTGCAGGGAAGTTCTGCATCAAATTAGGATGATATTGTATTCATCCCCCCAAGGTTACAATGTCAAAATTGTTTTCAAATATGGACCAAATTTAAAAAGCTTATCACAACATTCTCGGTTATTTTAATCAAGCCATGAGTTTCATTTGATGGTTATAAAATTTTCAGGACATACTAGCAGGATGGTGCACCCATGTCACACAAGAGTGGCCCTCTGCTTGCGCAGCAGAATGGGGTTTGATCATGTGCTATATTGATTGATAGATCAATTATAAGAAAAATAATATGTTCTGTATATATATATATATATATATATATATATATATATATATATATATATATATATATATATATATAGGTGTGGGTGTGGTTGCGTGCGCGCTTTTGAGTTGATAAATCATGAACGCAGGCACTCAAAAGTATTGAGGATTAAGGAAATTTCCTTAATTGATGATTGAAATTTGTTTTGATATAGTATTTATATTGGTCTTCCGTATCAATTCTTATGCTCGTCTTGATTAGTTATCCTCCACGTGTTGACTAAATTATTGTTTGAAATGCAAGTAATTCCTTTTAAGCGTGTTCTAACTTCAAAGTTTCTTGGTTTTATGTTTGATGGAGTTACAAAGGCATTGCAGGTAAGTTCCTTATAGTAACCTATATGTTTATTAGATTGATTTTATTTGGAACCTGTCCCATAACATTTATTTTTTGAGACTAAATGGTAGGAATTAGAAGTTTTTATTTCTAGTTTAAATAATGATCTCTTCCTCAACAAATTCCCACAACAACTGCATCCTAAGAATTGACGGCATTTTTTTTCATAAAGCTTTGGCTGCTCATGGTGCTTCCAAAGTTGGTGCTTATGTGACCCATGTTGTGTTTCCCAGGAACTCGTATGAAAGGTTCACAAATACTAATGATGGTGAGGATCCTCTTTCAATCTAGGAACCTTTATTTTTCTGTTTTAATTTCGGGCGTCTTTACAAGTCATAATGTCCGTTCAAGATTGCTATAATTTATAATAGGATGTTATTATCCTGCTTATTAACCAGCAAAATGGAAAGTTGGTAATGGTATCAAGAAGCTAGCTTGTCATGTAACTTTGATGACGCTACAATGATGTTAACCAGGATAGCTGCAATAAGTGATTAAAATAATACTCAAATTGATCTTGATTTCAAGACCAATTTGTATTGCTTCTTGAAGTCGTTGCCAATTTGATTTTCAAGACTACACTCAAATTAAACTGAACAAAAAGCTGGGAGCCTGGGACCAATGTGTCATTTAGACTTGGTCCATGTCAAATTCCTATTTTGGAAATAGGTATATGACTGTATTTCGTATTTTCATGATTTTTAAATTTTGTATTTGTTTAAATTTTATTTTATTTTCTGGGTCTCGATTGACCTTGGTTATTGAGGCATGTCTTGGTTAACTGTTGTTATTAGTATTAATTTATTATTATTATTAGTGTTAGTATTCTTGTCATTTTTACCTATTTATTTAATTATTTATTTATTGGTTTATTGGTTGCTTATACCTACCCCTCCCCTTTACCTAACCCTAACCCCAACCCATGCTCTCACACTCTCATCTCTCTCTCTCTCTCCCACGATCAGCCGCTCACCCCCTCTCTTTACATCTCTCTCTCTCTCTCTCTCAGCTCTCATCTCTCTCCTATTCCTCTCTCCCCCTCACTGGAACCCCCCCTCTCCCACGAGCACCCTCTCCACTCAACTCTCCCCATAGTCAGCTCTCTCCCTCACTCTCTCACTCGATCCCTCTCTCCATCTCTTGATCTCTCTCTGTCTCCTCCTATTGATCTTTTCCTCGGCCCCTCGACCGTCGGCGACCGCCTCCGCCGCCGTCATCCACGAGCGCCACCACCATCTTCCAACGCCGCCACCACCATCGTCGGCGTCTTCATCACCTCTGCCACCATCCTCGTCGCCCCCGACCGCCCTCAGCACCGCGCCGCCATCAACACCACTTCCCGCAGCCACCGCCACCACTTCCATCCGTTGCCTTCTCCTCCTTCCTCTGCTTTTCCCGCCGAGCGCAGCACTGCTGCTGCTGCCGTTCGACTCCTCCATCGGGAGCCGCTGCGACCTGGCCGGACTCCCGACGAGCTCCCCCTCTTCCTGTCTTCTCCGCCAACGGCGACCAGCCCCGTCTGGCCGAGCTTTCCCGGTGAGCTCCTCCGCTCCCTCTCTCCTCCTCGGGCTGTGAGCTCCTCAGGGAGCGAGCACCCTTGTTCTGCGTGCCTAGGGCAGCGTGCTGTCTCGAGCAGTGCGCTGTCTCGTACAGGGTGCCTGTCTCGAGCAGTGCACCCTTGACTTGCGTGTTCCCCCGTTCTTCGGGACATGTGCACCTCGATTTGCGTGCTGTCCCGATTTTTCGTGCCACCTCGATGCACGTGCTACCTCAGGCAGCGGGACGCCTCGAGCCCCGCGCTGCCTCGGGCGACGTGCCATCTCGGTTTATGTACCGCCTTGATTTTCGTGCCTCGGCCTTTGTGACCATCTCGATTTTCGTGCCGCTCCGATTTGTGTGTTGCCTCGGTTGCGTGCTATTTTGGACTCCGTGTCGCCTTGATTTGCGTGCGTGCATCGATTTGCGTGCTGCATTGAATTACGTACTTCCTTGAGTCTTGCACCGCCTCTATTTGCGTGTCGCGTTGATTAGTGTGCCATCTCGATATTTGCGATCCCTCGGTCTACGTGCACGTCTCGATTTACGTGTACGTCCCGTTCCTGTTCGCTTCGATATTCGTGCCATCTTGATTCTCGTGCACGTCTCGGTTTGCGTGCCAGTATCGATCTACGTGCACGTCTCGATTTATGTGCACGTTGTCTCTTGTTCATCTCGATCTTCGAGTTATCTCGATTCTCGTGCACATCTCGGTATACGTGCACATCTCGGTTTGCGTGTCTATATCGATCTGCGTGCCTCGGTTTCCCTGCCAAATTCTTGTACTTCTTGCGGGACCCATACGGTATAGCCCCCTTCCATTTTTCGTGATTTTCGTCGTTATTTTATTATTTAATTCTAATGATTATTTATTATGTGTTCCGAGGACCTCGATGGACGTGCTACCTTGGATCGTTATTGCTGAAGACTTGCTTACCTAGCCGAGCCCTCTAGGCAAGTACCCCTTGCTCATCGATGGCTCTTGCCCTCTCTCCTGGATTTTATTGTATTTTAATTAATTGTATTTGTAAATGTATAACCATAAGTAGTGTAGCTTATTAGTAGAACTGCCATGATAATAGCTTAGTATAGCTTGGTTCGATACCGGGTTAGGCCGTATCGGACAACTCGGACGGGTCATCCACACCTCCGAGGACATAAACACGACTCACATGTATGGATTGTCCCCATATGCTCCGTGTCCGACTCGCGGTCGGGTAACGGCTTTGGCTAACTATGTCTGTGACTCTGCTTGTGGCTTGGATTATGACTATGGGTCTGTGATGCGCCCTGCGTGGCGATTCTTGTAGCACGTGTTGGTTTGGTGCCCAGTACGCATCGTAGTGCTGCTGGAGGCCGAGACTTAGTGTTCTCGGCTATGGTTTGGTTTTCAATACGCATGGTAGCGCTGCTAGAAGCTGAGACTTAGTGTTCTCAGCCTGCGATTCTGCGGCGGGTTGTGCCGAGTGGATTTAGCCCCAATTCGCTGGGTGCTCCCGTCTAGAATACAAAGGAGACTGCCGAATTTTTCCAGAATTTTCGGTCGGGAATTTGGTTCGAAGAATTAGGCAGAACCATTCCTTTGGTTTGCTAATCTAGACTTGTGTTTACTTGTTTTGGATATAGTAGTCTGATTCTAGTACTTGCTGGGTAGACTCTTGACTAGAATAGTCGCCTAGCTCTTGACCTGTCTTGTCCGTCGGATAGCGTAAGGAGCGCGGTTCCACCCGGGAGACGGTCTGCAACCCTGGTCCTTGTTTGGTTTAAGGATTGTGGATCTACTCCAGAGCGGTTCATGCAATCCTTGCCACTTTTTTGGCGGCATTTAATTAATATATTCTTGTCCCTTGACCATTCATTTTAGGAGTTATCCTAGTCTAGCCAGCTAGGACTGATAGTTGTCCTATTTGTCGGGATTTGTGATTTTGGATGTATCTGAGGATTGAGTATTAGGGAGAGTATGATCTCGAGATATTGATTAATAGACTCACGTGGACTCTTGGATAGTGTTGCTATTTCTTTTGATGATGTTCTAATTCGATCAGACATGACGGTAGATTCTTGGATTTTGATGATCGCGAATATTTTGCGGGACGAGGAGAATATCGAGGGTATTATTATATGATTTTTATTCGACTTCCCAAGCGCCTAAAACCTGGTTTGTTTGCTATATCTTGGTGGTGGTGCGACTTATTTGCTGATAGCTTGTGATCATCGATTCAGAGGATTCTTGTGAGCCAGAGGGCCTAGCATTGTTTATAGTGATGAGCTTGGTATTTGGTGATTGTCTTTCTTGACGTGATATTCACTCCATCGTGTATGAGAGACTCTTGCTAGATTGATCTGGTGGATGGACCGACTTGATGATTGGAGCTGTAGGCTCCCATATATGCTTGAGATGTTATTGTGGTAGAGACTCTGATCTTGTACTTGACCTGATATCCATGCCACGACGTGGGGAGATGATTTCATGTGACTGACAGATTTGTCCTTGTTCCTGACATGACTACTTGTATCCGTGCTATAAGTCCAGCTTACCCTTTGAGGTACTGGCCCTGATTTGCACTACGGTGCTCCTTGTCTACTAGCACTTTGAGGTACTACTTCCCTGATTATATGGCATTGCGATGCCATCTTGATATTCTAGCTATATTATATGATTACCTGCACGGGTATCTGGTAGTTGGCCTATAGTCTTAGCGTGGTCAGGATTGCTTGCTTGCTTGTTGCATAACACTAAGAATGGATCACAACTGGGACTATAGGTGCCGAGGTTGATTCTTACTTAGCGTTCTCGTACTGAGGTACGACATCTAGGAGGATGATCATGTGACCACGGCATGTGATTCCGGATAAATGTATGGTTAATCTAGGCAACTTAAACTGGTAGAAGTATTGGGAGGGAACGGAATCTCGAGATCGTGCAGTACTAGCCGCTTCCCAGACATCTAGTCATGGAGTTCAGGCTGGCCGCTACGGATAGTGTTACCGTCCGCATTAGAGGATGGCAGTATCCGGCTAATTTACTATTCCTTATACACATGGCATGCTCAGCACGGTGGCCTTACGAGGGACCGGTGGTGACATACAGAGCCCGGTGGTCTTACGAGGGACCGGTGCTCATCTAGTCTTGATATACTTGGCCTCGTTAGCTTGCTAGATCGGCACGATCTGAGGATTTCTATATTGCATTGTTGGGGTAACCCAACCTCCACCTAGACAGCCGTAGACATTTGAGTGGCCGCTTATTCACCTAAATTGTATGGATTGCTGTTTGCTAGGTTGGCTGGTCCGTAACGCTGCCCCGGCGTGGTAATTCATTCCCTTATTCTTGTTTGATATAGGGGTGGATTACTGTTCCGTTGACAGGCTACGAGTTCCGGTTGGCGATGCAGGTATTATTGGATGTTAGGGAGATTGTGATGATTGTTGGTTATTTAGCTATATTAGATATAGATTGTTATCGTGCGTTGGTACCGCACGATCCTTACCCTCTTTTACTGTTCATTTATGCTATTCCTGTCATATTTTATCCTGCTGGCTTTTCTTTGCCCGTCCTTGAGCCTTCCTTTCTGGTACTTGCTACGGTTGGCCTGACCAACCCTTGATTGTTCCCAGATTGCCTGTGACCGACCCCGTGGATCTTCCAGACTTGACTTGGGGGATGTGTTTCAGTTCCCGACCATGCTAGGAACTGTGGGAAGGTATACATGTCTACATTATTATCCTGTACTGTAGAATTCCTGATTATCATATGAGTATTTCCTGCTTTCCGTATGATTCTCTCTTGCTTAATATCTCATTGTTATTGCATGTGGATATGAGATCGGATTTAGGCCATAGAATGATTGAATGCTAGGATACCCAACAAGATTGACAGCCGTCATCGCCGTATAACGTATTCGTACCTTATACGGTGTAGCTGGCCGACGTCCGTCCCGGTATTTTGGTAATGGGGCGTGACAGTCCAAGCAACTTAGAAGGGAAGCATTTACTAAATCAGAGTACTAATTTCATATATTTTTACTGTACCTCAACTCTTATCTAACCATGTGAACCTTCGTGTTCAACTGCGAGATACAAACACAACATTCTCTCCTACACTATTGTAATTATTTTGTGAACATGCAGACATGTGGGCTTGATTAGCTCTCTAAAATCAGTAATTGTGGGAGTTTGTGATTTTCCAGAGCAAGCTCAAATTTCAAACCGGATGACAATATTTATGATCTTATAAACTTGCAATTTGAAGGATATGGTAATTGTGAATGTTACACAGGACTCAACCCCTAAGAGAGATGAATGAAAGAAAATGATTCAAATAGTTGACTATGATAATTTGGGATGAAGACTTTGTTTTTGTTGTTGTATAACTATGGGAAGCACTCACTCGATGAGCGTCTTCGCAAGCTGGCGAGTCTCTTTATGTTTGTGCTTCCGCCGCAGAGGGATCACTATCCTATAATGAAAGAAGGATTGTCCACATAGGGATCTATGCTGGCCGCTTAAACTATGGGAACTATACTCAATATTTGTCAGTAGTTGGTCATTTGCAGGGATTTGTTGGTGTCCCTCCACAACTCAATTCTGATTTGGCCTTGTGTTTATGGATCTTCAGGTTCTTACAATAGTGACCCACTAAGTTGATAGGATCAACTGTCACTAAAATGATAGTTGATAATGTGTGCCTCCCCTATCCAATTCGATTTGACTGAATGTTGATGAATCTTCAAGTTCTCATGATACTGATACTTCTTTTAATTTTAGAGATTCTTTCTTGATATATTTCTCTACTATATATGCAATGTTAACATCTTCTGTAATTGGTAGTCATTCAAACTTCAAGTGCAATCATTCTTTTGTGTTAGCACTTATATGACATTATTTGTTGCCATTTACACTTTACCTAAGGCCCGGGCATTAGCTTGTAAACTGGTCCAAAGTCTTTAGCTTAAAATTTCCCTGCTGCTTGGTCTCTCAGCCTTGTACTAGTTCAATGTTGCTGTGATTTTTCTGCTACAGTGATATTGTAGGAACATATCATGGTAGTTGTAGGCCTCAAAAATGAAAGTCACGCTGAGTTGATCAGAACAAGTCACGCAGAGTGATCCAAGAAGCAACACAAAAGATACGCTAAGTTCTGCCTGGCCATCTCCTTTAGAAGTCACGCAGAGACAGCTCAGCCATACGTCAGAATCATAATGACTGACAACACAGCAGTCGAGAAACGTCTCCTCGTATGCCACGTATGCACAGAATTCGAGAGATCATCGCCGTCTTTTGTGTGATTTTCGAAATCTTCCTTAGCAAGACTCACTCTTCACCAAGTTGGCGTGACTTTGGGTCTTATCTTCATTTAATGCGGCTGACAATATAATCAATGTCAGAGATTTTGTGTCAGACGAAGCGTGCCAAATCAAGACAGCTGACGGTTGGCGTGGATTCTGAACCTTCTCCTTCCTCAAGTTTGCGTGGATTTTTGAGTTATTCTTCTCAAAGCCTGCGTAAATTCTGAAGTATTCTTCTTCAAAGCTTGCGTGGATTTCGCCTTCAACGAGTCTGCGTCAACGAAACTGCGTGGATTTTTGCCTTCAGCAAGACAGCGTGGATTTCATTTCAACTGGAGTACGTGGCAGCCATGCCACCGATCTCTCTCTCGCGTGCCCAGTAACTTGCACACGACCCATGCACTAATGCCATGTGTCCAACAGTTACGGGCCACGTCCAGTAACTACTCACTAACCCTGCGTGTATTTAGAGTCTGCGTGACTTTTCAAATGCACTAGTGGTGAGGTAGTTATCTTTTCAGTTACTGTTTTGACTCTATAAATAGGGTTCTTTTTTTTATTCATTGGACAGATACATTGATATCTACTGTCAAAATTTTGAGAGCTTTTCTTCTTCGCATAGTCCAAAGGATAAAGCGATCGTCTTCTAGATCGGATTCCTACAGTTGTAATTTTCTCAGATACAAAATAAATAAAGTGAATTTATTTATAGAAAACAAATTGGCGACTCTGCTGGGGAAAACCATCTCCTCTTCTGAGATGGTAACAACTCAATGCGATACTTCGTCTATCGGCTCGACGAAGAAGGTGATGACGATCAAATTCGATCAACTCGCCTATGAAGAAATGCAGCGGGCTAAGGGTGGCAAGCCCATTCCAGCCTCCATTATCACTGCCAAGTCGAAGGGACACTCTGTCTATGTCCCTAAGAATCAGTTGGCAGTCAATGGTGAAGTCTCTGCCACAGTGTCTACTCCTAACACTGGCAAGAACTCCATTGCAAGCACGCACACTCTTGTGCGCTCGAAGATGACAGTAACTAAAAGTCACGTTGACAGTACTGGCTCCTTAGCCGAATCTGTTCCAGCGTGCAAATTCAATTCTAAAAGTCACGCTGACAGTACTGGCTCTTTAGCCGAATCTGTTCCAGTGTGCAGATTCAATTCTAAAAGTCACGCTGACAGTACTGGCTTTTTAGCCAAATCTGTTCCAGTGTGCAAATTCAACTCTAAAAGTCACGCTGATAGTACTGGCTCCTTAGCCAAATCTATTCCAGTGTGCAACCCCACATTCAAAAGTCACGCTGACAGTATTGGCTCCTTAGCCAAATCTGTTTCAGCGTGTAATTCTAAAATCAAAAGTCACGCTAACAACTCTGGTTCTTTAACCAAGTCTGTTTCAGCGTGTATTTCATCAGAGAAGAATAACTCCTTAGTTATCTCTTCTTCTTCACCGAGTTCTACTAGAACTGGGGGTGGTCTTCCACACAAAGTCCCTTCGAAAAGGAATAACTCTTTAGTTGTTTCTTCTGCTCCTGTAGTTTTTACTCCAGGAACAGCTTTGACTGATACTTTTGTTAGTCAAAGGAAAGGAGATGGTCTTTTGACTACTCTTCCTTCTGGACATTCTATGTCTCAACATCTGAATGAGTCTAAGAAGAAACATTCCTTAATGTCTTTTTCTTTGATTTCTTCAAATTGGGCACAGAATCTGTCCATTAAAGAGGGTCTGTTACCAACTCCTAATCAAGGGAGTGGTTTAACTCTTCCTTCTCTGCAAATATCCAGATCAATGGAAGGAAAACTCAATGTTTCCAAAATTAATATGTTACCTTCCACTGATTTAAGAACAAAACTCAGCACTTCTGGTGTTAAGAAACCATACCAATTGGATATGAAGATAAAGGATCTAGATGCAGAGTATGCAAGAAATTATGTGGCTCACATTAATCACTCTTTGTATAATCAAGAGCCATCAAGACCCAAGAACAGGAAGTATATTCCTCAATCTTCACAAACAGATTTACGGGAATATCTTCAACAGAAGAGAAGGAGTAATTCTATATCAAAGGAACATGCTGAATGTGACTTCTATCCAAGAGTCATAATTCAGTGCAGATGTGAATCAACAGTTCAAGACCATGGTGATCATACTGAATGTGACTTCCAGCCAAGAGTCACAATGCAATGCAGATGTCAAAATAAACGACAGTCTGTCTTTAATAGGATTCAGTATAAACCTATGCCTGATGAAGATGAGCCTTTGTTTGCCTCTGTCAACATGACTTCTCGAGACACCGGGGGTAGAGTTGATAGTCCAGATGGAGTATATAAAAACACCAGAGCAAGAGTCCTGGCTTCTAGTCAAAGAAATTTGATCCCTGAAATTGATTCTGAATTTCTTGGAGAATCTAACTTCCCACCTCTTCCTACTGGGGGTAATTCTCCTATAGTTGACTTTGATACACGAAGCAATGATTCAGAGCATACAACATCTACCAGTTCATCAATAATCCCTCATACAGTCACGACTTACATGGTTGATGGGAATACTGATGAACCCTCTTCTTCCCTGACTCCTCAAGATCAAAGAATTGCTTCTTTGGAACAGCAAATGAAGTCTATGACTGACACAATGAAGTCAATGTATGAACTCATGACAACCCAGTTGCAAAATCGACAGACTGTATCAGATGCCATACCAGTTGATACTGATATAAGTCCAGTACAAGTTCCTCCAGCAGTACAATCCAATACTCCTGGACCTGCTCAACCAAATCCTAGTCTCTCTGGAGCTGGGGGTAGTGCTTACAATGCTGTTCCTCCTCCTAACTATTCTCTACAAGCCACAACTCCACAATCTTCGGGAGTTGTCTCTGAAGAATTGAAAAATCTCAAAACTCAATTCGAGGCATTCAAACAGAAGGATGGTTTACAAAGGTTAGGCATCAAGCAGCCTTATCCGATAGAATGGAAGCAAGTATCATATCCTCCTAAATACAAGCCTCCTACTATCTCATTCTATGATGGAACCACTTCTCCAAGTCAGTTTATCAATCACTTTGAAGTAATGACTGATCAATTACAACCAAGTGATGCCCTCCTTACTCGGGTATTTATTGGATGTCTCAAGGGAACGGCTTATGAATGGTATAGAAGTCTCCCAGATGGGAGTATTACCTCATTTGCTGATTTCAAACAGATGTTTCTTGAAAGGTTCTATGAAGGGCTTAATGACATGACTATGTCGGCTCTTATTAGAATTAAGCAGAAAAATAATGAATCTACAGAGGAATACATTGAACGGTTTCGAAGAGAAGCTCTGAAGATGCCTCTTGGAACTCCTGATGCTGTCACCATTGACACGTGCAAATCAAACTTGTTGCCAATCATCAGTATGTGGACAGGGTCCACTCAATTTCAAGATTGGCCTTCCTTCATAGTCAGTGCTAAAGCTGCAGAAATCAGTGCTGAAACCTTCAAAGGTTTAGGAGTGCAGATGACTCCTAAAGAAACAGGACAAGGGGCTAACAATAAAAATAATGCTCGCAAAGGAAAAGAAACTCTAGAAGTTAATCTTCAGAGCAAAGATGCATCAAATGTTCAAACTCCTGCCTCTACAACTCAACAATCAAGAACACCTCGCCCCAGAGAAGAATATTCTTTTGATGACGACGATGTCCTTGGTATCTTTGAATGTCTGCTGAAAGGTAATAAAATACAATTACCAGAGATCAAGAAACCTGATGAAGCTGGTAAAACAGATCATCCTAAATACTGTCCATATCACAGAATGCTGGGTCATACAATTCGTACATGTTATGTATTGAAAGGAAAGATCCAAGAAATGATTAAATCTGGAGCTATCTCTCTTACTCCAAAAGAGAAGACCGTCACCTCCAACGTCTTCTCTATGCAATTTGGAAATTTTCCTCCTCAACTCCTTGAAAGTGGGATTATTTCTATTCCCAAGGCAACTCTTGACATAGTGAATCTTCCTCCTCCACAGTTTGAAGGATTAGTGCCAATCACTTTGGAAACAGGAGAAATCATGTGGATCCATCCTGATCTAGTGGCAGATTTTGAATCGCCTTCTCCTCAAAAGATTTCTTCTCAAAAATCCAAGAAGGCTGGAAAGATCAAGTCATGTCATATGACTTCTCTTGGGTCTACTTCTGACACAGAGCCAAAAGAAGAAGCACTTGTTAGTGCTACTCGAACGGGGAAACCTTACCTAAAGGATTATTCTAAAAATCCTGAAGATCCTACTGATATCCCTTCAGATGCTAAAGATGCTCCTAATGTTCCTCCCGAGGAAGAACCATCTACTGAACCTGTTCCTCCCAAGCCTACGGCTCTGGAGAAAGGCAAACAACAGGTTCGGTTTGATAAGCCAATCAAGAAGTCTTCTTCTCTTGGACTTCAGAAGCCTTACAACTTCGACATTTTGGCTCAGCTTGCTAATACTCCCGCTAGAATGTCCCTTTTTGAACTTCTACGTCTTTCCAAAGAGACTCGGGAGACGTTAAGTGAAGCACTTCTACAAGCTGACTCTTGTCTTGCACAATTGAAGAAGCCGGATGCGGAACCTGCCACTTGCTTACATTGCAACAGTGTACTGGAGATTATCCCAAATATCACCTTTACACAAGACGACATGTTACTGGAGGATAATCGACATGATCGACCTCTCTACTACACTGGTTATATTGATACGATGAAGATAGATCGTATTCTCATTGACCCAGGGTCTGCTATAAGCATAATGCCAAAGAGTTTGTTGGATGAACTAAAAATCCCTCTTCACAAACTCTCCAAGACGGTTACTACTATCTTGGGATTCAATCAAAGCCGAAGTGAGCCTTTGGGAAAGATTCATCTGAAGCTTCAGATAGGTGATTTCAGATCTAAAGTCACTTTCTATGTGATCGAGATCGCGGGATCCTATAATCTTCTTCTGGGGAGGCCCTTTCTTCATGAAAATAATGTGGTGCCCTCTACTCTTCATCAATGTTTTAAGTACATTGATAGCAATGGAAGAGTACAAAAAGAAGTTGCTGATATAAATCCCTTCCATGGGGTTGAAGCTTATTTCAATGATTCCCGAATGTATAAAGAAGAATATACAAGGATCATACAAGCTATGGAGAAAGAAGATGCACAAAGTGAGACTTTAATAATCCCTGTTAAATGTCGAACTACTCAGCAACAATCTCCTAAACCCTCTGGAGAAGATTCTTTCATCATTCCAGTGAGTGGACGGATCTCTCCGTTACCTCAGTCATCTACTCAGAATACACTGATCATTCCTGTCAGTGGGCGTACTACAGTTCCTGTACCTTCACAAGATACTCTGCTAATTCCAGTTGGAGGGCGGACTACTCTTCCTACTCAAACTTCAAGGGAGCTCACCTCTTCTGAGCCATTTGTTATCGATCTTAATCGAAACAAAGCTTCTTCTTCTTCTCCTTTAGTCATTGACTTGGCTAAAATCTCTAAGGCTCAGCCTTCTCCCAATGTAAATATTGCTGCTTTTACATTTAATGAAAAGTCTCCACCTTTGCAGTACGTTGATGTGTGTAATTATGTTCATAGTTATTTACATCTGTTAGATGACTTGAACACAATAACCATAGGAGTTGTACAGACTGTTCATACAGATGTATCTCTAGAACCTGTACAATCTTCATACTTTCTAGTTCCTAGCAGAAAGCTAGGAGACATTCCAATATTCTTCTACAAAGGGCCTCAAAATCCTTCTGATCTTGAAGATGATGACAAAAATGATGATACTGGAAGATTACAACTACGTCGTTATAGTCAGCAATCTAAAGACATCATCAAAAATATGGGCTATGACTTCAGGACTGGCCTTAATAATGGAAAAGGAAGAAAAATGTCTGTCCGGATTCCTCCTTTAAAATATGGAAGGACGAAATGCGGATTGGGTTATACTGCTCCTACTCCTTTCATCAACATTATCCATGAAGATCTTGAGTCTGACGAAGATAAGAGATCTGATTCTTCTAGTACCACTTCTTGGGATTCCGATACGAGTATCGGTGACTTCTACTGCAACCTTCTGTCTTCCAATATGGTTTCCATTGACCATTCTGAAGAAAGTGATGAAGACGAAGAAGAATTTGAAATCTCACCTGAATCAGAACAGTGGGCCCAAAGATTAGATAATCAATGGGAGTTCCGTTTCGAGCAAAAAGAACCTCCGACTGAAGATAAACTTGTTCAAATAGATGTTGGTGAAGAGGGGTCTCCCAAACCAATATTCATCAGTGAAAGTCTTTCAGAAACTGATAAGAAAGACATGATCAAACTCATTCGTGATTACATCGATGTCTTTGCTTGGAGTTATGAAGATATGCCAGGGCTTGATCCTCAAATTGCAACTCACAAGCTCAACATCTTGCCGAATGCTAAACCGGTCAAACAACAACAGCGACGATTTCGTCCGGACATCATGGATGCAATTGAAGCTGAAGTCAATAAACTCATTACATCTGGGTTTATTAGAGAGGAACAACATCCCGATTGGGTGGCTAATATTGTTCCTGTTCTTAAAAAGACTGGCAAGATCAGAGTATGCATAGACTTTCGCGATCTCAATGCGGCATGTCCTAAAGACGAATTCCTTCTACCAATCACTGATGTCATGGTTGATAATACCTGTGGATTTGAACGAATGTCATTTATGGACGGGTATTCTGGGTATAATCAGATCAAAATGTTCCCAGAAGACGAGAAGCACACTTCTTTCAGAACGCCGATTGGTACATACTGTTATACAGTTATGCCATTCGGTCTCAAGAATGCAGGAGCAACTTATCAACGAGCTATGAGTACTATATTCCGTGAACATTTGCGGAAAACAGTCGAATGCTATGTTGATGATATTGCAGTCAAAAGTCGACAAAAGGAGGATCATATCCAAGATTTAAAGACTATATTTGATCTAATGCGTAAGCATCAATTAAAGATGAACCCTACTAAGTCCTTCTTAGGCGTCTCTAGTGGTAAATTTCTCGGCTTCGTCATTACCTCTAAAGGTATACACGTGGATCCCGAGAAGATCAAAACCATCCAAGAGATGCGTCCTCCACGCACCTTAAAAGAGCTACGAGGATTTCAAGGAAGAATTGCTTATATCAGGAGATTTATCTCTAATTTATCAGGACGCTGCAGACCATTCAACAAACTTATGAAGAAAGGTGTCTCTTTGTCTGGAATGATGAATGTCAGAAAGCATTCGATGATATAAAACAATATCTGATGAGCCCTCCAGTATTGGTACCTCCCGTCTCAGGAATACCGTTCCTCCTCTATACTCGAGCAATGAGTCATTCATTGGGTGTATTACTCGCTCAAAAGAATCAAAATGGCCATGAACAAGCCATTTATTATCTCAGCCGCACTATGACCGGAGCTGAACCTCGATATTCACCAGTTGAAAAAGAATGTCTAGCCTTGATGTTTGCTGTCCAAAAGACACGTCATTATATCATTGGTCAGACTATTCATGTCATCTCCAGGATCAATCCTATACGGATCATGATGAAGAAACCCAGTGTTTTGAATTCTCGATTGGCTAACTGGGGAATCCTACTTGCTCAGTATGATATGCACTATATTCCTCAGAAATCAGTCAAGGGACAAGCTTTAGCTGATTTTCTGGCTGCTCACTCAATTCCAGAAAATTCAAAACTCTATGATGAAATCCCAGATGAAGTCCTAGATTCAAATCAAATTGCTGAAGAAGATCCTACTTGGCGTTTATTCTTTGATGGAGCATCAAGAATTGGTCCTAATGGCGATATTGTTGCTGGAGTTGGAATTGTTCTTGTATCGCCAGAAGGTCTTGCCATCCAAAGAGCTTATTCTCTCGATCAGCCGTGTTCAAACAATGTAGCTGAGTACAACGCATTGCTTATTGGTCTTCAACTCGCTAAACATCTGAATATTCAACATTTGGAGGCGTATGGAGACTCTAAACTTATTGTCAATCAGATCAGGGGTACTTATGAAGTTCGCCATCAAGATCTGGTTCCTTATCATAGAGTGGCCATATCTATGGCCTCATCATTTAAGGAATTCTTCATTGAACATGTTAGGCGAGCATGTAACACAGAAGCTGATGTCCTTGCTAATCTTGCAGCGGTGCTGGCTATCCCAATCAGACGGCAACAAATGATTGTTGTTCATAGTCGAGAATTATTTCATCTTGAAAATAACCTGACTCTAGGACTTCCAGTTGACATTGAAGAATCAACATCTCATGACGTCAACACAACAAGAGGATTTGGATTTAGTCGTAAATCGATATCATCTTCATCCGATTCCAGCATGGAATTCATCTTCAGTAACTCGACTGAGAATCAGAATACGGATAAAGATTGGAGACTTCCTTTCTTAGATCTTGTATTGTATGATATTCTTCCGGACGATCCGAGTGAGGCAGCATCTATCAGACGACGATCACTCAGATTCTATTACAATCATACAACAAAGACCTTATATCGTCGAGCTTATGATGGTGTACTCCTTCGGTGCATTGCCAGTGATGAAGCTCAACAAGTTATTCGTGAAGCACATGATGGAATTTGTGGAGCGCATCAACCTGGGCCAAAACTTCAAGACCGTATTCGACGGATGGGTTATTATTGGCCAACTATGGTATCAGATGCCATTGAATATGCAAGGAAATGCAAAGCTTGCCAAATCCATGCGGATTTTATACATCAACCTTCGAATTTCTACATCCGACGGCAGCATCATGGCCCTTCGAAGCTTGGGGCATGGACATTGTCGGCCCGATCAATCCTCCATCATCTAAAGGTCATCGGTTCATTCTCGCAATAACCGATTACTTCTCCAAATGGGCCGAAGCTATTCCTTTATCTGAAGTTAAGACGTCTAATGTCATCAGCTTTATTAAGCACCATGTCATCTACAGATTTGGTGTTCCTCGACGCATTGTTCATGATAACGGACCACAGTTCGTCAGCCAGAAATTTACTCGATTCTGTGACGATCACCGGATCAATAATGTTGCTTCTACCGCATATAATCCAGCAGCTAACGGATTGGCAGAAGCTTTCAACAAGACTATCATCAAACTCCTAAAGAAGTTTGTTTCCGCTAACAAACGTAATTGGAGTGACAAGCTCGGGGAATGCTTGTGGGCTTATCGCACTACAGTCCGTAATGCTACTAAGTGTACACCTTTCTCTCTGGTGTATGGATCTGAGGCTGTTCTCCCATTAGAGATTCAAATTCCTTCTTTAAGGATAGCAATCGCTAATGAACTCACTGCCGAAAATAATGATCGTCTTCGACTTCAAGAATTGGAGGCTCTGGATGAAAAACGGTTATCTGCTCAACAGAATATTGAATTCTATCAAGCTAGAATTTCAAGGGCTTTTAACAAGAAAGTCAGAATTCGAACATTTCAGAAAGGAGAACTTGTGCTTACTGTCAGACGCCCGATGACTATGACACACATGAGTAAGGGGAAGTTTGATGCAAAATGGAAAGGTCCATTCATTGTCAATAAGATCTTTTCTAATGGGGCTTATCAACTCACTACTCTAGATGGTAAAGCCACTATGATGCCCATCAACGGCAAATTCTTGAAGAAGTACTACGTCTGATATTTCTATCAAAATTGTCCTCCCATCACTCTCCAGCTGTTTCATTGTTCTTTCCGGAGAATCATTCTGATATCTATTATCCCCAGTGGAGATAGGTATTCTACTTTGTATCGTTTTCTCAACAAATTTGATATCCAGAAAATCATGTCCACATCACCTCTGAATTTTCTATCTCAATATCATATTTATGAAAATGATATTTAGTCTTTCTGATTTCTGAGTCAAAAGATCAATGAATAAAGGCAAAAATATAAAAGTGGGAAGGATATATCATAAACAAAGTTTCCTTAAACGGAGTTTATTTGAGACAAATTCCTCAAGAAAAAAAAAAGAGTACATCATCATGGAAGATCACTATGATCCCTTTCATATTTGGGACGAGGACCGCATACATAATCAGCAAAAGAATTGAATACATCTTTTCCTGACCGCACCAAGAATTGACAGGCAGCCAGCCTCATTGCTTCTTCTTCTTCGGTTTCTCCTGGTTCGACCAGGAAATCCAGGATATCTTTTGACGGCTTGGGAGTAGACGAGCTTTCGCCCATTTCCTTCTTCTGCGGAGGTGGATGTTCTTTAACACCTTCAGTAGTTTCAAGGGCGACTTCAGCCTTCTTTATGTTCTCTTCAGAAGACATTATGGATAAAATGCGATCCTTCTATTCAAATATATGCTCTATTTATAGGCATATGGTTACAAGGATCGAAGGGACGTATTCTTTCCCGATATTCAGTTCATCCATTCATTTCTCACATTCATCCGACGTTTCACATGTTCATTAATACTTGACGGTTCGTCCGTTCATTTATTACATTCATTCGACAGTCTATCTGTTCATCATTTCTTAACGGTTCGTCCGTTCATAATCTTCTATCAGTTCATTAAGTGGGGATTCGTTATTTATCATGTTTTCATAACCTCTGAATCAAATCCGAATCTACTTACTCATTTGTCATGTTTTGACCTCTGCATAGAAATCAATCTATTTTCTTTCGAGTTCCTATATATTATCATGTCCATAATACCTCTGATAATATCATATACTCTAAAAACAGAAAAGATGATTTTATTATCTATCATGTCCACAATTCATCCACAAATACAAATCATTGAGCATAGAAGAATTGTCATTTTCATTCCCATTTCACCACAAAAGTCTATTACATTTTCTTAGACTTTCCTACAAATCATAATGGAAATCTATTACAAATCTTGGATTTTCATTCTATGTACAACTGAGATCTATTTCTTCTTGGATCTTCTCTGGCAATCTCGTTGTTTGTGGCAATTCCTGGGTGTCCAGCAGGAATCAAACTCTGGTCTTATCTCTCAGACGAGAGGAGAACCACAGAGTAGGGCAACACGAAAACGTGTTGCTGCCAATACAACTGGTGGATGGGGGTAACCTCTCAAGGAAGACAGGAATGTATCCAAACCTTGGGATACAATTCCTAGTTCTCCCGTCAAAGGAACTCTACTACCCAATCTCTTGGTAGTAGAGTTAACTCCACCATCCAACTCTCGTGTATAAAGGCTCTTCCTACCATCTAAGGAAGACCCTTCTATCTTACGAAGAGTTCTGAGTTGTCTGATATACGCGTCAAAAGCGTATGAGCTCCCTGATGTAAATGTCAGAAGAACATTGTCCACAGCATCCACATCACCAATGCCAGTTCTGAAGAAGGTTTTCAGCCAAAATTCTGCAAGAAACAGTAAAGAAAAATCAGTCAACAGAAACTGGCCAAGCAAAGACAGATGCATTCTGTTCATTTCAGGAAGATGAATTTGTCCTCAGTAAACAAATTTTTTTTTTTCGATGCGTGTATATTGAACTTACCACTGAGTTTGCTGCTAAGGATTGACAGATCCATGTCTGGTAGCGTGCACAGAGATTTGACATCAGACAACATGGCTTTCCTATTTTCTTCTCATAGAAAATTCATTCTCAGAAGAGAGGAAGAAGAATGGGAAGATGAGTTTGCGTGGAGTTCATCCATCTATTTAAAGGGTCAAGTGCAGGTCTATTCTTGGAAAAGATCCGCATAAATAGCGCTCGTAAATTGTGGAATGAGTGTCACGTGTACTTCGGGAGACCGTGCAACATTGGAAACAGTCAAAGAGTGCTAATTAATTTTCTTCATCAAAAGGCACGCAGATCAAACACAAAAGTTATACTTCATTCTTTAAACAGGCACTGATGGCCTTACAAAAAAAAAGTGCAACAAAAGCATAGAAAGTTACGCCCTATTTTCCAGAGCGGCTAAGTTTGATGCCTAACTCCTCTACGCTCTTAACTCCCAGGCGATGCAACAGAGTCTCGAGCATTTCACGCTTCTCCATAAGGCTCCGCCCATCAGAAGAAGACGAGCCATCCAATCCAAAGTAGCTCAAAAGATTTTTGGCTAGCTGCGTGGAGTCGTCCTTGAGCTCGATGACGACAGGTTCGGGTTCTTTGCCCCCAAAAGTGGGGTCACCATGGGAACAAAAGCCCAACTTGCGTGCTTCCTCTTCGGCTGCTTCCTTTGGGGTCATATTTTCGAGAGATGAAGTCAAAACTGAGAATCTCTTCCTGTTTATATAACAGATTTCGTCGACAGTTCATATTCCACCATAAATTGGACGCAATCAGTCTCGGAGAACGAAGAGTCATTATGACATTTAATAAGTTCATTTGGATGTTTTCAAAGAACTTCGAAGTCTTTTCGACTTCCGAGAAATTTTGGAGTCATCTCAGCGTGACTTTAACTCATTTCATCATCTCTATTTCAAAGTATTTCGAAAATATTTTATCATTTTTCGAAAACTTTGAAGGGGGTTTTGTAGGCCTCAAAAATGAAAGTCACGCTGAGTTGATCAGAACAAGTCACGCAGAGTGATCCAAGAAGCAGCACAAAAGATACGCTAAGTTCTGCCTGGCCATCTCCTTTAGAAGTCACGCAGAGACAGCTCAGCCATACGTCAGAATCATAATGACTGACAACACAGCAGTCGAGAAACGTCTCCTTGTATGCCACGTATGCACAGAATTCGAGAGATCATCGCCGTCTTTTGTGTGATTTTCGAAATCTTCCTTAGCAAGACTCACTCTTCACCAAGTTGGCGTGACTTTGGGTCTTATCTTCATTTAATGCGGCTGACAATATAATCAATGTCAGAGATTTTGTGTCAGACGAAGCGTGCCAAATCAAGACAGCTGACGGTTGGCGTGGATTCTGAACCTTCTCCTTCCTCAAGTTTGCGTGGATTTTTGAGTTATTCTTCTCAAAGCCTGCGTAAATTCTGAAGTATTCTTCTTCAAAGCTTGCGTGGATTTCGCCTTCAACGAGTCTGCGTCAACGAAACTGCGTGGATTTTTGCCTTCAGCAAGACAGCGTGGATTTCATTTCAACTGGAGTACGTGGCAGCCATGCCACCGATCTCTCTCTCGCGTGCCCAGTAACTTGCACACGACCCATGCACTAATGCCATGTGTCCAACAGTTACGGGCCACGTCCAGTAACTACTCACTAACCCTGCGTGTATTTAGAGTCTGCGTGACTTTTCAAATGCACTAGTGGTGAGGTAGTTATCTTTTCAGTTACTGTTTTGACTCTATAAATAGGGTTCTTTTTTTTTATTCATTGGACAGATACATTGATATCTACTGTCAAAATTTTGAGAGCTTTTCTTCTTCGCATAGTCCAAAGGATAAAGCGATCGTCTTCTAGATCGGATTCCTACAGTTGTAATTTTCTCAGATACAAAATAAATAAAGTGAATTTATTTATGGAAAACAGTAGTCTTCTGGTGAAGGCACTTACATTTTCTAGAGTTGATTCACTCATGCATAACAAGTTTGTACATCAAAAGTCTCGACCTGGTAAATTAGTGTTTTCGATACACTACCTTATTGTGTATGAAGGTATATATTTATTAGCATATCCTTTTTTGACCTAGGCCAAAAGAAAGTTACTATCTCGAATCTTACTCTGATCAACATGATGATCACTTAAAATGCTCAAATCCCATAGTGATGAAATTCATGTCTAATGTACTTGCCTTTGCATTACTTCTCTTATTTAACCAAACAGGTACAAGTTGTACCCCATTAAGGTGACTTCTTGTGGCTAAACTTTTTCTTTTTCTCCTTCCTCTTCATCTATCAAAATCAATTTTTTACTTTTAAGATTATTGATGCTGCTATGTCAGACTGATGGCTGCCTTTTCCTCTAAACTTTTTTGTTTGAGACAGACACAGCAAAGCAAGTCAAGCGACATCAGTTAAGGATAAGAGCAAGCAGCCGAAGGTGAGTCTTTAGTCTTTTTTCAGATTGATTGTTAATGAGCAGAGATGGAGTCTGAATTTATATTTCCACAGGAGAAGCGTCTTGTCCTGACAATGAAAGATCTCTCAAAAGCTCTACGTGAGGTAATATAAGTTAAGATTCTGTTATATATGTTTCAAGGTTACTTTATTTTCACTTATTTTTAGTGCATGGGATGAATCTTATTGCAATACAAGAAAAAAGACAATAGTTGGGTTTGGTATATTAATGTTGGAGGATGCAGTGTAATCTTGCAGTATTTCCATAATAGAACTTATGTATGAAGCTATAAGCAATCATGTTCTCGGTAAGAATTCTACTGTATGGCTATAATAACTATTTGCTTAATTATATATAAAACCAATACCTATGGGTACCCCGCTATCTTTCCCTTATGATACAAATTTCCAATACCCTACCCTTGACACAACCCAATTATCTTGACACAAGGTTACCACTTCTACCTGGGATACTCAAACCCCTGACGCTAGCCATTGAGATACACATGGTATCTTGATACCAAGATGCACACCTATCTTAATAGCACTTGATTTCCCTTGCTTTAAGATACATATATCTCATATCTTGACACTAACAACATGGGATACACTCCTATAGAATGTTTCACATTCTTGCACTGCTGTTGTCACTGCGTACATGTTACTGCAGCACGTGTTGCTGCTGATACTTGTGTGCTGCAGTGCACTACCTGATGTTAATGTAGATGCTGCTGCTGCTTAATGCAGCTCCTAGCAAATGCCTATTACTGCGTAACGTATAAATTGCAACTTTTTAACACAAGCAGAAGCCTTTATTTAACTGAATATCTGTTTTCTCTTCATGAATTGAATATAAGCCCCAGTAATTTTGTGCAGTTCAAGCTTTGAGCCTTATGTGTTTTTCTCTTTTTTTGATTTTGAAGGTATAAGAGAATCCGGTTATATAACCATGTTATTATTTTTTTTCTTTCTATTAGGTGGTAAATAAATGGTTTGCAAGTATCAACATTGTAGTAACCCTGATGTACCTGTGGAGATTGTGGAGAACACACCTGACGACCCTTGCCAGAGAAAGCCAGATAACACAAAGGCAAAGGTTGAATGATGTCGAAATCTCCGATCACAATTGTGCCAGGTTTACAATGTTACACTACATGTGAGTAACTTGGTTGAATCCATGCATATTGGCTACATGTTTATATTGTTAGAAGAAACCAACTCTTCTTAACTATTGATTTTTTTTTTAACTTAGTGATGCGTTTGAAAAAGAATGCTACACACTAGCAGTTTTGAAGGGATGTTGACAGTTTTTGGTGGTGTTTATGAAGCCAAAGGAAGCTACATACTAGCAATTTTGAGGGTGCCCTAAAAAAGGAAACATTAAGATGTATATATACATGTATTTGGATATATTTTTGAAAAAATGCAATTAAGATGGTGATATTATGTATAATTTTGAATGAGATAGTTTAATTCAAAAGGAATGTTTCAAATGTTTGTTAAATTTCATAATTTATGTTGTCTGATTTGAAATAAAAGTTTTGCAAATTGTCAGTATTGACCATTATTTTTTTTATAACGCTTTGACAGTTGATATATATATGTGTGAAACGTTATATATATATATATATATATATATATATATATATATATATATATTTCCTATTTATAACGCTTTGAAATAGATGAATTATATATGTGAAACATATGTATAACGCTTTATAAATTTAGTGTTATAAATAGTTGTATTATTTATAACGTTTTCAGAAAAAAAAAGTGTTATATAAGAAGAGACTATTTATAACGGTTTTAGTAAACATTTATAATACTTGCTTTCATAACGACTGCAGACTTACAAAAGAATATTATAAAATGTCATTTATGAAGATTTTTAGTCTGTCATAAAAATGTATTTTTTTTTTGTAGTGAATATATATGTAGAGTTGTCTACACTGAATCCGGTGCTCATAGCCTACCACAAGGTTTGTTCAAAGTGAGGCCTAAGATCAATCTGACAGGCATGTTCAAGATTTCTACTTCCCCGTTTTATTGAAACAACAATATTTTTACTCCATTTAACTTCCCCAAGGTTTAATACATATCATTCAAAGCTTTTGTGTCAAAATATATAGCCAACCTTTGTATTTTGAAGGAACAATTATAAGAGAGACCAATCTTCTGTTTTGGAAAATTAATACATATCATTCAAAGCTTAGTGCATATTCTCATTTGGAAGAACAGAAATTACCAAAAAGAGTTGCATTGTATTATTACCCAAGTCTGCAATCTACTCTGTATAGTCAGGATTTTAAAGTCTTTTAACAATTTTTTTTAACAGACCAAGGACGAGAAAGAACCTAGAGCACATGAGTAGCATATTTCTGAGCAGCAACATCTGGATAACTTTTAAAGAATTTTGACTCTGAGACTTTCTGTTCTAATTGCTCAACCTATAAGATGAATCATGCTAACTTTTAGAGTTTTGACTTTTGAGTGAATGCATGGAGTAAGACATCAAGGATAGAAAACACAAATTCATTGAAAAACAAAAATGAAATTTGTCTCTGCAATTGGCAAGGTCAGGCAATCCATCATCAATGCCAAGAACCAATTTGATATATGAACCATCATATACAAATGACATGATGACTTTTCAACATTTTCTCATTCAAATTTCAAAATTAGTCTTGAAACACTTTTTTTTTTTTGCGAAGAACTTAATAATACTGTTAACCAGCAAAATTTTGAAGCGTTTTCAAGTATTGTCAGACGCCAATAGGTTGTTGGTTGTTTCAAATTGGGAATTGGAGCGTCCACAACCCACGAAACTACCGATAAAAAGAGATTTGCAATAACCATATAAGAAGTAGCTTCAGACCCCTTCTTATGAGTGTCAGTATTTGTAGTTTCTGACACTCATGGATCTAAGCTTTCTGGTTCTAGAAAGCCAAAAATAATTAAAAAAAAAATTAAAACTGGGAAGTATTTAACACATTTGGGCAACCTACTGCTACTCCACCTACTAATGCTCCTCGTGATGCTGATAGTTGATTTTGATTGATGTTTTGGACTAGTATTTTGTGTGGATTTGCCTGGTTGATGATGATCATGTAGTGATTGTTTTTCGTTAGTTTTGCTCAGAAAACAATAAGAAATTTTAAACTAAAGAGAAACATAGTAGATTCTTCATGCAAAACAAGTTTGTAAAAAGATACCTGGAGCCTGCAGATGGAAAAGAACTATCCAATAGAGCTCGTTGATACCCTCTCAAATCTGGAAAGCCTCATCTCCCTGCATAACATAGGACAAAATACTACAGACTTGTATGGGTATGACACAAAGGATCCATAATGTTAAGGTCATTTCGACCCCACTCCACCCCACCACCACCACCACACCCACCCACCCAAAAGCGGTGTCTATAGCAAGGTTCGCGGTATCAGAATTGGTATCGGATCCTTTCTATGAGTATCATGATCCGCGGTATCAACAATATAAGCAATTTCGGATCGGATTGTCGGACTTTTTGGTATCAAAAAACAAATAATTATTAGTAAAACTTCAAAGTTTTAGAAAAAAATATTTTTTACATTTAGTCATAATTTTAAGTATTCTTGTGCTGTCACCCTTGCTGGTTGGCTTACATGCGATAAATAATTTATCTTCGTTTATATGCTTTTACAACCGTAATATGTTTTTACACCTTTATTGATTGGTTTTTCTTGTTCAATTTTCTATGTGGAATTGACTCAGAAAGAGGTCAATTTTGATGTTGGTATCGGACTATAGCAACACAATGAAACAAACTGACATCTATCTCGTGGCGTAACGAATTATATCGCCAAACACTGCAAATTGTAGCAATTCGTACAGTACTGTGTACTCTTGAGTAATGGCTACTACAATAACCAAGGCATAGTACTGACAAATAACTGAAGGTCATCCAATAAATGTACTGTGCTAATAGGTGGTATCAGGTATCTAAATTGCTACTGAGGATTGTTGTTATAGATATTTTAATTATGATTTATTATAGATAAGTTTAAAAAAAATTTAATATATGTTTAGTTAGATAATATTATATAGTTAGTTTAAATATAATTTGAATATCGAATGTATTTTATGATTTGTTATATGTTCAAGCACTGATAAATATTTTAATTATGATTTGTTATAGATATGTTTTAAAAAAAAATGATATGTATTTATTTAGATAATATCATGTAGTTAGTTTAAATTTAATTTGAATCGAATATATTTTATGATTTGTTATATGTTCAATAAGTCAAAATTAGTTTTCCGAACTCTCTAGTCTAGTGATAGTGGAACACACATCCGGAGAGGCCAACAAGGTTCGTGCCCCAATTGTGTATGTACGTGATATTTCAAAAATAAAGTAGCCAGAGTGAGTGAGAAGGTTTTTAGAATTTTTTTTTCCATAATTACGCTAGAAAATAAGTTAGTGGGATATATGAATGTAATTATCTGTTACTTTTCTTTCTGCTAGGTTCCAATCAATGCCCGTTAGAATTGAATAAACAACATGATGATTATATTTGTATATGATATTTAAGAGTATTTTGAAAGAAAAAATAATTATAAAAAATTAGATCATCCAATAATATATCTCCTCCCTCTTTTCTTTGGATCTCGAAAGTGATTTATTATATTAAGGGCTCCTCATAATTTTCTTTTAATGAAAACACAAGGTCCTTCTGAACCAATGTTTTAAAAATCGAACTGATGGACTTGATTTGGTTCAAAAGGTACTATATCCATAATTACCTCTTGGTTTGTTTTGGTTCTTAGTATATTTGGTTGGTTTGATTTTACAACTATAAGGTCTATCAAAACCAAGCCAAGAATCAACTAGTTCAAATCTTATGTGATAAAAAATTTTGAGTTTTTTTTTGAAACCAAAATTGGTCGGTTTGTGATCACTAGTTACCGGTTAAACTTCGTTTCTGAAAAAACCCGATGGTTCTAAAAAAAAATCCCGGATCAAGTCAAACAAGACTGGTTGTATTGAAAGATAATGTAACAAGAGATGGGTAAGAATGATAACAATAGACGTTAAACGTGACATTTGTCTGTTACTAAGCAATCGTTTAATCCACTAAAGAATTGGCCGCTAGAACGTCTTAGCGACGACATCAAACTAATCTGTCGTTAATTCGATCAAGTAGTCATAGAGTCATCGAATGTTCGACTATATAATTGACAAAAGTTTTATAGCGACGGGCCAACCGCCGACGTTCATAATCTATTCTATATCCGTTGCCATATTGCAATTAGTTTTTTTCGTGACAATTTAAACGACGGGTCTGTCTTTCGCTGCTAAAGTTCTGTATTTTTTAAATGAAAGATCGAAATATACATAAATATGCATAGAGTCACATAATAATACATGAACAAGCTCTTATTAATTATTAGGATAACTTACAACCATACAAGGGTAACACTCTGTTGGTAACAGTAAATGTAGTAAAAAAAAAAAAAAAACTCTCTCTCACCTCAGCCACATGAACAAGAAAGAGATGATGGACGTAACAGTAACATTAACAGGAACAGTAACTAGACATGAGGAAGAGAGTTCATCCATGGTGTTGTTGATTTAGAAGGGGTGGTGGTGCTTCTTTTCTCCGGCAGCCTTGGCTTCGTGCTTGGCTTCCTTCTTCTCGTGCTTCTCGTGGAACGCGTATCCTCCGCTCGCCACCGCAGCGGCAGCAGCAATGTCCTTCTCGATCTTGTGCTTGTGGGCGTGGTTCGGGTCCTTCTTCGACTCATGCTTCTCATACTGCATGCATCGATCGATCGGTTTCATCAAATTAAACAATGATCAATCGATCGTCGACATATCAAGATAATTACAAAAGTCAATGTTCTTTATCATAAAATCTTAAATGTTAACATAGTTTTTTTTTTTTTCCTTTTCATTTCATTCTTCTTTTATCGGAAGTTCTTCCTTCTTTTTTCTTGTTTCTCACTTCCATATTGTGACTTGCTTAGCTGTTCTATCTACTCTTGTTGGAGTTTGTTTTTTCATTATGCTTCATTATTAAACACTACTTTGTACACTAAGTAATTGAAAAATTATCTGAAAATATAATTTTGTAAAACTTATGCTCTCTTTAAAAGGGCTAAATTTTCAGCATTTTAATTTTTATATGCGGTTTGGTGTTTACTTTAAAAATAATTTGAGACTAAATTAGACTTTCAGTGATGAAATTAAGTTTTTAGTGACAAAGTTAGATTTTTAGTGACGAACTTTAGTAAAAAAAATATGACTTTTAGTGACGAATTATCTGTTCTCAGAAAGAAAAAAAAAAACGCACAAAAAGCCCAAGGGAATGATTTTTTTTTTTTTTGCTATTTGCGCCCTTCCGAAAGACATAGTTCTTGATCGCCAAATTTCTTTTAACCACTCAGTAATTTTTTGTGCCTTTCCGATGGACGTTTTGGGTCTCAAATTGTAACTTGACCAAACTTTATGCTGTGAGAACAATATCAATAAACTTTGAGGCTCAATATGCAAAATTCTGTAAAGAAATTCAAGTTAAGCAACTATGAAAGTAGAGATACGACGGGGTAAGCAAATACGTACCAAAGCGAAAGCACCGGCAGCGGCGGTGCCCATCTCGCCGCGGTGCTCCTTTTGCTTATGGTGCTTCTCCTGCTCCAAGTGAGTCTCGTTCTCCTTGTGGTGGTGGAAAAGGTGGTGCTTCTCCTCGGCCATCGGATCTAAAATGGACGGCGATGAGAGCGGTAGCGGTGGTGATGGGGTTGTGTGTAGTAGCCAATGGGAGTTGGGGGTTCTATTTATAGGTCAGGAAAGGCGATGAAGTCGGTTTGATACTTTGATACCGTGTTTGTTAGGCGAGGTGTATGTATCAGCAGCAGTCGACGCGTACGGCTGTGATTTTTTCTTTTTCTTTTTAATTTCAATTTTAGGCTGTGATTTTTTTTTACTTTTTAGTTATATTTTTAGGTTAAGTTTGGTTATGTAAAATAAGGACGTTGAAAAAGAAAATTTGTTTATGTTTTTTTATTTTGATATCAAAGAAAATGAATAGTAACGAAGAATAATTTCCAAAGGTACTTCAAGAATTCACCTTATCTGGTACTTCCAAACACCAATTTTTTTTAATAAAAATTACAGTTTTTGTTTTTTTTTTAAAAAAAGAGAGCAATTGATTTTCCAAAGGAGACCTTGATTTAAGAAAGTTTTTATTGGCTTAAATTTAAGAATTTATTCATCCCTCCAAAGTTTTCCTCCAAACTATTCCTTCTTATGTGGCAACTGACGTAACGGTTGATGTAGCAATTGACATGACAAATTTTAAAATTAAAATTAAATTAAACATTAACATTAATATTAGCATTAATATTAATAGTAACACTAAAAAATAGATAATTAATTTTTTGTGTTAAAATTTATCATGCCAGCTGTCATATTAGATGACACGTAACGATATCTAATATGCTATTTCAGTTGTCATATAAGAAAAAATAATTTTGAGTGATAATCTGGAAAAATAAATAGCATTACTCTAAATTTAATGGGATACGGTCATGGGATATTAATTCAGTGGATTGTGACCTACCATGTGGACATGCCAACTCCATGTAAACAAATACAACACTGCTCCCTAGTCCAAGTGGTTAGGGAGGGGGGCTCACTTGGGGGAGGCCCCAAGTTCGAGCCTTTCCGTGGACATGGGATGACTGGGTGGTCGCGGGACGGCAATGGTCTCAAGCTGACGGCATCAAGAAATGGGCAAAAAAAAAAAAAACAAAACAGCACAGCAATATTTTCTAACGAAATGAAGCATAAACTGCAGAGAAACTTAAAAAAGTTTTTCTTTTTCTTGTTTTTTTTATTATCGCGGAATGAACTAATAACTAAATTTAGAGAATGTTCCGCAAGTTTCATCAAACAACAGTTGACAAATAAGAAAATACATATAAGTTTTGCATCTAACTAGAGTTACTGATGCTTTCTGGATCTTTTTTGTACTATCTTTACTTATTCCTCCAATGAAATTTTATAAGTAGTCCGAGTTTTGGTTTTGGACAAAGAAACATATGAATACAAATTGGTTATCTCATATATATATATATATATATATATATATATATATATATATACTAGTGGATAATCCGTGCCATAATGGTACGGACACGAACCTGACCTTCTCGATGTAGGCGTGCAAACACTGGACCAGCGCCAGGGAGTTGCGGACGGAGGCGCGGCCTCCGAACCCGGCCTTCTCGACGTAGGCGTGCAGGCACCGGGCCAGCGCCAGGGACCCGAGCCCGGCGGAGGCGGACACGGCAAAGACCACGGTGGCGGCGTTCGGGGCGGCGTGGGGTCTCATGGAGGCGAAGATGCGCAGGACCGTCGCGAGGCGTCCGAGGGCGGCGAGGTCCGAGACGGCGGCGGTCCAGGAGACGACGTCCCTGTGTGGCATTCCGTCGAACACCCGCAGGGCGTGATCGGCGGAGCCGTGTCGGGAGTAGGCGGTGATCAGGACGGTCTTCACGAAGGGGTCGGACCGAAATCCGAGGAGGAGGATGTGTGCGTGGAGCGACCTGGTGCCGGCGACGGTGGTGGTGTTGAGCAAGGAAGAGAAGGTGTGGGAGTCGGGAGGGACGCGGCGGCGGAACATTTGGGAGTAGATGGAGAGTGGGTCGGCGGAGATGGCGATGGCGGTGTTGAAGGAGAAGGAATTGGGATTGGTCATGGTAGAGAAGAGAGAGGAGGCGAAGGAAGGGTCGACGTCGACGACGCGGTGGAGGAGGCTACTTGTGACGAAGGGGTTGCGGAAGAGGCCGGCGATGACGGCGTTGGCGAGGATGGAGCGGAGGCAGCGGAGGAAGGGACGGTGCAATAGGAGCTGGAGGTAGGGGTGCCGTTGGAACAACCGGTTGCTCCGCACCCAACATGGGACCTCCTCCGCTCTTATAGAGAGAGGGACAATTTAGTCCTTTCATCATCGTTGAACCAAAGCACATGGGTCGGATCAAAAATCCACTGTGCTTTATATTATAGACTAGTGGATAACCCGTGCCATAATGGCACAGACACGAACAACAGATCCGACGGCCGAAGGTCGCTTCACCTGTGCTGCTTCTTCTTCCCGGAGACTGATCCAACTGGACCACCACCTGGAGAAGGGTCGAGTGACTTCTCTCCTACCGAAGAATGCCTCCCGGAGATCCTCCGTGGTAACCTCACTGCCGCCGGCTGCTCCGGTTCGTGCTGCGGGTCGAGGCTCACGACGAAGCTGAAGTTCCGATTCTCCGTGGCGGAGGGAAGGCTCTGCTGCCGCCGCCTCCGCCACCGTTCGGAGGAACGTGAGGGAGAAGTTGGGATGCTGGGATGAACATGAGAGAGAAGTTGGGACAACTTGTCCTTTTATTTATGTGGTAGCTAGAAACAAAAATAGTGGGTTGTCTATAATCTAAAAGCAAAATTGAGTTTTAGAGAGAGAGGGACAATTTAGTCATTTCATCATCATTGAACCAAAGCACATAGGTCGTACCAAAAAACCACTGTACTTTATATATATATATATATATATATATATATATATATATATATATATATATATATATATAGACACACACACACACTCACTCTAGTGGTGCGGTACCGTACCAGTAAGAATGCTGGCACTCGGGGGTGAGGGTGCGGGTTTGAGCCCCCTCTCTCACTGAGGCGGCTGAGTGGCATTGTCCACGGACCTTGGATTAAAAAGTAAAAAATTATATATATATATATATATATATATATATATATATTTTATATATATATATATATATATATATATATATATATATATATATATATATATATATATATATATATATATATATATTTTATATATATATATATGACTTGATAATTCAAGTGGTTGAAGTGGAGATAAGAGTTGAATGGACAATGTTCGAATTTCGATGAAAGTGAACATAAACAAGTATTTAAATTAAATTTGTATTGTTTTACTTAGCCATTTATTTGAATAGAAATAGACCGAGTACAAGAAAAATATGTTAGAATCGGGGCACAATATTTTTAATGGAAAATCGAATAAAACAGTTGTAAGAACAACGTTCCAATGCAACACTTCTAGGAAGGTGCACAACCAGAGTTCCTATAAGGATTCTGGAATACGAAAATCTAAGAAGATTTCGTATATGAAGCAAACGATAGCAGTGCGTCTAAAAAGAAGGTACTAATCGAAATGCTAAAGGCTGCAGTAAGGTGACAGGCGATTGATGTAAATGTGGTGTCCTACTGGGGGGTCAAAAATACCAGTGCTCAAAGCTAGATCCGCCCACACGGTCAGCTTCCAGGAAGAAGCAAGTTCGAGTGAACTATGGAACGCTCTGAAAAAATGCTCTAAGACGGACTGCTCGGAACGACTAGGACAGAAAAAGAATACACGAGTTGTTGTCGAAGGTGCTGGAACTCCAGTGGCTTGAGGAACTCTCTCTTCTTTATTTCTGGAATTTTCAGAATGATAATAATCTATCTCATGAGAGAGAAGTGAGGCCCTGAATATACAGCTACTGCTATAACCGCTCAGATCCGAAATGTGCGCCATGAAATAACATCAGATCTACTATTTCAGGATCAGTTATCGCATATTAAGGATCAGTTTGAATGAGAACAACCACTACCTGTGTGCATTGTGCTAATGAACGAGTTGCGCGCGCGCCTACAGCCGCATTGCACGCACTGCGCACGCTGTGGCACAACTTGCGCACTGGCGCAACTTGCTCACTGGCACAACTTGCGCACCTGGCGCAACTTGCTCACTGGCTCAACTTGTGCACCTGGCGTAAATTGCGCAACCCAGCGCACCCGCGCACCCTGCGCAACTTGGGCGCACAACTAGGCCACATAATGTGGGCGCACAACGTGGTTGCGCAAGTGGCTCGTGCAACGAGCGCAACTTAAGCGCACTATGCGCCTAGCGACGATGCTGACGTGCTAAGTGCGCCAACAAAATGCCACATTACGCCTCATGAGCCCGAGTCCGAGTCCGAGTCTGAGTCGCTAAGCCCTAATGGAAATTAATTTCCCAAGAGCAAAAAGCATGAATGCTTTTCTTGGAGCCTTATCCTTACCTCTTAGTTAAATCATCCACATGGTTTCCTCCTTAGGGTCACCACCCCATGTGCATATCCCAATAACACATACTCATATATATGTTGAGATAACTCATGGTGCTTTTCCAATGTGGGACTAAACTTCACAAAGCATGTTGAGAGCAAGCTCTCTTCATGTCAGGGAGCAAGAGCACCAACAATCCCCCACATATCTCATCATATATATATATGTCTAGGGTTGAGCGTTCCCCACAGTAACTATCTATTTTGTATTAGGATAGATGTCGCTGATGACTTGAATCTTCCTGCATGGATTAAGTAACAATGCGATACAAGACTGGACTATGCCTTGAATTCTGCACCACAATTATAATTTTTTCCACTCACAAAGTGTAGTTACATGTGCTTCTGGCTGCACATTAAAGGCCGTGTGCCAGCCTGGTTTCAGTGTATAATTTTGGACGTCTACTAGTTTACCCTCAAGAGACGGCCTGATATCTCTTTCCATACACTATAGGTAAGTTCTTTATTAAAGAGACATGGCATGAAGCCTTACGCTTCCTTGCGGTGCTACGCCGCTATGACACGGCCTAAAGCCGAGGCATTACTCCTATTTGGGAACCTCATCGTAGTGTCACACTACTGCAGCATGAGGTCACAGCCTCTTTGTAGTGCCATTCTACCCAGCATGAAGCCTAAGGCTTCCTTACGGTGTTACGCCGCAACGATATGGCTTGCGAGGCTGAGGCTTTACCCCTACCTGGGTACCTCATCGTGGTGTCGTGCCATTATAACATGGGGTCACCTCCCCTTTATAGTGCTATCTACAACTCTTTAATTTTATCATACAGCATTAGGCTACCTGCCTATTTGCGGTGCTACGCCGCTATGACTTGGCTTGCAAAGCCGAGGCATTACCCCTACCTGGGAACCTCATGGTGGAGTCATCCCACTGTAGCATGGAGTTTTACTCCTTGTAGTGCTACGCTACCGTGATTTCTGTAAAGCACACCAGGCATTCACTCTGCCTGAGAACTTATTAAGGTATTTAAGCCAACCTCAACACAAGATCCATTTTTCGCAGAAAACACATAGTAGACAACAGTGGTTATGGGTTCGTAACCCTTCCATGTTCCTAAGAACAAGTACCCACTGTTATCTAATAGTTTTTCAGTCAGTGGTCCTCCCTTGAACCAAAAGTTAGATGTCTAGTACATTTCTCTTTGAACTAATAACATAAAACTTTAGGGTAGGATTACAAAAACATAATATCAGAATGCCTTCAAGCCCATCTTCCCTGCTGTGTGTTCAACCAGCTGACGCTTGAGGCCCTTCGTGAATGGATCCGCCAGGTTCTCCTGACTCCGAACATCGATGACTGCAATGACACCTCTCTTGATGAGATCGTTCACTGCCTTGTGTTTTAACCGCACAGTTCCCTTCTTTCCGTTGAAGAGATCATTTGATGCTACCGTTGCAGTCGTAGTATATCAAAATTACCGGTATCTGCACTCCAACCACTGGAAGATCATACATGAGCTCCCGAAGCCATTCTACTTCATCTGCTGCGGTATCAAGTGCAATGAACTCAGATTCCATAGAAGATCGCGAGAGCATAGTCTGCTTCTTCGACTTCCACGATATAGCAGCTCCACCCATTGTGAAAATGAATCCACCAGTGGACCTCTCGCTCTCCAACTCTGAGCACCAGCTGGCATCACTGAAGCCTTCTACTATCGACGGCTCTCCGCTGAAGTGCAGTGCATATGTCTGAGTCTTTTTGAGATATCTCATAACACACTTCACAGCTTTCCAGTGCTCAACACCTAGATTGCTCGTGAATCGACTCATCATTCCCACAGCGAAAGCTATGTTAGGCCTAGTGGCAGTAGTAGCGTACATCAAACTCCCGATGACGCTATCGTACTCCAATTGCCTGACGCTTTCCTTCGAGTTTAGCTCTAGCTTCTGATCACTTCGATATGGCGTATCAATTATAGGAAGATCATGATAACCGTATCGAGTGAGCATCTTCTCTATGTAATGAGATTGTGACAGTGCCAATCCAGTGTCTGTCCGAATGATCTTGAGTCCCAAGATAACATCATCATCCCCAAAGTCCTTCATACTGAACTTTGTCGAGAGGAACTTCTTTGTCTCAGTGACACAACTTATATCTGTACCTAGGATTAGCATGTCATCCACGTACAGACAAACGATGACTCCTCTTCCGTCAGCAAATTTAGTATAGACACACTTGTCTGTTTCGCTGACCCTGTAGCCGTTTGACCTTAGAACTTTGTCAAACTTCTCATGCCACATTTTGGGAGCTTGCTTTAAGCCGTATAGAGATTTTACCAACTTGCAGACTTTGTCTTCTAGGTCTCTGGCGACAAACCCTTCTGGCTGTTGCATATAAATCTTCTCGGTCAGCTCGTCATTCAGGAATGCTATTTTCACATCCATCAGGTGTATCACCAGTTTGTATATTGCCGCAAGGGCAATTAACAATCTGATGGTTGTCATCCGTGCTACTTGAGCATATGTGTCAAAGTAGTCGATCCCCTACTTTTGAGAAAATCCCTTGGCCACTAGCCTGGCCTTGAATTTGTCAATGGTTCCATCAGCTTTCATCTTCTTCTTGAAGATCCACTTGCATCCGATAGGTTTTGCTCCTTTGGATAAATCAACTAACACCCATGTGTTATTAGAGGTAATTGAGTCAATTTTATTATCTATTGCCTCCTTCCAGAAGACAACATCTCTGGTCTTTATCGCCTCATTATAGGTAAGCGGATCTGCTTCCACATGATAGGTGACGAAGTCATCTCCGAAGCTTTTCGGCCTCCTTGCTCGCTTCGTCGATGGCTCAGTGAGTTTTGGTTCAATTGTTGTTTCTCCACCAACAATTTTATCTTGGACTACTGGCTCATATGAGATCTCAATCTTATTTACACCTACATCATTCTCCGGAATATCTAGAAGAACAATGTTTTTATGTCTTGCAAACTCGTCTTCAAAATATTCAGCATCGTGAGATTCAATGATATGATTTGACTCAATATCAAGAAATCTTCGAGCATCACTCTTCTTGGTATACCCCAAGAAGATTGCCTTCGTAGTCCTTGTCCCCAGCTTCTGAATCTTCAGATCTGGGAGCTTCACATAAGCCAGACACCCCCCACACTCGAATGACATTCAAGTTAGGTCTGACTTTGAACCAGAGTTCATGAGGAGTTATGTCAGAAGTTGCAAAAGGCACTCTATTCAGAATGAAAGTGGCCGTTAATGCAGCTTCTCCCCAGTAGCATTTTAGAAGACCTACAGTTAGCAGCATTGAGTTCATCATTTCTGTCAACGTTCGGTTCTTCCTCTCTGCTACTCCGTTAGATTGAGGAGAATATAGAGCAATAGTCTCGCAGATGATTCCATGTTCTTTGCAGAACGATGCAAATTCTTGAGACCGATATTCACCGCCTCAATCACTTCTCAACCTCTTGAGTTGTTGTCCAGTTTGTCGTTCAGCTTCGGCCCTGAACTCCTTAAACTTCTCGAACGCTTCGTCTTTGGATTTGAGCAAGTAGACGAATGCGTATTTAGATAAGTCATCGATGAAGGTTATGAAATACTTCATCCCAGCTTTTGTAGAGAATTGTTTGAAGTCACAGATATCGGAGTGAACCAACTCCAGAAGCTCTGTGCTTCGATTGACCCGATGAAAGGGTCTTCTAGTGATCTTTGTCTGAGCACATACTTCACATTTCTCTACCTTACCCCCGCACTTGGAGATAAGTCCTAGACTAGACATTTTGTTTATTTTTTTTACAATAAACATGTCCTAGCCTATTATGCCACAACTCAAGAGAATAATCTGAAAGAGTAATTGCATTAATTTCATTGGACTGGTTTACAAGCTGAATTTTAAACATCCCTTTGGTTTGATAAGCCTTTTCGAAGTATGTTCCCTTCTTGGACATCACCATCTGACCAGCATTGATGTCCATCCTCAAGCCTGTGTTGCTAAGCAGACTCCCAGAGATCAGGTTCTTGGCAATCCCCGGAACATGCTTTACACCTTGGAGCGTTAGAGTGTTCTCGGAAGTGAGTTTCAGCTCCACAGTCCCGATCTCCAGAACTTCAGCTTGGGCCTGGTTTGCCATGTCAACCTTTTCAGAAGTTGGCTGGTACGTGACGAACCATTCCCTCCCAGAACAGACATGATAAGTCACACCGGTGTCTATCCACCAGGAAGAGTCAGCCCCCACAGTTGTGACCTGAGCGATCATAGCAACGAGGTTAGAAACCAAAGAAACTTTACTAGGCTCACCTTTCTCTGATTGTTTGGGCTTGGATCTGCATTCACTCTTGTAGTGGCCTTTCTTGCCATAATTCAAGCAAATCACGTGGGACTTGGACTTCTGTTGCTTGAATAAAGGACCCTTCACTTTCAGATTAGTGGAATCCTTCTTTTTGTGATAAGAAGCCACCTGCTTCCCCTTGGGCTCTCTCGTCTGCACCAGATTGGCCTTGGCTAACTGTTTGGACAGAGTATCCATCTTCTGTTGAGAACGCATCTCGTCCTCAACATGTATCTCTTGAAGGAGATCTTCCAAGCTGATATCCAGCTTCTTCTGGTGCATTCTTGCATGGAATGTACTCCATCCTGCTGGAAGTTTAGAACAATCCCTCCAACGACAAACTTTTCGACGAGGGGCATTTTCTCATCTTCTAGCTTCTGGCGCAGCTTCAAGAACTCTTTTACCTGAGGTAGCATTGCCTTCTCGTCTTCGAAGAGCCACTTGTGGTACTTCTCGACGATGAAGATTTTTGATCTATTGTCGTCATCTTCATACAGCTTTCCCAAGGACTCCCAGATATCCCTGGCAGAAGGATTCTTGGAGTATGACTCTGCCAGGGAGTCCTCCATTGCATTCAGAATCAATAGCCTACACAGACTATTGTTCCTTCTCCATTTGGTCAATTTGACTTGTGTAGCAGCAATGGCATCTGCTGTACCACCTTCTGGAGTCGTCGGTCCTTCTGGAATCGTTGGTTCAGTCTCAATCAAAACATGGTCGACGTCCACCAGTTGTAGACTGAGGGTGATTTTTCTCTTCTATACTTGAAAGTGTTCTCCGTCGAACTTCTTCAGTTTGTTAAAGCTGGTATCGAGGAGAGAGGCACGAGAGTTTTCCATTGTGCTGATCTAGCTTTGAGATTGTTAGAACCGGGACACAATATTTTTAATAGAAAATCGAATAAAATAGTTGTAAGAACAATGTTCCAACGTAATACTTCCAGGAAGGTGCACAACCAGAGATCCTATAAGGATTCTGGAATACAAAAATCTAAAAAGATTTCGTATACGAAGCAAACGATATCAGTTCTTCTAAAAAGAAGGTACTAATCGAAATGCTAAAGGCTGCAGTAAGGTGATAGACGATTGATGGAAAGGTGGTGTCCTGCTGGGGTGTCAAAAACACCATTGCTCAAAGCTAGATCCGCCCACACGGTCAGCTTCTAGGAACCAGCAAGTTCGAGTGAACTCTGGAACGCTCTGGAAAAATGCTCTAAGACGGACTGCTCGGAACGACTAGGAAGAAAAAGAATACTCGAGTTGCTGTCGAAGGTGCTGGAACTCCAGTGGCTCGAGGAACTCTCTCTTCTTTTTTTTCTGGAATTTTCAGAATGATAATAATCTATCTCACGAGAGAGAAGTGAGGCCCTGAATATATAGCTACTGCTAGAACCGCTCAGATCCGCAATGTGCGCCACAAAATAACATCAGATCCACTATTTCAGGATAAGTTATCGCATGTTACGGATCAGTTTGAATGAGAACAGCCACTACCTGTGTGCATTGCGCCAATGAACGAGTTGCGCGCGTGCCTACAGCCGCATTGCGCACACTGCGCACGCTGCGGCGCAACTGGCACACCTGGCGTAACTTGCGCACTGGCGCACCTGGCGCAAGTTGCTCACTGGCGCAACTTGTGCACCTGGCGCAACTTGGACACCTAGCGCAACTTGCGTACCTGGCGCAACTTGCACAACCCAGCGCACCCGCGCACCCTGCGCAACCTGGGTGCACAACTGGGCCGCGCAACGTGGCTGCGTAAGTGGCTCGCGCAACGAGCGCAACTTAAGCGCACTATGCGCCTGGCGACGATGCTGACGTGCTAAGTGCAAAGTGCGCCAACAAAATGCCACATTACGCCTCATGAGCCCGAGTCCGAGTCCGAGTCGCTAAGCCCCTACAGGGCTTAGCCCTAATGGAAATTAATTTCTCAAGAGCAAAAAGCATGAATTCTTTTCTTGGAGCCTTATCCTTACCTCTTAGTAAAATCACCCACATGGTTCCCTCCTTAGGGTCACCACCCCATGTGCATATCCCAATAACACATACTCATATATATGTTGAGATAACTCATGGTGCTTTTGTAGTTCCCCTTCCCGAAATTTTTTTCGAAATATTTATTTATTATTTATTTAGTTGATTTAGAGGGTGATTTTTAAATTTTTTATAAATAATTATTTAGTTAATTATTACGGTAGATGATTTTAGCAATGGTTGAGTTTTGAAGTACCAGACAACTAAGAATCATGGCACGGATAGTGCACTGTCGTGCTTTTACTAGTGTTTAGCCATGGTAGGGGAAAGCCAAGCCATAAGAGTGTCCTCACTAGGAAAACCATGTCAAGTTGCGGCTTGCCTTATAAAATGATTTAATTTAGTTTTATTATGATTATGACTTTTTAGGAGACCCGGCGAGCCCGGACTTGACCCGAACCAAGTCAAGGCTCATGTAGGCAATTAGTGCATCCAATGACCCATATAGCCATATTTTATGTGTGTACCAATATTTTGTATTTATTTCTAGAATTGATAAATATTTTCTAAATGCGGGTTATAAGTATAATATAGGGTAGTATTATTATTATATGGCATTGTTGGGTTGTTGTACGATTTCTTTTGTAGAGCAGTTGAAATATAGGAATAATGTATCACCCAATGCCATACCTCTTGTTAGTTATTTTAGTATGAATTAAGTTTACTACTAGCATTATTGTCGTTATTAAATGATTTGTTAATTGTGAAACCCTCGACAAACTATTTTAGTTATATGTTTATATATATACATATCACTGTAAACGAACCTACACTATGAATATAAAATATTATGATTTGTTTAGATTTATGGAGGTTATATATAAATATAAATGTGTGTATTTATAAATATTATATATGAGTGCATCGGTATGTATATATAAAATAGAGTATATGTGTATTTGTATAAATATATATTATAAATATGTATAAGTGTGTGTATATATATATATATATATATATATATATATATATATATATATATATATATATATATATATATATATATATATAGGTACTTAAGAGTGTGTATATATATAAATATATATTATATATGGGTGCATGTATATATAGATAAAATATATACGTATATGTGTATAAGTATATGAATATCTTATATATATATATATATAGATATATATATATATATATATATATATATATATGTATATATATATATATATATATATATATATATATATATATATATATATATATATATATATATATATATATATATATATATATATATATATATATATATATATATATATATGGTAATATGTGTACGTATACGTGTGTGTATATATATATATATATATATATATATATATATATATATATATATATATATATATATATATATATATATATATATATGACGGATATACACATAGGTGTATATATAGAATAATAAATAGAAAAAGAAAAGAAAAGAAGAAATAAATAGGAAAAGAATGAATACAAACCAAACATTAGAGCTCGGCCCAGCCCGTTACCCCATTTTTCCCAGGCCCATATATTCCTGCTGCTACTAGGTATATATATATATATATATATATATATATATATATATATATATATATATATATATATATATATATATATATATATATATATGACGGATATACACATAGGTGTATATATAGAATAATAAATAGAAAAAGAAAAAAGAAGAAGAAATAAATAGGAAAAGAATGAATACAAACCAAACATTAGAGCTCGGCCCAGCCCGTTACCCCATTTTTCCCAGGCCCATATATTCTTGCTGCTACTAGGCGCAGCAAGAGGCCGATCATTCCCCAACTCTGTTTAAAAACAGAGGTGCATATTTAGGTAGACGAAAAAAAAACCGAGGAAGAGAATAACTTATCGAAACCCTAACTCCTCCAACCGCCGACCCCCTTCCCTGGGCGTGCCCCGCGCGCGCGCGCGCCGCCAAGGGTGGCCGTCGGCCGGCCGGAGCGCCGCCGAGCCGACTGAGCGTGCGGATGCGCGCGCGCATGAAACCACAACAGCAGCAGCATGGCGCTACGGGAAGCCGACTTCACGGGTAGATTCCCGCCACCACGTTCGACCGTTTTGCGTGCCGATTCCTCTGGTATGTTCACAACATAACCCTCTCTGTATCCCTTCAATTATTTCGAATTAAATTCCACCGTACGCGTCGTAAAATCAGACCAAAGTTCGATAAAAACTTGCTCGAAAACAGAGCATATAGCCGTCCAAACCTCCATGTTTGAAGATCGATTCTGATCGATCTAATGCCATAGTAGAAAATCTATTTGAAGAGACTTTTAGACAACATATAGGTCTTCATAATCCTTTTTGCGGAAATCGAAATCATTGACTGAACGTCGAGAAATCGGACTCCGAAGTTTTGGAAAAACCTGTTTTTAAAACATTGAAAACCATCCACACGACGTGCGTGCCGCTATTTCGGGCGACGTGGTCGCGAACCGAAAGCATCGAAAGCTGCGTAACGGCTTCGTGGTCGTGTGGGCTTTGGCGGAATTCAAATTGGTCGTGTGTGCGCGACGAATTTGATGCGTATCCGTCGAAATTCTCCGTATCGTGTACTTTGCAAATTCTCCAATTACTTTATGCACGCTCGTCAGATCGAGACGAAACTTGTGCCAACAGGACCGTATCATTTTTCTGGTCCTGTATGCCAAGTTTGGTCCAATTTGAGACAGTTGAATCGTACGTCGTTTTGCGGGCCCCACGGTCCCACTCAACGGGCGATTTTGTGCACGGCCTGCCGAAATCCAACTTTGGATATACGGTTGGGTTCGTATCGGAAAACTGGATCCGTAGACATGTAGTTTGATGACTTTAGAGACCATTGACTCTGGCACACTTTTCGGTACAAAGCGGGTCCAACGACGGACATCATTTTTGTCTGAAATTACCGTTTTACCCCTGTGTCCAGAATTGGACTTAAGGACAAGCAATCCTAGCTAATTTGACTATTCTGAGAATGTTGGTAATGTTTGTTTCAGCTTTTGGAGACAGTTGTGATGACTTGGACTGTGCGGCTTACCAGTCGACTATATATTTGTTGGATCTGCGTGCAACCCCCAGGCAAGTATACCTTTTCTCCCTCTACAGTTTATTTACATGCATATTTATATTAGTATATAGTTTTACTAGTTGGTTATTACTGGTGATTTGTATATCGTACATGCTAGTATAGTTATAGTCATTGTACATGGTTAGCCTTGTAGTTTGTATTGGATTGATTCTCTCGTGTATCGTGATTGGGTCGTGTCGTATCTTCACCTGTGTCTTGACTGAGTCGTGTCTGCAAGTATATGTGAGTGAACTGCTATTCCTTATTTTTCCCACAACCTGCGAGTCCACACACGGGGCGAGGGTTGCCTTTGCACCTGCGAGTCCACAATCGGGGCGAGGGTGATTTGTCTTGAAACAACCTGCGAGTCCACAATCGGGGCGAGGGTTGTCCTTTGCACCTGCGAGTCCACAATCGGGGCGAGGGTGACTTGTCTTGAAACTGACCTGCGAGTCCACAATCGGGGCGAGGGTTGGTATCCATTGATCTACCAGCAGTTCATTTATGCATACTTGATCCCGTATCCGAGTTCATAGTTACCTGTCAGTAGCCACTTGTCAGTCTCTTGTCTAGTTCCTGTTTACACCCTGTTTATATTATTGCATGATTAAACTGTTAGATAGGCATGTTTTATGTATCTTGCTAGTCCTCTGAGGACCTGATGATCTCTTCAGGTTTAGCGACTGCATGGAGTTAGTTAGCAGAGCAGGATGGTAGAGGATTGCGATGTATGATACAGGTATTTGGTTGTGATATTCTTTATTATCTTCTCTTACTTTATATTCCATACCATGATATACTCTGCTTATTTATAGACTCACATCATTCTTGGAGTCTAATCGAACAATATGTTAATGGGCTGCAGACCATGACCCATACTTGTTCATTCTTGTTTATATAATTCATGTGGATTGAGATATAGTTTAGATTAGATATGATACCATGACCTTAACAGCTTATACGTACTCGAGTCGGGCTGGAGTCCGTTCGATACGTAGCTGGCTTGCTCACGAGCTCGCGTCCGAAAACCGGGTGCGGGTCGTGACAGCTTTTCCAATGTGGGACTAAACTTTGCAAAGCATGTTGAGAGCAAGCTCTCTTCATGTCAAGGAACAAGAGCACCAACAAAATAAGCATGATGCTCAAGTTTATCCTTATTAGTCTTTAGTGATAAATTTGTTTTTATTATTCTAAGGAGTGGTTAATTCGAAATGATATACCAAATAATGAAAAAGTCCCCTAGCTGTAACTTGTTGTAGCTCAATAATTATTGATACACTCAGGAAGAAGTTCTAGTACAGTTGCAGTTGATTTGAAATTAAAGATCTCCTAGACTATAGGTCTACATGAACCAAACAAAAGACTATGTAGTTGTGCTAAGGGGCTGTTTGGATAGATATAACTTTTTGGAAGTGTAAAAGTGGCAGTTACATTGTGATGAGTTGCAGGACACTTGCAGCAAGTGGCACTTTCCAAAATGTGTTTGGATGGAGTACTTTTGTCTTCTACAAGTGGGAAAAAATTGTGTTTGGATGGTTGTTGAAAGTGAAGAAAAAAATGATTTCGGTTGTTTGGATGGTTTTGAAAGTGGATGTTGGTTGGAGATATGGTAATAATAGGTATAGTTACCCTCAAAATAATTAATAAATACAAAAATTCTAAAATAAAATAATATTCTCATAAATAAACAAAAAATCTTATAGAGAAATTAAATTAATTATGATAATTAAGTTAATTACCATAAACAAGAAAGAACACAAGAAGAATGGAAGTTAATTACCATAGACAAATTAAGTTAATTATGATAATTAAGTTCATTACCATTAAATTGATTTCATCTGGACTCTTCTTCTTTAATGTTTTTTTTTCCTTTCAAACTCTCTCTCTCCCCACGAATTCTCAGATCTTAAGTTTTCTAAAATATAAAACATTTTCTCCATCACCACACACTTCTTTCATATTCTGGACTCTTCTTCTTCTTCTTCTTCTTCTATGGTTTTCTTTTCTTTCAAACTCTCTCTCTCTCTCTCTCTCCACGAATCCTTCTCCTCATTCTTCTTCTTCTTCCAGCTTCATCTACTTTTTTTTTAAACTCTCACACTCGATTCTTCTTCTTCTTCTCAAATTTTTGGGAAAAAAAGAAGGCTTCTAGAGGACGTTGGCTCTCGACCTCGTCGACTACCTCTAGGCTCCTGGAGGACGTTGGCCCTCGGCCTCATCGACTACCTCCAGGTCCTCGGCCTCGTTGACTACCGCCCGGAGGAGCTCGGCATCTTTCACCGACCTCAGCCTCTTCCACAGTGTTGTCGTGGGAGAGTCATTGGAGGGGGGGTGACCGCAACCTGGAGGGCATTTTTTTTAAACAAAGTGTTATTCTTCAGTTCCTGTGAGTTTTAACAAGAAAATGGAGGAGGTGAAACTGGATCAAACCAATGGGGACAGGAACTTTATACGTCAGAGTTCCCCACCTCTTCTCCAGTTCCTCCTTCCATCCAAATGTTGGAACTGGATTAACCTCCGATGAACAGTAGAAAAAACTCATACTTTTCACCTCACTTTCATCCACTCCACCCACAACAAACAGGCCCTAAGAGCATCCACAATAAATGAAGCTAAAAAATACATATTAAGACACAAATTTAAAATACAAAATCTAGAATGAGTTGGATCTGTATAAGAATAAAAAAAATCCAACAACATAAAATGATCTTTGATGACAAAGGTTATGTGGTCAAAAATAATGTGAAATATAGAATATAAAATTTGGGATTGAAAGTGAGTCTTACTATTCTACAAAATGAGTTCATACATTCTTAATATAGAAATTCTCAGGCCCAAGTTATAGCTCATGTGGCTGGAACGGGACCATTATGGAGCTTCAATTAGACTTTACTATTTGCAAAATGAGCTCATACATTCTGATTCTCAAATCTAGAAATTGGGATGACCTTACAATTGATGCCCTAAAGAGCTCCAAACTATAAAAATATTATTATATAGTTTTGGTCTTTGATAAAAGTACAAACCTTTTCGTAGGAGAAATCATAAAAAATGAAAGGATTCCAACTAGTTAGAAAGAATCACTCTGCCATGAAATTCTCATAAGATGCATATACTCTTCCTCCAGCTTTTGTTGAAGCTTCCTTAGTTCCTTTACCTAGGGCATTATAGATTTTTGCCTTCTAAGTCCATAGACATGAAGTTATTGTCATGTTCAGTGCCAAATACATAAGAGTAGGAATGTAAGCATGCCAACTAATACGATTCAGAATAAGTTCCAAATTTCATGGATTTACTCCAGACGTACTACGCTGTAGAAGTGTACTAAACCTACGTTATCTCAATTATGTCTCAACCCACATATAGGTAAATAAGAAATAATGAACAAGATACAATATAGTCGGCCGCCTATAATACACATGTCCGAGCAAACTCGAGAATGAAATAAGTTCGCAAAACTAGGCTAATGAGCAGAGTATATATCATGATAAGAAATATGTAAAACACGAAAGAATGGTGAAATAACTACAAGCAATACCTAAATCATGAAGACGCAAACAACCATCCATCTATCTATTTAGCGCTCTGCAACAACCTAGAGATCACCAGGTCCTTACAGGGACGTAACAAGATGCAAAAAAATGTGCTATAATATAAACTGATTAAATATAAATGAATAACCCGAATCACCACACGCTCCACTATCTTATCGAGAAAACAATGAACCACACCTACAACCAAACAAGGGCAAGGTGTGGTCCACTATTCTGTGACAAGATACTGTCCTATGCTATGGTCAAGTATAAGTACATTATCTAACCGTACTATGTGAATGCATGTTGAAGACACCATGGACATATCGTTGGATAAATAATGATTGGCATCGAATCATGTCACTCCCGTTTCCGTTATACGTATTTTCAGTATACGTGTACAGATTGACCCGTATTTTGACTTGTCTCATGGTTTGGTCTTGTTTTGCTTGACTTGGTTTATTTTGGTTTGGTTTGGGTCAAGATGGTTCATTATGCTGAACCCTCTTTATAACCCAACCCCTTTCTCTCTCCTCCTTTACTTTTCATTTATTTCTTCATCTACTTTTCTTCTTCATTTATTTTCTTCCAAACCCTTAGGCAAGTGTTCTTGCTTCATGAGAGATCTTATGTTTTATTGTTCCAATGTCTTCCTTACATAGTTTTATGACTCTTTAGTACTTGGTATTTTTGGTTTTGGTGGATAAAATCTTGTAGATCTAAGTTTATTCAAATTTTGGTTTTCTTGGTTTTGATCATCAAACTTTATTATTTTCAAGTTTTGATTATTCCATGTTGTAGAGAATTTGTTCTACCCAATTAGACCTTTGAAAGCCCGATTTTGAGTTGTTTTGAGGGATTTATGAACCTGGGAAGTTCATGGGTTCCAAGAACTCATGCTCTCGGCATGGAGAAGAAGAATAGTGCTGGGCACATAGCTCTTTTTATGCACCCACAACAGTCTTTTCTTTGGGCGCATAGCCCTATATATGCGCCCAAGGCACCCTGCTTTCTTTTGCATGGGCGCATAGCTCTTGATATGCGCCCAAAGCTTTTCCTCCTGCCTGGGCGCATAGTCTCTGATATGTGTCTAAGGCACCCTGCTTTCTTCTTTGTGTAGGAACAATGACACCTCTATGGGGGGTGAATAGAGTGCAACGGAGAATATTTAGCAATTAAAATTTTTACTATAAGCATGTGAAGCAATATATATATATATATATATATATATATATATATATATATATATATATATATATATATATATATTTTTATGAAATTATTGTAAGTAAATAAGTAAAATCAGGGCGAGAAAGCAATACGCAGAGACAACAGATTTATACTGGTTTCCCTCTGTGAGGACTAGTCCAGTCTCGAGTCTCAACCCGATGTTTGAATCCACTATTTGAAATAGAGATTACACCACGTGTTTTGCTCCGAAAAACATGCCAACTTTACCACCGTCGTGTTTTTATCCGAAGCTCACGAACAAACTTAACACCTTTCTGAAGAAAGCTTTTATACGCCAAGCTTGTACAACTCAAAAACTCTAATCGGAAACACCAGCACTTAGAAGAATTGAGTTGACTTAGAGATTTGAAGTTTAAAGCTTTGGGAATAGAATAGGAAGTTTAGAAATGAATAGAGAAGATGAAGATTGAATGTGTTTAGAAATAAAAATTTCTTCTCTATTTATTGGTTTTTGTAGGACAGAGTTCAGGCAGAACTCGGTACCCTAACATTCAAAAATTTAAACGTTGGAGATCACAAGAAAAGGTAAAGCTTCTGACCAGGAGTGATTTGGTCTAACCGAGTTCGGGCAGAACTCTGGCGAGTTCGGTTAGCCTAGTTCCAGGGCAGTTTTGGTTTAAGAAATAGTTTGGTTTATGAATTGGTTTAGAAATAGATTTGGTTTGGTTTAGGATAGAATCAAGGATAGACTTCTAATTGCCAGTGATCCCGATTCACAAATATTCTAGACTCAATAAATAGAAAAATACAGAATAAATATAAAATCTCAGAGACGACGTAATCTGCATTCTTCTTTCTTTTATATCGAGATCGAAGTTTAAGACACTTATCAAAATTGGTTTGACTATGGCTAAATGTGCCATAATCAAGCCTGGATGGATCACGAACTATCATGAGGAAAAACATATCCTCAACTATCATCCTCATCATCATCAGCAGCTGCATCCCCAGGTCTCAGTAGATCGGCTGGGGTCATATCAAGCGGCAGCCGGACCAAAGTAATGCTGCACCTCACGGTTATCAATGCGATAGCCAAGCTTGGATGGATCACGAACCACAGGAATGGGGCCTCTAGGGTTGTGAGCAAGGCTATACGATAAATCATGAACTGTGTTCGAGATGGCCTGGAGCTGAAGGATAGTACGAAAATCCATAGCTCGGAACTGATCCAGCATGAGAGTCTGAAGGGACTCAAGAGTAACACCGATGAGGAGGATGAGTAGCCTGTGAGTCAGTGGAAGTGGGAGTGATTACAGGAGGTGGAACCTGTTTAGGCTGAGCTGGGCGACAATGCTCATGAAGATTGGCAAGAGAAACATCTTCAGCACAGTCCTCAAGATTGACCTTAAAATACTGAAATATGATAGGAAGATACATCGCGTATAGAAGGCATCGTGAGGAATTCTTGCGACAACGATCCATAGCGGAGATGATAGTCTTGGGTAGACTGAAGGGAACATGGAAGTGAAGATGATAAATTGTCGAGAGTTCCATGTAAGAAATCTCATCTGTGGCAGTGTTCTTAGGAAGGATAGTAGAGAACACCATGCGATGGAGATCATAGAAGTAGTTGTTCATATGTCTAGGGCGAAGAGTGCCATGGGGTCGAGGATTCGGTTCATAGAGCAAATCACGGAAGGAATCAAAAGTTGTTCCCTCGGAAAACTCAACAGATGTAATCTCTATAAGTGCTTCTCCGTCATTGGGTACGTGGAGAATGATCGCAAGAACATCGCATCGAACTCAATGTCGACTCCACCAACTTTAGATTTACCGGACCCTTTGTGACCGAGAAATTACAATAAAACATGCGAATTGCGTTTGTATAAACGGAAAAGTAGATTGAACTAAATCTAGCGAATGATGATGTGAATACACTAGAGTGATCAGGAAATAGTGTGAAGTTGAAGTGATAGGAGCCGGACAGATTTTTCTCTTATGAAAATCCGTGAACCAAGAGTCCGAAGCTTCTTGGGACACAAAAATAAATTATCGTAGAAATCTCCATCGGGTCTCGAAGGAGTGTAAAGTAAAAATGAGGCCGCCTCATGAGGAGTCGAGGACGAACCTTCATCAACTTTCTCTTCTTTTGAGAAGAAATAGGTTGCTTGGGAGCCATATGAAAAATACACGGAGAAAAGAGAGATATACCGAAACTGATGGTAAACATGTAGAGAACCTCGAGAGAGCTCCGAATCTGAAGTTTGAAAGCTTGAAGAGCTTGGATGAGGGAGAATAAGAGGTTAGGGTTAGGGTTTTTGGTAGGGTTTGGAGGTGCTTGATGAGGAAGATGATGAGAATTAGGTATTAAATAGAAGAGGGGCTGCTATCCAGCTTCTGTTCGAAATCCCCCAGACCGAGTTCGACAAAAACTTGACCGAGTTCGGTCACTAGGGTTTCAAGGCAGAGTTGGAAACAGTGTGATAGTTTTTAACATAAATATGAAAATAATTTAGAAATAATTGTGTTGAAGAAAATAATTTAATATTTATTAATTAATTCCCATAAATTGCTATAGCTACTTTAGGTTAGCTGCAGGGGCCGGATCCCAGCTAGCGGTAGTCGAAGACTAGTACACCATGTCACTTCAGGTTATATACACATGTGACAAAGGGCCCTTTCAGCTTATAACCAAAATAAATTTAGCGAATTCATGTTCATTAAATAATATTATATATATACCTCAACATCCAGAATTCCTAATTCTCTTCATATAAAGTTAAAACGATCTTCACCAAAGGCTTTGTGAAGATGTCAGCTAGTTGATGTTCAGTATCAATAAATTCTAAAATAATATCACCTTGCAAAACATCTCTCAAAAAGTGATGTCTAATTTCTATGTGCTTAGTGCGTGAATGACATATGGGATTCTTAGTGAGATTTATAGAGCTAGTGTTATCACAGTAAATGGAAATATGATGAAAAATAATTAAAAGTCTTCCAGAGTTTGTTTCATCCACAAAATTTGTGCACAACAACGTCCTGCAGCTATATACTCAGCTTCAGTAGTTGATAATCCAACTGAATTTTGTTTCTTAGAAAACCAGGAGACTAAGGACTTTCCTAGAAAATGATATGTACCGCTGGTATTTTACGATCGACTTTGCATCCAGCAAAATCTGCGTCCAAGTAACCTATCAGGAAACGAATCAGATTTGGATACCAAAGACCGGTTGTCAAAGTTCCTTTAGGTATCGCAAGATACGCTTAACACACTTACATGTGATTCTTTAGGACAAGCCTGATATCTAGCACATAAACATACAACAAACATAATGTCTAGACGACTAGCAGTTAAGTATAGTAAACTACCAATCATACCTCTGTACTTACGTATGTCGGCTGGTGTACCGCTTTCATCTATATCAAGCTTTGTAGATGTTGCCATCGGAGTGCCAATAGGTTTGACGTTTTCCATATCGAATTTCTTTAGCAAGTCTTTTGTATATTTGGCTTGATTAATATATCCTTGTGAACTCTGCTTAATTTGCAGTCCAATGAAAGAACGTTAATTCTTCCATCATGCTCATTTAAATTCACTCAGCATATACTTAGCAAACTCGTTACATAGAATCTCATTAGTAGCTCCAAAGATTATGTCATCTACATATATCTGCACTAATAAAATATTTTTATCCAAAGATTTTATAAACAAAGTTGAATCAACCTTCCTTTTGAAAAATCGTATTCAAGTAGGAAAGAACTAAGGCGTTCATACCATGCACGAGGTGCTTGTTTGAGATCGTAGAGAGCTTTCCGAAGCTTGAATACGTGATCAGAAATTTAAAATCTTCAAAGCCTGAGGTTGTTTTACAAAAACTTCTTCTTTTATAAAATCATTTAAAAACGCACTTTTAACATCCATCTGAAAAAGTTTGAAACCAAAAACTTACAAAAGCACAAAGCATACGAATGGCTCTATCTAGCAACTGAGCACATGTTCATCATAGTCAATGCCTTCTTCTTGATTATAGCCTTGAGCTACTAGACGTGATTTGTTGCGTATGACTGAGCCATTCTCATCTAACTTATTTGGAACACCCATTTAGTACAATGATCGGATGATCAATAGGTCTAGAAACAAGTTCCCAAACTTGATTCCGTTCAAACTGGTTAAGTTCCTCTTGTATAGCAGAAATCTAAAATTACCAGAAAATGCTTCTAAAATAGTTTTAGGTTCAATTTTGGAAATAAATGAAACATTTGCTATTACCAATTGTCTTGAGCTGGAACGAGTGCATACTCCTTTTGACACATCACCGATTACCAGGTCTTCGGGATGGTCTGGTGTAAATCGCATACGTTTCGGCAAACTTTCCAGATAAGACATAGAGGTATCTTCTGTTGTGAGTTTCTTCTTCATTGTCACTGTCGTATTGTCTTTTGACATTTAGCTCATCGAACTTGAATTGATTGATTCTTCAACAATAAGTGATTTTTTTGAATACTCTGTATCCTTTACTTTTTTCGCATATCCCAAGAAAATTCCTTCATCAGCTTTTTCATAAATTTTCTCAAGTTGTCTTTTGTATTCAGAATGTAACATCTGCATCCAAAGACCTTGAAATAGCTGATATTAGGAGTTCTATTAAACCATAATTCATAAGGAGTCTTTTTAGAGATTGGTCTAATAAGAACTCTATTCAATACATGGCATGCTGTATAACAGCTTCTGTCCAAAAGTACTTAGGAAGATTATACTGATTAAGCATAACTCTGGCCATATCACCGAGAGTTCTGTTCTTCCTTTCTACAACTCCATTTGCTGAGGAGTTTGGGGCAAGAGAATTCATGAGATAATCCATTTGAATTGCAGTAAGATTTGAATTCATGGTTATGAATTCTCCTCCATGATCACTTGAACACGAGTAATCATGAATCATTTATCGTTTTGTACCTTCTTAGAAAGATACAAACTCGAAAAGGCCTCATTCTTATTTGCAAGAAAATAAACCCAAGTATGTATGAATAGTCATCAACTATCACGTAAGCATAAAGCTTTCCGCCAACACTGGCGACTCTACTTGGTCCAAACAAGTCCATATGAATTAATTGCAGAGGTCTAGAGGTACTTACAACGTTTATTGAAAGATGATCTAGATGCCTTATTCTTCTCACAATCAGCACATATCATATCTTTCTTGAAAGTTATTTTAGGTAAGCCTCTTACCAGTTTCTTGGTGGACAATCTTGCAATCGTGTCCATGTTTGCATGACCAATACGCATATGCCAAATCCAGCTTTCATCTTGTGTTGTAAACAGACACTTTCCTGTATGTTAGTCTTTTGACAGATATAAAACATATATGTTGTCCTCTCTTATTCCCTCAAATGAAATAATTTTAGAGGTTTTATCATAGACAAAATATTTATTTTTAACAAAATTTATTCCATAACCGTGATCAGCTAATTGACTGATACTCAATATTATATTTCAATTCTGTTACTAACAAACATTTTAATAATGAGAGGGAGAGATACCTATGTCACCAATGCCAATGATATTACCTTTAAGATTGTTTCCAAAGGAGATATAGCCTTCTTTCTTCATCGATAGAGTTGCAAACAATTTGTCGTCACCTGTCATATGTCTGGAGCAACCACTATCGAGTATCCACTTGCTTTTAGTGGGAGGAGGAGGGTCCACCTACAACACAAGTTGAAGATGTAACCTTTGGTACCCACTTTCTTGAGGGTCCTGATGTGTTAGCTTTTGGAACCCATTTATACACATTCATATCTACTAGCTTTCTAATCTTACACTGTGTTGACACATATCCTTTTAATCTACAATAATGACATGTAGCAGAAGTGTTGGTGCTAGGTTTTGTTTGAAAAACATGCTTTTGAGTTTTTGAAAAGGTGTGTGTACTCATGTTGTGTAGAAACATGTATCTATAAGCATGATTTCTAACATTACCAGTCGTGTTGTTAGTGTGGTGTTTGTGTTTAGCCTTCTGACTAGTGTTTATCTGAGCAATTGGTTAGCGACTTGTTTGTCCAGTCTTACCTCTAACTTTTTAGAGTTGTCATTGGCTTCATTTAATTTGGTCGTGAGTGCATACTCTTTGAATAGCAATGTTATACTTCTTCTCTAGTTCATAGAGATCGTTAAGTTTTACATTTTTTGATTTGTTTTTTCAAGCTTTTTAAGAGAATCATGCAGACTTAGCCTTAAAGAAGTAATCTCATTGGTGTCAATAGAAGAATCTTTAATATCTTCTAAGATCCGAGATTGCTTTGAAAATTCAGACTGTACAAATTTCAGCTCTTTCTTAGCACTTTTGTACATGTCTATCATTTTCTTTTGATCGGCCACAGCAGTTAGTGAACAGGAGGCACGCAACCCAGAATAACTGCTAAACAGTAATTGCAAGAACTCTATAAATAGAGTTTAAATCAGTCTCAAAGTATCACGAATGATCATAATCTCCTGATAAAGTGCTGTTGCATCCTCCAGAGGCTCGTGTCTTCGATATCACATCGTCCAAGGGATAAAGTGATCGTCTTCTGATCAGATTCTATAGTTGTACTTCCCCAGAAATCAATTTTACTCTTATACTATTTTCTTAGTTTGTAATTAAACTTTTGTTTTTGCAAACATGCTTTTTGGGCGCATGCCAGTTTGTGGGAGCATGCTGCCCTGGCGCATGCTGCCTTGGACGCATGTTGTCCCTGCCCCCTTCCTTTTACCAATAATTTATGTTACTTTCTTCATGCTTGACCCTATGGTCCTTAGTATAAGTTATGACCTTTGAGCATGATGGCATCTTCCATGATGGCCTTGTATAATGTATTATCTGTGTTTCGTATGTACTCTGGGCTTTAAGCACGATCTTAACATAACATGTATACTCCTTGATAACTCTTTCGGTGGCCCATCGTGGCGCACCCTTGACCAGTAAATCATTGGCATAGAAGTACACTTAGCACGAGCATGCCATGATAAACATGAACACGACATGACATTATGGCTTAACATGATAACTCTTAATAGTGGCCCGTTGACGCGCACTCTTGACAAGTCCCTTGACATGATAACTCTAACAGTGGCCCGTCGTGGCGCACTCTTGATAAGTAATAAGTAAACATGACATGTGCAAGCTTGATAGTGGCCCGTGGTGGCACACTCCTGACAAGTAATCTTGACAAATAACAAGTAACTCTCGTCTTGACACTGTGGTGATTTCTCTTGATTATGTCTGTACAAACTATATGTCCCATCTTACATCATGTCTAGGACATGAATTCATGATTTCTACGGTCAGGGATTCATTCTGAATCTGACTAAGTTAATGACTAGTTTGATCATATAGATCATAAAGAGAATTTCTAGTCACAGGCAATTCCGTTATCTGGGCACCTCAAGTGGACTTATAGCCTGCTGACGAGTAGGGCACATTTCCAGTACACTGTCGTGTGTTGCACCACAAAGTCACCTTATAAACTCTCTCAACCTGCGGAAGGATAACTAGATAGTTTGCAGGGCTTGTGACTGTTGGAACTCATTGCATCTTGTAGTAACTATGCTTGTGATAACCCTATTTAGTTAAAGTATCAAGCCGTACTCATTGCTTTGCCGTGATTGATGGATGGAGTCAGTCTAGTCTTGTCTAGACAGTGCCAGTCTATGATTACTTCGGTACATTATAGTTGTGCTTTACTCTTGTCGATAAATGATTGGAGACTAAGCTCTGTTCAGGTGAAGGGTTACAACCCTGGTCCTTGTTTGGTTTACGGGTTGTAACTTGGTTACCGAATAGTCCTTTAGTTACCTTATCATTTATCACCCTGTTTTCTCTAACTCATGTCTTTCGTTATTATTTATCTTTATGTGCTAATATGCTGGTTTTAGTTCTTAAGAGAAGCTTCCCTTGTGATACTTGCTCTTCTGGATTCTGACCCAGCTGGTTTTGTATGGCCAGATTTTGGATTAGCTCCCGAGGATCTACCTGTCTTCCAGTCAGATGGTGAACACCAGGCGTAACCCTGGCAACGAGTGGATTTTCTTCTTTTGTTTTCGCTCTATTATAAATTATTCTTTTGAGACGTTTAGCCGCGTCGAACAAGTGTTAGCTCATTTTGAAACTTACTTTTGTCTGCCTAAGGGCTGTTGTTGTTGTGTGTTTGTTGTTGTGTTGTAACATGATTGACAAATCTTAGGGTTGATTATGTATGACTTAAACTCTTGCTAGTCTTAGCATTTGTATGACTAGCTTCATGATCCTCTGAATATGTAATGTTTGGGATGCCTTACCTTGTATGTCTGATGATCTAATATCTTGTAACATTTACTTGCTTGCTTGAGATTGACACACTAGGCTTGTTCTTGACCATAGAGACTGATGGCTTGTAGATAAACCCTCATGCATCTAGACAGCCGTGACCGTATTGTGAGGTGGGGTTATACTTCAATGTACGTAGCTGGCTATGTCTGTCCCCCGCTCTAGTATTCTGGTTCTAGGACATGATACGGTTTATGTGGTGGCCCATACAGGTCTTGTAAATCAAGATGTGTGAGGGTTTCACTGAATAGATGTCTCAATCAGCACTCACCCTTGATCTCTACTCGTATCTTCTAATCTTTCTGAAATCTTGACCTGATCACATGCTTATATCTTCGATCTATTTTGGTCCTTTCTTATTGTTCCCCATGTCATTTCTTTAGTGGCATTGCTCCTGGTCCTACCGATCAGCAAGGTGGAGCACCTCCAGTGAACCAGCAGCAACCTGGGGACCAAGCCCAGCACCCTGAAGCAGCTTTCTGAGCCATGTATTCTGGGAACCCAGAGCCCCCGGTTCAGCCAGTCCAGCCTATAAAAACCTGGCAATAGAGTCCTGGTAGGGCTCATCCGAGAATTGCTTGCATCACAAGATCATCGGGGCGATGTCCTGCACTAGACAGTACAAGATGCTATGGGCAGAGTTGGTTATCAAGGGAACAATGCAGCCAACGGCTTCAAGCGCCTGAACCCTCCTTTTTGACGACAATGAAGATGTTATCGCTGTTGATGCGTAGCTTCAGAACATAGAGGTTATCCTGGAGGCAGCTCAGATTCCAGAAGAGAGAGACGGTGACCGTTGAGCATCTACAGTTATTGGACTTAGCGCACAGTTGGTGGCGATGCTAGCAGTTGGATTAGCAACGCATGTTTTATGGGCAATATTTAGCGACAAGTTCTAGATGAAGTATTTTGATGCAGTAGCTCGGTATGATCTATATACGAGATTCACTAATCTCAAGCAGATGGAAAGGACGGTCGATGGATATACGACCGAGTTTTATAGGCTTAGTCAGTTTTCTCCCACCATGGTGGCAACCTAATTGGACGAGCCCAGCGATTCCAGCATAAACTCCACCTAGATATCATTATATCAGAGGAGCAGTTTGAGCACCAGACGTTTGATGTCGTCTTGCGAGTAGCGAAGAGACATGAGTATACTTCTCAGAGGATAGTAGATTGAACCGGGAGAAAGAAGAGATCCCTTGGACAGATATCCCAGTCATCAACACCAGTTCCGGCAGCTAGGGCTTTGACTATTGGAGATCCAAGGAGGGTGACCACAGTCTCGTCGGTTCAGCACTCGACCCGACGTATCCTCAACAACAGAAGTAGAAGTAGTCTTCCGTAATGGACTACACTCATTATGAAAAGCCAGGACATATAGTATCAGAGTGTTGCAGAGCACAAGGATTGTGCTTGGCTTGTGGGGCACCGGATCACAAGATAGGGTCCTACTCGTATAGAGCCAATTTATCATCATCAACCTTAACCAGTCCATCAGTTAGGGGTCCAGCACTAGTGCAGCAGCAGTACCAGCCTCCGAGGCCATTGTCGCCTCAGGATCAATAATATGCCAAAGCTCAGATTCAGAATAGACAGAGAGGCTTTCAGTAGTGGGGACCAGCACCAAGAGGACAAGGTCAAGCTATGGCTTTAACCGTGGCAGAAGAATTAGAATCAGGTGCGGTGGTGGCAGGTACCATTTTCTTTAACTTTTTTCCAGCATCAGTATTATTTGATTCAGGTGCATCGCATTCATTCATGTCTACACGATTCATAACACGGATAGGATTGAAGCCCGAGTCATTATCAGAAAGGATCAATATACTTACTGGTAACGGTTTTGTGGGAGTAGATAGAGTATTTTTCTCGTGTCGAATCATAGTGAGCGGTAGAGAATTTTTCGCTAGATTGATAGAATTTTCGATGGCCGACTATGATGTGGTCCTAGGAATGGACTGGTTAAAGGATCAATATGCAAGAATAGACTGCCATATTGGTAGGATTATTTTGGTATTCTAGGTGAACCAGAGTTTTATTTTCCAAAGGCGAAGTATAACCTTCTCCACCAGTATTACGGATGGCAGTAGCAGTAGCGGTTCAATTTCCCAGAGTAGTAGAAGAGTTTCCTGATGTATTTCCCGAAGAGCTTCCAGGCATGCCCCCAGAGAGAGAGATATAATTCACCATTGTTTTGCTTCTAGGGACAACACCAGTGTCAGGAGAGTCTTCAGAATGGCACCTTCAGAATTGTGTACAAGATGATTGAAGAACTCAGAACCAAGGAATTTATTCTGCTAGTAGATCACCTTGGGGAGCCCCGATGCTTCTTGTAAAAAAGAAGGATGGTACGTCAAGATTATGTGTTGATTATCGTACCTTGAACTCCGTAACAATCAAGAATAGATATCCCCTACTAAGTATAGATGATTTATTTGATCAACTCAGAGGAGCGACATTATTCTCGTATATTGACTTACGGTCAAGATACCATCAGATCAGAGTAAGAGAGCAATTTATCCCAAAGACAGAAATTAGATCAAGATATGGATATTAGGAGTTCCTTGTTATGCCATTTGGAGCGACCAATGCGCCAGCCGTATTCATGGACCTCATGAATCGTATCTTCATGTCCTATTTGGACCAGTTCGTGATAGTGTTTATAGATGATATCTTAGTCTATAGCAAGAATGAGGCAGAGCATGAGCAGCATCTCCATGTAGTTCTTTAGATTCTCAGGGAGCACCAGTTGTACGCAAAGTTCAGTAAGTACAAATTTTGGCTGGATCGAATTTCGTACTTAGGTCATATCATCACCAGAGGTGGAGTGGTAGTGGACCCCCCATAAGATAGTGGCTATAGAGACATGGCCATTACCCAGAACCATCGCAAAAGTTCGAATTTTCCTAGGATCGGCCGACTATTACCGGCAGTTTGTATCAGACTTTGCTCGAATTTTAGCACCATTGACGCAGTTGACCCGCAAGGATGTACAATTTGCTTTGACAGCAGAATGTCTGAGTTTATTTGAGAAGTTGAAGCAAGGATTGATGATGGCACCCATTCTTCCGCTTCCAGATGGGACTGGAGGATTTTTGGTTTATTGTGATACTTCCGGCAGAGGATTAGGATGCGTCTTGATGCAACATGGTAAGGTAGAAGCTTATGCATCATGTTAGCTTCGTGATCATGAGAGGAATTATCCAACTCACGACTTGGAATTAGGAGTGGTGGTTTTCGCACTTAAGTTGTGGAGGCATTATTTATATGGAGATCGGGTGGAGATTTTCACCGACCACAAGAGTCTTAAGTATGTGTTTACCCAGAAGGATCTTAACATACGTCAGAGAAGATGGCTAGAGTTACTGGTGGATTATGACATCAACCTGTAGTATCATCCTGGAAAGGCCAATGTTGTTGCAGATGTATTGAGCAGAAGAGCAGGAGCTTATTTTCTAACAACACAGCCAGATTTGTTAGCATATCTTCAGAAGATGGGTATTAAGGTAGTTCTTCCTACCAATATGGTATTAATAGCCAGTTTACAAGTTCAGTCCAGTATAGTTGAGAGGATTAAGTTAGCTCAGTCAACAGATTCTAAACTTCAGCGGCTTAGGGCAGAATGTGTAACAGGACGGAGAGCAGAGTTATGTATTCATGAGGACGGTACACTTTGACATGGAAGGTATCTTTGTGTACCCAATGGCGATATTAGACAAGAGATCATGGCAGAGACTCACAGTTTACAGTATTCAATTCATCCTGATGGTACAAAGATGTATCATGATATCCGTCAGCATTTTTGGTAGAATGGCATGAAGCGAAAGATAGCCCGTGTTTGTAAAAATAAAAATTTGATTACAAACTAAAAAAAGAGTACAAGAGTACAATTGATTTCTGGAGAAGTATAACTATAGGAATCTGATCAGAAGACGATCACTTTATCCCTTGGAGGATGTGATATCGAAGACACGAGTCTCTGGAGGATACAACAGCACTTTAGCAGGAGATTATGACCATTCGTGATGCTTTGAGACTGATTTGAAACTCTATTTATAGAGTTCTTGAAATAACTATTTAACAGTTATTCTGGGTTGCACGCTCTTCAGGTTGTGCGCCTTCTGTTCACTTGCGTGAGTAGTTGCCTAACTGCTGTGGACGTGTGACATCGTTTGATTGAGATACGCATGGTCGTAGGCAGTGTAGTGGGCACATTCTACGAAGTTATTGGCATGTACGCCACATCACCCTGCTATGGATACTGTTCGATCTCTTTGTACGAGTTTCATCAGGTTGTGCGAGGATACAACCTGGCAACTTGCGCCTGGGTTCAACCTCGTACACCCTGATACATTGCACGAACTACTAGCTGTTATCTTCCACTTGTGCCTAAGTACATATTCGCGTACCCTGACATATTGTACAAATTGCTAGATATTATTAAATCTGACCAAATCTTCTCGAGCTCCGTGTTGTACAGGATTCGAACGGATTCTCCTTGATATGCGTGTTGTTAGCTGTCATATAATGATGATACCGTTGCAGCTTTTTGAGGAAGTGTGCCACGTGGCGTTCGCGCAACCTGCCTCATGTCGAACCTGAAGTTGTACAACTTGATATTGGCGCAACATGATGATATGACTTCAGGAGCGATACAACTTGATTTTTAGCCTCTACAAGACCCCCTTCAAAGTTTTCGAAACTTGAAAATACTTTAAAGTTTTGAAATACTTTGAATCATACTAGTTTTGCCTGGGTTGTGCCAGTCAACTGTTCAACAAAACTCTGAATTTTGAGCTCCAATATCGCGACAGTTTCAAAAATAGTTTTTAAGCTATAAATAGCCGACTAAAGAGAACTTTTAACTTTTTATCGAAAGTTAATTCTCTTAAACTCTTTCATCTTTTCTTCCAAACTCTCGAAGCTCACCCGACGATCGTCAATGGCCCCAAAGAAGTCTGCCGCTGCTAAGGGTAAAGCTATTGCTGGTTCTTCATCTCGTGCACCGTCAATGAGAGCGCCTCAATACGCGCCACCGTCAAGAACCGAAAGAGCCAACACGACACTCGAAGGTGAATGTCGAATGGATTGACCAACTCTTTTTAGGGTTTTGTTCGATTTGTGCGTCTCACAACGTGCGCTACCTCATATTAGCGTGCAGGCATACTTCACAACTTGTGCCTTCTCTTTTAGAGTTTGGTTGCTGTTCACATACTGTTCATCTTTACGAACTATATTGTACATGATTTCAAGTTACACTATCGCGCATTGCAGATACTGTGCAATTAGATGTCGTATAATATAGAAATTGTGCAACACAGATGTCGTACAATATATATACTGCGTAACCAGATATCCTATAATATAGATATTGCACAACATAGATGTCGCGCAACATAGATGTTGCACAACATAGAAGTCGCACAACACAGATACTGCACAACCAGATGTCGTGCAACATAGATATCGCACAATCATAGATGTCATGCAACATAGATTTTGTGCAACACGGAAGTCGCACAACACAAATGTCACACAACCTATGTATTTTCTTTGTGTGTTCTGCTCCATAGAATAAAACTCTTTTTGAGATTAGCTTTTTGTTGTTCTTCTTCTTTTTTGTAGTTAATCTTAGAGAAGACCTTGATGCTGAGAAATATGCTTCAGCTTTCAATGTATCAGAATATAAAGAAGACTTATCTCATGTCTCATATCCTCAATATGATGCACTTGAATCTAGAAGGGCCATTCTCACTGCTCAAGAAAGCAACACTTTGTTATGTCTGATAAATGGTGAACCTTTGGAAAGTGTAGATAATGTGATTCATAAGAAACCGTCTTCCCTATTTGGAGATGTAGTGAAGAGAATATCTCAACCCAAGACCAACAAAGAAGAAAAGATTTATCAATGTAAGGACATAATTACATATCTCACTGAGATGTCAAGACATTTGTCCTTGTCCCGATATGAATTCTCCAGTCACCCTCGACGAATAGCCTGGGACATGACTCCGATTCGCAAGCCAGAGTCGGAAAATATGTTATAAGTTAGGTCCGCAAAGCAATAAACTATATTACAGTACTTCAGACTGGTACAGTTCTCATCTAAGGGGTTTGAAGCCGAGTTGTATACCTCCAGAAAATTCATCGATGTTTCTTCCCATTAGGGTGCCCATCTTTGCAAATACATTTGCTAAAGCTGAAGGAAGATACCCAGATCAGGCCATGTGTTTAACAAGCATAGTCAACCCAGACATGAAACGTTGGAGGAGCTTAGTGATCTGGATTCTAGATCAGTTCAAGGACAAACTTCTTGAACTAGAACTTTATGAGGCCATCTGGACTACTGTTCACGGCTTTTGCCCAAATGCTCATATGTTCTTAGCTCTAATTGAAAGATACAATGACAGAACTGGTACCTTCATGACCCTTCATGGAGAAATTGGTTTTGTACTTCATGAGATGAAATATCTCTCACATCTTCCAATGGGTAATAACCCATATGAAGAATATGTGCCCACTAATGAGGAACTGGATATCCTTTCTATAGAAAACTCTTTGATGGTGGCTGTGTTCGAGGAGCTTCTATGCCATTATAAGATATGCTCCTTTTATTACAAAAGTGCTTCCGCAGGGACTTTTTATACAACTAAGTGGTTGTCGTATTTGTTTTTAGGCCATATCTTTGAAGATAAGATAATCGAGAGTCAAGCTTGTGATCCTTATTTCTTCCAACCGCTCAGTCGAAGAGACATAAAAAAACTGATGGAAAAGTCCAAGCATATAGATAAAACTTGGATGTGGACTGGCACCCCTTCAAGGCTGGTGCTGCTATTGAGAGTTATCTCAGACAGGGTTACAGACCAATTGGCGGCTTTTCTTACATTATGGCTGCGACGGTTTGTAGTTTCAGGGGCCAATACAGTCGATATATTTCACAGAGGCGTATTATTTGCTGCTATGTGTCTAGTATTTGGCCACAAGATGGACATTCTTTCAGCAATAAATTGTCGTCTGAATGCTGGACTGCGTTCTTTTGTAGACACTATACTGCACAATAAGGCTGCTCGGCTGGATTTCCTCCGTACCGAAATACCAAATACTTATTTGTTCAGGTGGTTATTGCTACACCATCCTTGTTTGATGGACCCTGATATGGGTGAAGTTGGGGGTAACTTTATCAGGCGTAATTCCAATGCTCGTTGGAATATAAACGCACTTTCAGAATGCAGAAGAGCTTTGAATCGAGGATCTGGATGGAGATTTCAATGTGTTCCCCCTCCTCCAAGATATGAGAATCTTCCTCCACAACTGATGGATTTAGAAGCAGCACCTCTCCATCTGTCCCCGACTATTTTTGCATGGGTGAAAACAATCCGTCCATCTCATCTAGTATATCGATTTGAGGAAGAGTGTTTTCTAGAACCATATTTGCCAAGTCGATTCGCTCGACAATTTGGTTATAATCAGCTGCATGTGGGAAATGCCACTACTTGCCTTCAAGCCAAGGGTTTCTTGATTTATGGTGCTAGGGCTTGGATATATTATAATGCCAGAGGCACTAAGGCTACATTCTCCATGCCTCATAATCTTGCTCGGGGTCCGCGTATGTTATACACATACGCAATTTTTTATACTTCGGTAAACACTATTGCCGAAAACTTTCATCTTGCCTACAGTTTTACAAGTGATAAGCGATCGAAGGCTGGAGTTCGTACTGCATAATTGTTCAGGGATGTAGAAGATCGAGACCATGCCGATGATCCTCTGGAGGCTTCTCTTGTAGGCTTCTTAGATGAAGTAAACGAGCCGTTGGACGTATCATTATTAGTTCAAAAGGAAAAGTCTCCTGTCAAGGGGCTTAAGAAAAGAAAGACTGGAGATTCATCTGCTCCTTCGCATCATGATGATCTTCCTTCTTCTCCTAAAGCATCGGGAAAGAAAAAGATGAAGACTACTTTGATCATTAGTGAACAGCCTACTACTAGGATGACTCGGTCCCAGTCGAAGCAGATACATAGTGGGACCTCTCTTGGAGAAGGAAATAACTCCTTCAGTTCCAAAACAGAGTGGAGTCGCCCAAGAAGAAGTGCACTGAATACCAGATGACCTTGATGAGGTCGAAGAAGAGCCTGTAGTACCTCTGCTACGGAAGGCTAGAAGGAAATTGTTGGTGACTCGAGCAGAACGTCAAACCATTGACGATTCCTTCCTCCAAAAGGAATTTGACATATCATTATCCTCAAAGGAGGATCTACCATCTCAAAAAGGTAATTTCTATGCTTTTAAGCATAATTTTGAAATATGAATGATATACATTGATATTATTCTTTTTCATCTACAGAGACTACAACAACTGATATTCCAGTCTTAATTACTACCGAGGCAATTTCAGGATATCGAGTTGTACGGACAACTGTTTCCATAACTGCCCTGGCTGCAGCAGGGGTACATTGTCATCCCCTACTCCAAATGTCCCAGAGTCCTCCAAAGAAGAGTTGCCTCCTATAGAATCTCAAGCTGGAGCTGTCGATCTTCGGCACTCAAACTTCTACTCGTTCTCAAAAGATCGAGAGATGATAGACGTCCTCCTGGATTGTGACTATGGCGATGTGTCAACCAGAGATAATTCTGTAGTGTTGCCGAAGAAGAACCAATTCCAGTAGATGTCGTACTGGTATCGACTGAAAAATGCCGTATAACTGTTGAGGATGAAGAAAATCCAATTGTTGAGGAGGGACATCCAAGCCCAAAAACTGATGAGCCTTAATTCCTGTAATTTATATATAATGACTGTGTATCTTGATCACAACGGGTCCTACGGGATACTTGCAAAAGCTGCATCGACCACCTTCAGTTTCAGCTCGACCATGGCTCCTCTGGATACGGGGACCCAAACTGGAGAGGGAAGTTCTTCTATGATGCCAGTACTCGGGTCTCCTGGTGTATAATCTGTAGTTTCTCCAGTTACTTCGGAAACAAGAATTCTAATAGAAATGGCTACCCCAGGGATCTCAATGATGAACAGAGCTGTTGTCGAAGCTTATACTAATGCTTTCTTCACTTCTCTGAAGCCTTTAATTCAAATGGTCATGGAAAAGGACAAACCTTATGAATCAGTAAGGGGTCCTTCCTTCTTCATCATTGAAGCTATCCGCAAGATTGGTGATCTGGATAGAGTTAATTATTTAGATCATATTTTGAATGAACTTGATGAATCGATCAAGTCTTACAAAGATCTAACAAGAGAAACATCCAAAAACTTATAGATGCTAAATGCGAGGTGATAACTCGTAAAGCTGCAATACGAAAAGCAGAGTTTAAGCTTCTGTGGTAGCTTTCTCATAGCGTTCTGCAGAGTTGTAATGTCGCATTGTCGAGACAACTACTTCTGTTGAATGCTATAAGACTGAAGATGCAGAGAAAGGAAAAAAAGCTGCTGAGTATCAAGTTCATCTCCATGAACTAGAAATTAAAATGGCTCGGCTTCAAGAAGCACTAAAGCAGCTCGACGACACGAAGAAGAAGTATTGGAGATGCATCAAATTTCTACAAGTCAATTAGATGACTTGAAGAGGCAGCGGGATGCACTTATCCAAATCGAAGGTGTAGAACTGGAACGTCGAGCATAATCGATGCAACCTTTTGATCCAGAGTCTGGGAGAGCTCTTGCAGGACAAAGCATACTTGACTCTAGAGTAGAGAGGGCTGAGAATTTGAAAAGATTAATCTTTGACCTCAGCACTCAGCCTCCCCAATGAAGCAGTCTATAGGATCTTTTGTTTTCTTATCTTTCAAATGATGTACTTTTTTTGACATTTTAAACATTATGGCAATAAAAATAATACTCTTTTTTGTGATTCTATTACTTATATATACTATAGTAGATATAAGTAATATATAAGGATAGAAAAATATGTTCAGAGGTACCGGACATGACATGTCCCCTAAAAGAAAATACAATATTAATTATATCTGTTCAGAGGTAGACGTGACAGAAAATAACTCAAATATTTTCATTTCAAAAGACGACTTTATCAGAGGTAATATGGATAAAATAAGTCGCTGATATAGATGATAGAATTAAGAGATAATGCGGACGTGAATCTATTGATATAGAAAATATAATTCAGAGGTAATGTGGACGTGAACTCGTTTTTCTATTGAAGATCATCAAGTCAGCTGGGACTCAAAGAAAGGATATCATGTCATAAAGATGATATCGTAATATACAGATTTATCATAAAGATAAGACATCTTTTAAAACAGCTGGGTTTCAAAAGACAAAATTGATGATTCGGATAGACTCCACTGTGGATTTTGAGAGGAAGTGTATTCATGAAACTGGAGATACCAGAACTGGAGGGTTCATCAAGTACGCTTTATGCCTTCAAATGCTTGTTGATATTCTTCAGTCCAAATAAAAGACACACCTTTCTTCATGAGTTGAGTAATTACAGCGTCCAGAGAGATTTGAGATAAATCTCTGATACGTAAGCCGTCCCTGGAATCCTCGTAGCTCTTTTAGGTGAGGACGCATCTCTTGAATGGCTTTGATCTTCTCGGGATCAATGTGTATACCTTTAGAGGTATGGCAAATCCGAGAAATTTGCCACTAGAGACTCCCAGAAATAACTTGGTGGGATTCATCTTGAGTTGATGCTGGCACATTAGATCGAATATAGTTCTCAAATCTTGAATGTGGTCTTCTTTTATATGACTTTTGACAGCAATATCGTCTACATAGCAATCAACCGTCTTTCACAAATGATCATGAAAGATAGTAATCATGGCCCGCTGATAAGTTGTACCAATATTTTTGAGACCAAACGACATGACTGTATAGTAATAGACTCCAAGAGGAGTGCGAAAAGATGTATGTTTCTCATCTTTCGGATGCATCTTGATTTGATTATATCTGAAAATCCATCCATAAAAGATATACGTTCAAATCCGCAAATATTGTCGATCATGACATCAGTGATTGGAAGAGGAAATTCGCCTTTAGGACAAGCTTCATTAAGGTCTCTGAAGTCGATACAGACTCAGACCTTCCTTTTTTTCAAAACTGGGACAATATTAGCCACCAGTCCGGATGTTGTTCTTCTCTGATGAAGCCATATTCAATAAGCTTCTTGATTTTAGCTTCTATGGCATCCATATGTCAGGTCAAAATTGACGCTATTGTTGCTTAACTGGCCTTGCATTTGGCAGAATATTGAGTTTATGGGTAGCAATCTGGGGATCTAATCCCGGCATGTCTTCATAGCTCCAATCGAATACATAATATATTCTTTTATGAGTTGGATCAGTTCTTGTTTATCCGCTTCAGGGAGGCTTTTACTGACGAATATTGGTTTGGAAAAGTTTCATCTCCAACATGACTTGAACCAACTGATCTTCGGTAGATGGCTCACGTTGCTCGAAATGAAGCTCCCATTGAGTATCCATCCTTTGTGTCCAAAGATTAGATTCAGAGACTTCGACAAAATCTTCATCATCTTCCGAGAACTCGATAGTTACCATATTGGAAGATAGAGTCACTCGATGGATGTGCCCAATACTGGTGTCTGAATCCCATGAGACAAATCAGAAGAGTTAGATCATTCTTCTTTATCGGATTCAGAGGCTTCTGGAGTCGAATTAGGGAAGTATAACCCAGTCCCCGCTTCATTTTGCTGTAGTATTGTTGTGATTTTCCTTTTGGAGCAGGAATACAAATAGAAGTTCGTCTTCCTTTACCGCCATTGAGACCAACTTTAAAATTATAGCCCATATTTTGAATGATATCTCTTGATTGTTGACTATAACGACGTAGTTGAAGTCTTTCGTTATCGTAATTTTCTTCTTCACTATCGGACATGATCTTCTGTTCTGTTCCTTTACTAAAAAGCATGAAAGTTCATCTTTCTTTCTGGAGGAACTAAGAAGGAGTCCTGTATTGGCTCGAGTAATACTTTGTCTTGGAGAGGTTGAACTGCTCCTATGGTAAGTGGTTCAAAGTTATCTAACATTTCTAAATAACATCGAGTATAAAAAGAACATCAGTATACTGTAAAGGAGATGCTATTTTATTGATTTGTACATCATCATTTACAACATGATTCTTAGCCTTAACAGAAGGCTTAGTAAGGTTGACAATCAGAGGAGGAGAAGAGGATTCTTAGCCTTAACAGAAGGCTTAGTAAGGTTGATAATCAGAGGAGGAGAAGGAAAAGGAGAAGGTGAAGGTTTGTTACGATGAAGGTCGATAACAGAGGCTCAGAAGGGGTAATCTTCTTTTGCCCCTTTCTACAGCAGGAGGCTATTTATTATGAGAGGAAAGATGTATAGTCAATGCCTGAGAAGAAGAGGGGGAGTAGTACGTCCTTTGATAGGGATATGAGAACATCTTTTGAAGTATCTTTCTGATCTTCCTCACTATCATCGCCAATATAACCTTCATGAACACTTTTGTACATCCGAGAGTCAGTACAATACGCTTCAATGCCCCTAAAAGGATTTAAGTCGACTACTTCCTTCTGAACCTCTCCATTGACATCTATATATTTGAAGCATTGATGTAGAGTGCATGGTACAATATTATGCTCATACAGAAAGGGTCTTCCAGCAAAGCATTATAAGAGCCATGATTATCGATCACGTAGAAAGTAACCTTTGTACGAATATTACCTATTAGAACCTTCAGACGAATCTTTCCCAGAGGTTCACTTCTTCCAGAATTGATTCCTAAGATTGTCGTGATGGTTATTGAAAGATTATGTACATAAATCTTTAATGCATCTAGTAGAGTCTTTGGCATGATGCTAAGTGCAGACCCTAGATCGATCAAAATGCGATCAACCTTCATGGTATTGATATATCCCGTGAAGTAGAGGGGTCGATCATGACGATTATCTTCCAACAGCATATCATCTTATGTGAAGATGATATTGGGTATCAGTTCTATTACACTATCAATGAAGGCATATTATAGCTCATCCTCTGGCTTCTTGAGGAATGTTAGACAAGCATCAGCTTGCATCAAAGCTTCACTCAATGTCTCTCGAGTTTCTTTCGAAAGACGGAGTAGCTCAAAAATTGACAATCTTGCCGGGTATTAGCCAGCTGAGCCAGTATATCAAAGTTATACAACTTCTCAAGTCTCAGAGTTGGAGTCTTCTTCAATACTTTATCAAAATAGATAGGCTATTTTTCTTTCGGATGTCGTCGATTTGGGAAGAGTTGGTTCTACTGGAGGTGATAAAGCTGATGGAACATTAACAACAGGAGAAGATGATGATTGAGGAGCCTCCAGAGCTGGAACAGGGTTTTCTTGACCTTCTGAATAGTCTCTTAGGTAAGGTTTTCCAGACCTAGTACCAGTTAAGGCTTCTTCTTCGGATACAGGTTCGAAGGACACCATATTGCAACTCTTTGCCTGGATCTAGTTTCTGGAAGATTTTTTTGGCAAGATAAAGAGTTTGTCCAGTAACCCAAACCAACCCGAGATTGGTTGCGAGAAAGACATAGAGGAAGAGGTACATGAGATCTCTTTCCATGGTTCAAACCAGAGGCCTTTTGTAGATCATATCATATTTTATTATGAGTTCACAAAACTGTGGACTATACAGATGGAAAGCTGGTTGATATTTGGCTTCTGACTTTAATATTGTTTTCTTAGCAGGGGAAGAAAAAGAAGAAAATTATCTGCTGCCGAGATGAAGGTAGCAATTAGAGGTGGAAGACAATGTTCACCCAACAAAATCATATGACATGATTTATATTTAGTGGCCTTCTTAGACTTGGTGGAGAAGACGGTGTTTTGAAGTCATCCACTAAATCTGGATAGATCCTCATAATTTTCTCTTTATCAGTAGACAGAGGAACAAGACCATCAGTTCGTGCAGGCGGAAGATTAACAATCCCAGAGTAGTTCTCGGGATGGGGATGACGCCGTCCTGCACAAGTTGAGCCGGTAAATCTCCAAACTGTAGAGAGACAACGTTAGCCGCTATAGTTTTCTCACCTTGTTGGAGAGTGATAGCACCGAAATTTACCATCTCCTGAATTTTACCTTTGAGTACAAAGAATGTTCGAGTTGGATGTCCAATAAATCTGTAGTAAATACAATATTTAGTGTGGTTAGTCTTACCAACTTCCTCTCGCCGTTTTGCTTCTGGCAGTTGAAGTTTATTGCTCTTGATCAGACAATCAAAGATACTCATGATATTATTCATTAAAAGAGTATTCTTCTTTTGGACGTGGTGCTCTTTGTGGTGGTGCTGTTGGGGTAGATGCTGGCTGACTTATATTGATAGCTAGAGCTTCTATGCCTTTGAGATTAATAGCCAAAGTCTTCTTACTCTTGCAATTTTTTTAATGACCACTATTATTTGGTGTAGCGTGTTCATCTTGTCAAGATTCGACATTTGGATACCTAATTGTTTGAACTTGTCAGCGCTCTCTTCTGCTGCTTTGGCGTTTACTATGAAGGAAGGCCAGTCCTAGAACTGTGTTGATCCGTCCACATGCTGATTATAGGCGACAAGTTTGATTTGTAAGTGTCTATAGTCAAAGCATTCGGAGTTCCGAGAGGCATTTTGAGTGCTTCACGGCAGAATCGTTCAATGAAACGTTCAGTAGTTTCATTATGTCATTGTTTGATTTTGATAAGAGCAGACATAGTAATGTCGTTGGTTCCCTCATAAATTGTTCTAAGAACTTTTGTTTGAAGCCAGAAAAAGAATTTATACAACCATATGGTAAACTACGATACCAGTCATATGCTGCACCAGTTAAGCCGACAAATACTCTAGTAAGAGAGCATCAGATTGAAGTTGATCAGTCATTACTTCAAAGTGATTGAGGTATTAACTTGGATATGTGCTGCCATCAAACAACATAATAGTAGGGGGTTTGTATTTAGGAGAAAATTGTACTTCTTTTATTCTATGGGATAGGGCTGTTTAATCCCAAGCTTCTGCAAGCCGTCTTTCTGTTTGAAAGCTTCAAATTGAGTACGTAAAAGTTTTACGGCCTCATTGGTATCTCTGTTGATTGTGGAGCAGTGGATTGATTTGAAATGTTAGGAGGGGGTACTATATGATAAGTACCACCCCCGGCACCAGATTGACTTGGAATAGCCTGCGCAGGAATGGAAGCGGTGTGAGGAGACTGTACCCAAGATCAATATTGATGGGAGCTGATTTGTTGCAGGTTCTTGAGTCGGAACCAGATTCATAACCGGTGGAACTGTATGTTGTGCCATAATCACAGCATGCATGCCTGTCATCATCTCAGCTATGCTATTTAAACTAGTCTCCAAAGCAGCAATTTTTTGCTCTTGATTGCTAGAACTGGAAGCATCTTAATTTTTGTGGCAACATAAGCAGTCACTTCTCTAGCTATTGAAGACGAGCTAGTAGAAAAGATGGTCTTTCCAGAACTTTCACTATTAGCATGAAAGTCATATAAGGAATCACCCGCAGAATAAGTGAAAGGGTGCCCTATTGACTGAGAGAATCTTGGTTGGAAGGAAGATTCCTTCGACCGATTGTGTCTCGGCTTCTTGATCTAGTATATTGGTATACTCCCTAGCCGGATTCATGAATACGATCTAAGTATTGTTGACTGGGATTGCGGGATGCATTACATCTTGGTCGTTTTCCACCCCAGTGCTTCGAGATGCCATGCTGACAGAAGCATAGAGTAGTTCATCTTCATCCACTAGGATATATTCAGGAGTCTGAACATAGTTCAAACGGTCAAAGATAGACCGTTTAGCTGACTGACAGCAACATTTGATGACAACTTCATGGTGGTGATTGCAATGATGTTCTTGCTATTGGACTACCGTTGGACGGAATGGATTTTCAACCTTCCACTTCTGTATCAAGAGTTCAGAGATCACTAACAGGATAAAAGAAGTTGCAGGAATGTTGCCCTTGACGATATTCGGGATATGGTTCCTGTTCTTGAGGTGTCTCGTACCTTGAGTGTACGAAGACGTGCTAAGCTGGTTAGCATAAGTCATAGGATTTTTACCACAGAATTCTTCCTCTAGTGTAAGTTAGCAACTGGTGCAGGTTGCGCTTGATACATTTTGTGTTTTCCTGAGGTTGACCCTAATTGGCACCTGTTGATATAAATGCGCAAGTCTGACAGGGGTGCTACTTGTTTATCTACTTGAGATACTAGCAGTTTGCCTTGCCAGGATCTTGAGATAGGTAGGGTCGGTAGATCTTGCCCTGACCTCTTTGGAGTTGGCATAATACCCTTTTGCGTGGAAAGTTAATTCTGAATAGAACCCATTTTTCTGACAGAGATTTGGTTGTCTATGTTAAGGAGAATACGATTTCTATCTGAATCTACTTTTGTGCTGGGAGTCGCAAAAGTGCAATCATCATTACTTTCCACCCAGTCAACGACTCGAACAGAATAAGAAAAAGCCAAAGAGCGTTTTCCTTGATTTAATGATTTTAGTAATTTTTGACTTGATGACAAAGAGGAACCACTAAATAGTGTTCCCCTTTACATTGTACCAATGCAAAAACATGCACAGGTTGCGCTAGAGCAAGAATAGACACAGGTTGCGCTAGTACAGAAATATGCGCAAGAGCAGGAGCAGGCACAGGTTGCCCAGGAAGAAAAAGTGAAAGGGCACTTTCCTTTGTTTTGTCCAGCAGTGTGTTGAGACGAAGTCTCCTTCGATTTCAGAATTAGAGAATAGAGGAGTTAGCCAAAGGCTATTTTCTTTAGGTTGCGCCAGGGCAGTAATATGCGCAGGTTGCACCATAAAAGGAATATGCATAGGTTGCGCCCTGGAGGAAAAGGCCGAAGGGTACTTTTTTTGTTTTGGACAGCGGTGTGTCGAGCCGAAGTCTCATTCGATTTCAGAATCGGAGAAGTAGAGGAGTTAGACAAAAGACTGTTTCCTTTAGGTTACGTCAGGGTAGTAATGTGCGTAAGTTGTGTCGAGGCAAAGTTGTGCCGTCGAGGACTTAGGAGGCCAGACAGAGGACGTCTTGCTCTTAATAACAAAATAGTGCGCTTGGCACCCGCAGTATTGATCACGGCCTCATAGACCGTCTAGTCGACTTGAATGACCAGGTTTTTGCGTCTTGCCGATCGATGCGGTATCACATTGAGTTGTCACTTTCTCGTCGGAGGAGAAAATCGCCCCCAGCAGAGTCGCCATTTTGTTTTCAAAAACAAAAGTTTAATTACAAACTAAGAAAAGAGTACAAGATTATAATTGATTTCTGGGGAAGTACAACTATAGGAATCTGATCAGAAGACGATCACTTTATCCCTTGGACGATGTGATATCGAAGACATGAGCCTCTGGAGAATGCAACAACACTTTAGTAGGAGATTATGATCATTCATGATGCTTTAAGACTAATTTGAAACTCAATTTATAGAGTTCTTGAAATAACTGTTTAGCAGTTATTCTGGGTTACACGCACTTCAGGTTGCATGCCTCCTGTTCACTTGCAAGCGGTTGCACTAACTGCTGTAGACGCGTGCATCGTTTGATTGAGATGCTCATGGTCGTGGCATACGCGCCACATTACCCTGCTCTGGATACTCTTTGATTACTTTGCGAGCTTCATCAGTTAGAGTAGGGACGCAACCTAGCAACTGCGTCTGGTTTCAATCTCGCGCACCCTGATACATTATGCGAACTACTAGCTGTCATCTTCAACTTGTGCCGAAGTACATCTTCGTGCACCCTGACACGTTACGAAAACGGTAGCTGGCATTAAATCTGACCAAATCTTCTCGAGCTCCGGTTGTGCGGGAATCGAACGGATTCTCCTTGATATGTATGTTGTCAGCTATCAGGCAATGATGATACCGTTACACTTTTCGAGAAAGTGTGCCTCTCGGCATGGAGAATAAGAACAGTGCTGGACGGATAGCTTTTTTATGCGCCCACAGCAGCCTTTTCTTTGGGCGCATAGCCCTATGTATGCGCCCAAGGCACCCTGCTTTCTTCTGCTTTGGCTCATAGCTCTTGATATGCACTGAAAGCTTTTCCCCCTGCTTGGACGCATAGTCTCTGATATGTGTCTAAGGCACCCTGCTTTCTTCTGCTTGGGCGCATAGCTCTTGGTATGCGCCCACTTAGCCATAGAGGCTAGTTCCAGGCTTGTCTCTAGTACAATCTGTCTCCAATCATGTGGGCGCATGCCCTTCCATAGTACATGCACCCTGGGCATGCTTTCTAGAGGCTAAAAATCAAGCTGCGTCGCTCTTGAAAGTCATATCATCAGGTTGTGCCAATATCAAGTTGCACAGCATCAGGCTGCGCCAGCATCAGGTTGCGCATGAAGCACGAGCGCCACGTGGCGCACTTCCTCGAGAAGCTATACAACATCATCATTGCCTGACAGCTGTCAACACGTATATCAAGGAGAATCGTTCGAATCCCGTGCAACACGGAGCTCAAAAAGATTTGGTCAGATTTAATGACAGCTAGCAGTTTGCACAACATGTCAGGGTGTGCGAAGATGTACTTAGGCTCAAGTTGAAGATGACAGCTAGTAGTTCGCGCAATGTATAGGGTACAAGGTTGAACCCAGGCGCAAGTTGCTAGGTTACGTCCCCGCACAACCTGATGAAGCCTGTGCAAAGTGATCGAACAGTATCCAGAGCAGGGTGACGTGCGCGTATGCCTCTAACTTCGTAGAACGTACCCACTAGCCACGACCGCACATCTCAATCAAACAATGTCAGGCATCTACAGCAGTTAGTGCAACCGCTCGCAAGTGAACAGGAGGCACACAACTTGAAGTGCGCGCAACCCAGAATAACTGCTAAAAAGTTATTTCAAGAACTATATAAATAGAGTTTCAAATCTATCTCAAAGCATCATGAATGATCATAATCTTCTGCTAAAGTGTTGTTGCATCCTCCAGAGGCTCATGTCTTCAATATACATCGTCCATGGGATAAAGTGATTATCTTCTGATCAGATTCCTATAGTTGTACTTCTCCAGAAATTAATTGTACTCTTTTCTTAGTTTGTATCAAACTTTTGTTTTTGCAAACAAAATAGTGACTCTGCTAGGGACGACTTTCTCCTCCGACGAGAAAGTGACAACTCAATGTGATACCGTGTCGATCGGCAAGACGCAGAAGACCCTGGTCGTTTACGTCGACCAGACAGCCTACGAGGCCATGATCAATACTGGGGGTGCCAAGCGTACTACTGCCACAGTTAAGAGCAAGACGTGCTCTGTCTGGACACCTAAGTCCTTGACGGCACAACCTGCTGCCTCGACACAACTTGCGCATATTACTACCCTGGCGCAACCTAAAGGAAACAGCCTTTTGGCTAACTCCTCTACTTCTCCGATTATGAAATTGAAGAATACTTCGTCTCGACACACCGCCGTCCAAAATAAAGAAAAGTTACCTTTGGCCATTTCCTCCAGGGCGCAACCTATGCCTATTCCTGGTGTGGCGTAACCTGCATATTACTGCCCTTGCGCAACCTAAAGGAAACAGCCTTTTAGCTAACTCCTCTACTTCTCGATTCTGAAATCGAAGGAGACTTCGTCTCAACACACTGCTGGACAAAATAAAGGAAAGCGCCATTTAGCCTTTTCTTCCCTGGCGCAACCTGTGCCGGCTCCTGCCGGTGCAACTTGTGCATATTTCTGCACTGGCGCAACCTGTGCCTATTCCTGCTCTAGCACAACTGGCATATTTCTGCATTGGTGCACCGTAAAGGGAAACACTGTTTAGTGGTTCCCTCTTCGTCATCAAGTTAGAAAATTAGTAGAAAATCAGTAAATCAAGGAAAATGCTCTTTGGTTTTTCCTCATTCTACTCGAGTCGTTGACTGGGTAGAAAGTACTGCTGATTGTGCTTTTGCGCCTCTCAGCACAAAAGTAGATTAGGTAGAAATCCTACTCTCCTTAATAGAGACAACCAAATCTCTGTCAGGAAAATGAGTTCTATTCAGAATGAACTTTCACACAAAAGGGTATTATGCCTACTCCAAAGAGGTCAGGACAAGATCTATCGACCCTACGTATCTCAAGATCTCGACAAGGCAAACTGCTAGTATCTCAAGTAGATACACAAGTAGCACCCCTGTCAGACTTGCGCACCTATATCAACAGGTGCCAATTAGGGTCAACCTCAGGAAAGCACAAAATGTATCAAGCGCAATATGCACCAGTTGCTAACTTGCACCATAGGAAGAATTCTGAGGTGAAAAATCCTATGACTTATGCTAACCAGCTTAGCACGTCTTTGTACACTCAAGGTACGGGACACCTCAAAATAGGAACCATATCCCGAATATCGTCAAGGACAACATTCCTGCAACTTTTTCTCGTCCTGTTAGTGATCTCCGTGAACTCTTGATACAGAAGCGGAAGGTTGCAAATCCATCCCGTCCAATGGTGGTCCAACAACAAGAACATCATTGCTATCACCACTATGAAGTTGTCATCAAATGTTACTGTCAGTCAGCTAAACGGTCTGTCTTTGACCGTTTGAACTATCTTCAGACTCCTAAACCTATCTTAGTGGATGGAGATGAACTACTCTATGCTTCTGTCAACATGGCATCTCGAAGCACTGGTGTGAAAAACATCCAAGACGTAATACATCCCGCAATCCCAGTCAACAATACTTAGATCAGATTCATGAATTCGGCAAGGGAGTATACCAATATACTAGATCAAGAAGCCGAGACACAATCGGTCAAAGGAATCTTCAACCAAGATTCTCTCAGTCAACAGGACACCCCTATCACTTATTCTGGGGTGAATCCTTATATGACTTTGATGCTGATAGTGAAAGTTCTGGAAAGGCCATCTTTTCCACTAGCTCGTCTTCAATACTAGAGAAGTAACTACTAATGTCGCCACAAAAGATCAAATGCTTATAGTTCTAACAATCAAAAGCAAAGAATTGCTGCTTTGGAGGCTAGTTTGAAGAGCAAGGCTAAGATGATGACAGGCATGCATGCTGTGATTATGGCACAACATACAGTTCCACGGTTGAATCTGGTTTTGACTCAAGAACCTGTAACAACATCAGCCCATCAATATTGATCTGGGGGTACAGTCTCCTCACATCGCTTCCATTCCTGTGCAGGCTATTCCAAGTCAATCTGGTCGATGGTGGTACTTATCATGCAGTACCCCTCCTAATCTATTAAATTAATTCACTGCTCCACAATCAACGAGAGATACCAATGAGGTCGTAAAAACTTTTACGTACTCAATTTGAAGCTTTCAAACAGAAAGACGGCTTGCAGAAGCTTGGAATCAAACAACCCTATCCCATATAATAGAAATAAGTCCAATTTCCTTCTAAATACAAACCCCCTACTATTATGCTGTTTGATGGCAGCACATCTTCAAGTCAATACCTCAATCACTTTGAAGTAATAACTGATCAACTTCAATCAAATGATTCTCTTCTTACTAGAGTATTTGTCGGCTGGTTAGCTGGTGCACATATGACTGGTATCGTAGTTTACCGGATGGTTATATAACTTCTTTTTTTGGCTTCAAACAAATGTTCTTGGAACAATTTTATGAGGGAACCAACGATATGACTATGTCTGCTCTCATCAAAATCAAACAATGACATAATGAAACTACTGAACATTTTATTGAACGATTTGGCATGAAGCACTCAAAATGCCTCTCGGAACTCCAGATGCTTTGACTATAGATACTTGCAAATCAAACCTATTACCTAAATCAGCATATAGATGGGACCAAAACAGTTCCAGGACCGGCCTTCTTCATAGTGAACGCCAAAGCAACAGAAGAGTGCGCTGACAAGTTCAAACAATTCAGTATCCAAATGCCGAATCTTGACAAAGATGAACACGCACACCAAATAATAGTGGTCGTCGGAAAAATCGCAAGAGCAATAAGACTTTGGCTATTAATCTCAAAGACAAAGAAGCTCTAGCTATCAATGTAAGTCAGCCAATATCTACCCCAACAGCACCAACACAAAGAGCACCACGTCAAAAAGAAGAATACTCTTTTGATGAATATGATATCATGAGTATCTTTGATTGTCTGATCAAGAGCAATAAACTTCAACTACCAGAAGCAAAAAGACCAGAAAAAGTTGGTAAGACTGACTACCCTAAATATTGTGTTTACCACAGATTTATTAGACATCCAACTCGAGCATGCTATGTGCTCAAGGGTAAAATTTAGGAGATGGTCAATTTCGGTGCAATCACTCTCCAAAAAGATGAGAAAACTATAACGGCTAACATTGTCTCTCTAACATTGTCTCTCTACAGTTTGGAGATTTTTTGGCTCAACTTGTGCAGGACAGCGTCATCCCCATCCCGATAACTACTCTGGAGATTATTATCTTTCACCTGCACGAACTGATGGTCTTGTTCCTCTGTCTACTGATAAAGGAAAAATTATGTGGATCCATCCAGATTTAGTGGATGACTTCGAAACACCATCTTCCTCTACCAAGTCTAAGAAGGCCACTAGATATAAATCATGTCATATAATTTCGTTGGGTGAACATTATCTTCTACCTCTAACTGCTACCTTCATCTCGGCAGCAGATAATTCTTCTTCTTTTTCTTCCCCTGCTGAGACAACATTATTAAAATCAGAAGCAAATATCAACTAGCTTTCCATCTGTATAGTCGACAGTCTCGTGAACTAATGACGAAAATAGGATATGATCTACAAAAGGCCTCTGGTTTGAACCATGGAAGAGATCTTCTGTACCTCTTCCTCTATGTCTTTCCATAATCAATCTCGGGTTGGTTTAGGTTACTGGACAAACACTTCATCTTGCCAAAAAACTTTACAGAAACAAGATCCAGGCAAAGAGTTACAGTATGGTGTCCTTCGAACCTATATCCGAAGAAGAAGCCTTAACTGGTACTAGGTCTGGGAAACCTTACCTAAGAGACTATTCAGAAGGTCAAGAAAACCCTGCTCCAGCTCTGGAGGCTCCTCAAGCATCATCTTCTTCTGCTGTTAATGTTCTATCAGCTTTATCACCTCCAGTAGAACCAACTCTTTCCAAATTGACGACAGCCGACAAAGAAAATAGCCTGTCCATTTTGATAAAGTATTAAAGAAGACTCTAACTCTGGGACTCGAGAAGCCATATACCTTTGATATACTGGCTCAGCTGGCTAATACCCAGCAAGATCGTCAATTTTTGAGCTACTCCGTCTTTCAAAAAACTCGAGAGACATTGAGTGAAGCTTTGATACAAGCTGATACTTGTCTAACATTCCTCAAGAAGCTAGAGAAAGAGCCTATAATATGCTTTCATTGTCATAGTGTAATGAAACTGATACCCAACATCTCCTTTACACAGATGATACTTGGAAGATAATCGTCATGATCGACCCCTCTACTTCACGGGATATGTCGATACCATGAAGATTGAGCACATTTTAATCGATCCAGGGTCTGCACTTAGTATCATGCCAAAGGCTGTACTAGATGCATTAAAGATTCCTGTATATAATCTTTCAACAACCATCACGACAATCTTAGGATTCAATTCTGGAAGAAGTGAATCTCTAGGAAAGATTCGTCTGAAGGTTCAAATAGGCAATCTTCGTACAAATGTTACTTTCTACGTGATCGATAATCATGACTCTTATAATGCTTTGCTGGAAGACCCTTTCTGCATGTACATAATATTGTACCATCTACTCTACATCAATACATCAAATATGTAGATGTCAATGGAGAGGTTCAGAAGAAAGTAGTCGACTTAAATCCTTTCAAGGGCATTAAAGCGTATTGTACTGACTCTCGGTTGTACAAGAAGAGTTCAAGAAGGTTGTATTGACGATGGACAATGATGAAGATCGGAAATATACTTCAAAAGATGTTCTCATGATCCCTGTCAAAGGACATACTACTCGTCTCTTCTTTTCAGACGTGGACTATCTTTCCTCTCATAACAAACAACCTCCTGCTGTAGAAAGGGAAAAAGGAGATCACCCCTTCTGAGCCTTTGGTTATCGACCTTCGTCGTAACAAACCTTCACCTTCTCCTTCTCCTCCTCTGGTTATTAACCTTACTAAGCCTTCTGTTAAGGCTAAGAATCCTCCTTTCCTCCTCTAGTTATCAACAATACTACAACAAAATGAAGCGGGGACTGCATTATACTTCACCAATTCTGACTCCAGAAGCCTCCGAATTCGATGAAGAAGAACGATCTAACTCTTCTCATTCTGTCTAATGGGATTCAGACACCAGTGTTAGGCACGTCCATCGAGTGACTCTATCTTCCTACATGGTAACTGCCGAGTTCTCAGAAGATGATGAAGATTTTGTCGAAGGCTCTGAATATGATCTTGGGCACAAATAATGGATACTCAATGGGAGCTTTGCTTTGAGCAACACGAGCCACCTACCAAAGATCAGTTCGTTCAATTCAATATTGGAGATGAAACTTCCCAAAACCAATATTCATCTGTAAAAGCCTCCCTGAAGCGGATAAACAAGAACTGATCCAACTCAAAAAAAGAATACATTGATGTATTCGCTTGGAGCTGTAAAGACATGTCGAGATTAGATCCCCAGATTGCTATCCATAAACTCAATATTCTGCCAAATGCAAGGACAGTTAAGCAACAATAGCATCGATTTTGACCTGACATGGATGCCATAGAAGCTGAAATCAAGAAGCTCATTGCCTGTGGCTTCATCAGAGAAGAACAACATCTAGACTGGGTAGCTAATATTGTTCCAGTTTTGAAGAAAATAGGGAAGGTCCGAGTCTGCATCGACTTCAGAGACCATAATGAAGCTTGTCGCAAAGACAATTTTCTCTTCCAATACTGATGTCATGATCGAAAATACTTGCGAATTTGAACGTATATCTTTTATGGATGGATTTTTAGGATATAATCAAATCAAGATGCTGGAAGATGAGAAACATACATCTTTTAATACTCCTCTTGGAGTCTATTGCTATACAGTCATGCCGTTTGGTCTCAAAAATACTGGTACAACTTATCAGCGGGCCATGAGTACTATCTTTCGTGATCATTTGCGAAAGATGGTTGAATGCTATGTAGGCGATATTGCTATCAAAAGTCGTCTAAAGGAAGACCACATTCAAGATTTTAGAACTATATTCGATCTAATGCGCCAGCATCAACTCAAGATGAATCCCATCAAGTCATTTCTGGGAGTCTCTAGTAGCAAATTTCTCGAATTCATCATTACGTCTAAAGAAATACACGTTGATCTCGAGAAGATCAAAGCCAATCAAGAGATGCGTCCTCCACGCAACCTAAAAGAGCTAAAAGGATTCCAGGGACGGCTTGCGTGTATCAGGAGATTCATCTCAAATCTCTCTGGACGCTGTAGACCAGTCACTCAACTCATGAAGAAAGGTGTGTCTTTTATTTGGACTGAAGAATATCAACAAGCATTTGAAGCATAAAGCGGTACTTGATGAACCCTCAGTTCTAGTGCCTCCAGTCTCAAGAATACCCTTCCTGATATATGTTCGAGCAATGGACCATTCACTAGTTGCTTTATTAGCTCAGAAGAATAAAAAAGATCATGAACATGCTATCTATTATCTTAGCCATACAATAATTGGAGCTGAACATCGATACACCAGAGTAGAAAAAGAATGTCTAGTTTTGATGTTTGCTGTTCAAAAGATGAGACATTATATCACTGGCCAAACTATTCATATTATTTCTAGAGTTAACCCTCTCCGGGTCCTGATGAAGAAGTCCAGTACAATCAATTCTAGGCTTGCAACATCGGCCATATTGTTAGCACAATATGATATGGTTTATGTTCCTCAAAAGTCTGTTAAAGGTTAAGCCCTAGCTGACTTTCTGGCAGCTCATCCAGTTACCAAAACTTTTAGACTCTACGATGAGATTCTAGACGAAACTTTGGAGTCCAACACGATTTCAAAAGAAATTATTACATGGCATCTATTCTTTGATGGTGCATCTAGAATCGAACCAAAAGGTGCTATTTTGTGGAGTTGGAATCGTCCTCGTCTCACCAGAAGGGTTATCTTTTCAAAGAGCTTATATTTAGATGAGTCATGTTCCAATAATGTGGCTGAATACATGCTATGCTATTGGTCTCCAATTGGCTAAACAATTAGATATTGAATATCTTGAAGTTTACGGAGACTCAAACTGATTGTCAACCAAGTTAGAGGTACGTACAAAGTTCGACATCCAGATCTGGTCCTATATCATGATGCAGCAATCAGGATGGCTACTTCATTCAAATGCTTCTTCATCGAGCATGTATGCCGAGCGGGTAATACAGAGGCTGATGTACTTGCTAATCTTACAGCAGTGTTAGCAATTCCAGTAAGAAGGCAACAAATAATCGTCATCACTAATAAAGAGTTATTTTGCGTCGAGAATAACTTAAGTATTAAAGTCAACAATTCAAACATGGAATTCAATAATTCGGTTGAAGTTTGTACTATCAGTGAAGATTGGAGAACTCCTTTCATAGACTTCATAGTCCATGATATCTTACCCGAAAATCCTAAGGAGGCTACAACAATTCGTCGGCGATCACTCAGATTCTATTATAATCATGCTACAAAGACACTATACCGACGAACATTGACGGCTTATAATTACACTTTCTTGCAGAAGAGGAAGCAAAATAAATACTTCGTGAAGCTCATGATGATGTTTGTTGTGCACATCAACCTAGTCCTAAACTATAGGATCGTATTCACATATGGGCTATTATTGGCTCTCGATGGTGTCTGATGCAATCGAGTATGCAAGGAAGTGCCGAGCATGTCAAATCCATGCTGACTTCATCCACCAACCATCAGAATTTCTTCACCCGACGGCAGCATCATGGCCCTTAGAAGCTTGGGATATGGATGTCACTGGTCCTATTAACCCTCCCTTGTCTCGAGGACATCGGTTCATATAGGCCATAACTGATTATTTCTCAAAGTGGGCTAAAGCTAACCTCTAGCTGAGGTCAATACAAACAGTGTTATCAATTTTATTAAGTATCATATGATCTACAGATTCAGTGTTCCTCGGCGAATCATTCATGATAATGAGCCACAATTTATCAGTCAGAAGTTCACTCGATTCTGCGATGACAATATGATTAATAATATTGCTTCTACAGCTTACAATCCTGCAGCTAACGGATCGGCAGAAGCATTTAACAAGACCATCATCAAACTTCTCAAGAAGTTTGTTTCAACCAAGAAATGAAACTGGAGTGAAAAGCTTGGAGAATGTTGTGGACTTACCGTACTACTATACGTACTCCTACAGGTTGAACACCTTTCTCTTTGGTATATGGATGCGAGGTCGTCTTACCATTGGAAATCTAGATCCCTTCCCTAAGGATTACCATTGCCAATGAACTCACAACTAAAAACAATGATCGTCGGAACTTCAGAAGCTTGAAGAGCTTGACGAGAAGCGACTCCTAACTCAACAACATATTGAGTTATACCAAGCTCGTTTATCGAAAGCCTTCAACCGTAAAGTCAAAGTTCGAACATTTCAAAAAGGAGAACTAGTTCTAACTGTCAGACGTAACGCCCCAGTCCCATAATACGTAGGACTAGGAACGTAGACATGCCAGCTGTATTCATACGAAGTATACTCCAATATTGGAAGCCTCGTATAAATACATAAGCTGTAAAATGCAGTAGAACCATAACTAATCTCATCCACACAATTTAATGAATAAAAGATATCATATAATGAGAAGGAATTTGTCTTGATACAATATGTTGGACGGAGACAAATCTACTACCAACATAATAAAGAAAAGTACATAGAAAATGAAATGAGTGGCGAGCGAAGCGAAGACGATCCAAGTGCAATCATCCTCCAAGAATAGCAATGATCACGGCTAGAGCTAGAACAACTGCGAAAGATAATAGCACACACCTGGAGAGATAACCAGGTCCTCAGAGGGACATAACAAGACACATAATATCATACCAAATAAACTGAATAAATATTGCTCAAATAAATAAGTAAATCGAATTATAACATGGTCCAATACGCACCTTCTGAACGAGCGTACCATCCCCCCAACCAAACAAGGACAGGAGATGGTAAACTAATTCACTGTGACGTATCTTTCCATGCCATGAATTCAATATGGTATCCGGACCCCAACAAGGTTCAATACCTTCTCATCGAAGTAGTAAGTCACACCTACAACCAAACAAGGACAAGATGTGACGAACTAATTGCGACAAGTTATTGTTCCAAGCCACGGTCAGATACAAGTACTCAAACCAAAAGTACTCGTACCTAACGGATAAAGGTAGCCTACCGTTCTAAGTGATATGTATTTAAGAACAATCCTTCCTACGCATGGGCCCTGGCTAAATAGGATCAGCGTAGTCCCCCTTGGGCACCAGAGGCCCCATCAGTAAGAGCATGACGTTCCGCAGAATCGTCAGTGGCCGTCAGTAATCATGGGTCAACAACCCGGTATCTCCAGCGGAGAGTCCGGGTCACAAGAAAAAGTGCATCGAAGCCCATACGCTAAGGAATCGTCCTCCCCGTCCAATGCCTACTGTGTTGTATCCACAACACAAAACCACTATAACCGCTAAGTCAAACTAGCATGCAATCTCTATTAGCAGTTATTCCTATCGCACGGCTTGTATGTACTGGTGGCCAGCTAATCACGCACTTTCGTATCCTACATACGACACACAACTTCGTGTTACAACGTGTCAAGGCCAATGAATGCAACACACAAGGAGGTCCCTTAAATGTAGGTTTAATGTGAGAAAAATAATACATAGCAGAATAAAGTAAGTTCTAACAGGTTATGCCATGTATCACAGTTTATTTTGCATAAAAAAATAATGAACAATGCATGAAATATGAGCTAAAATATGTAAACAGCAAATGGCAAGGTGTCTTGTCTGGTAGTACGTCTGGTATGCTGCAATGAACAATGTGGCACGAACTGCGACTTCGGTACAACAACTATGCAAGGAGACCTCGGGTGGTGGCACGGACAGTTCTATTGAGTCCAGAAGGGTCAAATTAGTTAGGTTCGACATAAGGTGGGCTTGAATTGGCAAGGGATTGTGAATAGGACTAATCGCGGAAGAGGGAGATAATCGAAGGAATTTGAAATAAAAATAAATATATGATTTTTAGGAAATTATTTATAATACTTAATAACTAGTTTTATGAGTCAAAATAATTATAGCAAAAATACTTAAATTCAAGAAAAATATTTTTAGGCAAGAATCCTAATTTTGTAAATATATGATTTTTAGGGCCAAAACTAAATTTGTCAAAGTGAAATTATAGGTAGAAAGCTATATATAAATATCATAATATATTCTAAGTTTGAAATTGATTTAGACAAATTCATGATATAACCTTTTTAGAAAGTATTTATAATATCCTTACAAATATATTTGAATCCACTACTAGTAGGTACAAAATGATAATAACCATAAAAGAAAAATACGATAATAATAACAAGGCTCCTTAGCAATTTATATCTAGTATATTAAGATACAAATAACTTAATATCCCAAAAATATAAATATAAATGTTTTTATATAGTACTGTTTACAACAGTACTTACAATAGTAAAGATAATAATGATTAAATAGTAACAGAATAATAATAAATAATAATAAATAATAATAATAATAATAATAATAATAAAAATAATAAAATAATAATGATAGTAATAAATATAATAGTAACAGAATAATATTAATGATTAACAAAAGCAAAAAAAAGAAAAGAAGTAAATAAATAAATAAATAAATGAAAGAAAAAAAAAGAATAATATCAAAATCAAATATCAATGCTGGTTCCCGGTTCTCCTCTCGAGGAGAACATTTCCCCTTAAAAAAAAAGAAACTGCAATAGAGAGAGAGAGGGATTAGAGAGGGGCTCGAGGAATCGAAATGGAGGTGACTTGTCGGGGTGCTGCTCCAGCGCTGGGTGGCGCTGAGCACAGAGAAGGCGGTTCGGCGTGGGAAGAGGCGGAGGGGCTGTCGTCGACGCGAGATGGTCGGCGTCGGGCGATCGACGGAGAAGAATAGGGGTGGCGACGGTAGGAGCTGAGGGTTTCGGGCGGGCGGCGGAGGAAAGAGAGGCAAGGGTCGGGGCGGAAGGAGCGAAGGAGAGCATACTGCGCGGAGGTCGGCGGAGCAGGCGGTCCGACGCTGCGTGCGGAGGGCGGACGATGGAGGTCGTGGGGGTCGCCGAGCGCGCCCACGGAGCGCTACGGGTGGATCTCGACGGTGAGATCGGAACAGCCAGGGCTGCAGCGCTGGCTCCGGAGGATGGCGCGGAGGCGCTGCAAGGCGGTTCGTCGGAGGTAATTTTTAGGGTTAGGGTTTTTATTCTCTTGTGTTCCGGCGAGTGGCACCGGCAACAGTAGTGGTTTTGGGTGGCTTCGGCCTATGATGGTCGTGGGGGTTGGTCTAGGCTGATGGTGGTGATGGTGGTGTGTTGAGGGACGGTGACGGAAAGAGGCCAGGGTTGCAGGTGGCGAGGGTGCCGGGATCGGGTGTACGACGTGTTGGCCGAGGGGCTGGTGGTGGAGACGATATTGCGGTTAGGGAAGAGCTTGGAGGAATTCCGGCGGTTGATAGCTGACTGGCCAAATTAGGATTTAGGGTTAGGGTTAGGATTAGGGATTAGGAATCGTGTCCAAGTGTCGGACACGGAGATTAGGTTGGAAAGATTTGGTGTACATGTCCGGTATGTCGGACACAAAGAAGACGATGTACATGTAAAAATAAGGATAGTGGAAGACACCCGGGGTCGGACCCGAGGCCGTCACGCCTGACACGAGGATGGATGAAACACCGACACGAGGCACACCTATTTGTGGTAGAATAATTTATGGAGGAATTAAAAAAATTGGAGGAGTACCTGCCTATTTATAGGATGTGGGAATTCCCAATAAGATAAGGATTAGGATATTTAAAACCCAATTTAGATATTTCCTAATTTAGTTTAAAAGCAATCGAATCAAAATCAAAATCCAAATCCAAATCCAATTTAAATCAAATTAAATTTTCTTAGTTTAAAATCAAATCAATTTCAAATATAGATATTAGTTTACTATTTAAATGTATCCATGGAATCAAATTAAAATTTAAATCTCCACGATAATTTCGAAATATATTTTCCAAAATTATTAGTAATAATAATTTCGAAAATTATATTAATATTTTTAAATATCTTTGAATAATAGATTATTAATAATAATAAATCTCGAAAATTATATTTTTATTTAAAATAAACTAGCAAATATTTATGAAATATGTGCATGCACTAAGAATATTATTTATTCTAAATAAAAGGCTTTTCATAAATAAAATCATAAATTTAAGAAATTTTGATAGCTAAATTAAATATTACATAATTTTTTTGAAACTATAAAAATAAGAAAAATGTTTTTCTAAAAATATGTACGCTCGCACATATTCGCACTTGTCGAGCAATTACGAAAATATAATTTCATACGCGACGTACAATACGACTACGCGGCGTACAATACAAAATTTTAAATCGGTACCAAATTTAATAATAAATAAAAATATAGTAAAAATTTAGGGGTTTTATAGACGTCCTATGACTATAACACACATGAGCAAAGGCAAATTCAAAGCAAAGTGGGAAGGACCCTACATTGTAAGCAAAGTTTTCTACAACAGAGCTTATCAATTGACTGGTATGGATGGTCGAGTCGCCATGATGCCCATTAATGGCAAATTTCTCAAAAAATATTACGTTTAAAGGCAAAGAAATATCAACACAAAGAATCAGAATGTAAATAAAGTTTCTTTTTTTTGCATAACTCACACAGAAGTAAATACATAAAATTAACGAAGACCAGCCCTCTTGATCGAAGACATATTTTACAAGAAACTCGAAGGCATTATTGTCCGATGACACCAGTAGTTCATAGACAGCCTTCCTCAGAGCTTCTTCGGTAGTGCTTCCAGGTTCCACCAGTTTGGCGATAATGTCCTATTTCTGTTCAGGAACAAACGTGCTTTCTCCTACTTCTGGCTGGATAGCCGGCAGGGGCTCTTCAGAAGAAGTGTCGATAGTAGCTTCGATCTTCGGGATGATCTCAGCCTTTTTAGGTACATAACATTTGCAATGAAGGAATAAGTATGGATGATATTCTCAAAAAGTTTGTACTATTTATAGACTGAAAGGCCAAAACAGTCTGTCGCATGAACCGAAGCGACCTTTCCTCGAAAAGGTATGTTTGTTCATTCATCTCCTTTTATTTCGTAAAGAGGTCTTCATTTATTGTCTGTCTAGAGAACCGAAGCGACCTTTCCTCGAAAAGGCATGCTTATTCATTCATCAATCTTTTCGTCTTTATTCACCTCGTGAACGAACCTACATTTATTATCATTTATTTACTTTTTCATAAATAAAGCCATAGATAATAAATACTCAAAATTCCCAATGGAGTCCATCCAAATCATCAATTCTGTCTTTTGAAACCTAGTTGTTTTAAAAGGTATCTTATCTTTATGATATGATATCCTGTCTTTGAGTCCCAGCTGACTTGAAGATCATCAATAGAAAAATGAGTTCACGTCCACATTACCTCTGGATTCTATTTCTATACATCAAATCAAGTCATAAAGGAGAGAAAAATTATTCTTTATTCCTTCTTTAAAAATATAGATACATCTTAATGAAAATCTATTACATCTCGAATTTTTATTATAAATACAACAAATGAAGGTCTATTACATCTTTGGATCTTCTTGTTAGTGCCAGTTCCTTGTCGACTTAACCTGAAGCAGCGAGCAAGGCAACGGAATCAACTCTGGTTTTCTCTCTCAGAAAGACGAGAGGAGAACGACAGAGTACATTAGCTCGAAGACAAGCTGCTGTCAATACAGCTGGTGGAGAAAAGACGACCCTTTGTGAGAAGTAGAAATTAGATCACCCTTGTGATACGATTCCTAGTTCTGTGTCTCCACCATCCAACTCTCATGTATAAAGGCCCTTCCTACCATCTCGAGGAAGCCCTTTTAAACATGAAGAGTTCTGAGCTCTTGATGTGTGTGTTAAGGTGGTTTAGCTCGATAGTATCTAAGATCACCGATACCAGTTCTGAAGAATTGCCAACTGATTCCCTGCAAGAAGTGAACAAGAAGAAATTAGTGAGTTTACAGTGTACAAATGATCAAATCTGTACAAAATTATAGGTTGCGCTGCGACTTCTATGTTGCGCAGCATCTGTGTTGCGCCATTTTATATGGCACAATATCTGTATTGTACAATATTTTATATGTCGCAGCATCTGTGTTGTGCCACATTTTATATGGTACAGTATCTATATTATGCTACATTTTATATGGCACAACATCTGTGTTGCACCATATTTTGTATAGTGCAGCATCTGTGTTGCATCCCATCTATATAGGTGCGCCACATCACATAACACAGTTTGAATACTATGTGGGTGACAATAACCAAACCCTAAAAAGGGTGGCACGAGTCAGAAGGTGAACCGAACTCTAAAAAGACAAGGAGCACGATGAACAGATCAAACCAAAGACTCTAAAATGATTTGGTTGATACGATCGATGCATGGATCAATTATCAAAATGCTCACCTTCCATGGGGGTTGTAGTCTCTCATCGTGACGAAGGTGGAACGTACTGACATGCACATCACTGCTCTCTGCATGATGAAGCGCAAGATGATGGCTCAGGGAAGCCCTTTCCTTTCTTAACATCGAATCTCCTGGGCACCATTAGGGTTTGTCGAAGAAGCCTCCGAGTCTAGAGGAAGAAGAGACAGAGTTTCGAGGAATCACTTCGGTGGTCGAAGAAGCTCGAGAAGAAGATAAGGAGGTAGGGTTTTGAGAAATCACTTTGTATGTAAAGAATGAAAGTCCCAAAGGGTACGGCTATTTATAGCCAAACAATTACACAATCTATGATGAAGAATCGGGCTCGAGTTGACTGGCGCAACCAAGACAAAACTAGCATGATTCAAATTATTTCAAAACTTTAAAGTATTCTCAAGTTTCAAAAACATTGAAGGGGGTCTTGTAGAGGCTAAAAATTAATCTGTGCCGCTCCAAAAAGTCATATCAGGTTGTGCTAATATCAAGTTGCGCAACATCAGGTTGCGCCGGCATCAGGTTGTGCAGGAAGCACGAGCGCCACATGGCACACGTCCTCGAGAAGCTGTAATGGCATCATCATTGCCTGACAGCTGACAATACGTATATCAAGGAGAATCCGTTCGAATCCCGTACAACAGAGAGCTCGAGAAGATTTTGTCAGATTTAATGGCATCTAGCAGTTTGCACAACGTGTCAGGGTGCACGAAGATGTACTTAGGCACAAGTTGAAGATGACAGCTAGTAGTTCGCACAATGTATCAGGGTGTGCCAGGTTGAACCCAGGCGCAAGTTGCTAGTTGCATCCCTGCGCAACCTGATGAAGCTCGCACAAAGTGATCGAACAGTATCCAGAGTAGGGTGACGTGGCACGTATGCTACTAACTTCATAGAACGTGTCCACTACACTTCCCATGACCATACGCATCTCAATTAAATGATGCCACGCGTCCACAATAGTTAGTGAAACCGCTCGCACAAGTAAACAGGAGGTGCGCAACCTGAAGTGCACGCAACCCAGAATAACTGCTAAACAATTATTTTAAGAACTCTATAAATAGAGTTTCAAATCAGTCTCAAAGCATCACAAATGATCATAATCTCCTTCTAAGGTGTTGTTGCATCCTCCAGAGGCTCGTGTCTTCGATATCACATCGTCCAATGGATAAAGTGATCGTCTTCTTATCGGATTCCTATAGTTGTACTTCCCCAGAAATCAATTGTACGCTTATACTCTTTTCTTAGTTTGTAATCAAACTTTTGTTTTTGCAAACATGCTTTTGGACGCATGCCAGTTTATAGGCGCGTGCTACCCTGGCGCATGCTGTCCTTGGACGCATGTTGTCCCTGGCCTCCTTCCTTTTGCCATGAAAATTTTTGTTACTTTCTTCATGCTTGACCCCATGGCCCTTAGTTAAGTTGTGACCTTTGAATATGATGGGCATCTTCCATGATGGCCTTGTATAATATATGTTTCGTATGTACTCTGGGCTTTAAGCACGATCTTAACTGTATACTCCTTGATAACTCTTTCGGTGGCCCGTCGTGGCGCACCCTTGACTAGTAAATCCTTCGTATACAAGTACACTTAGCACGAGCACGACATGATAAACATGAAAACGACATGACAATATGGCTTAACATGATAACTCTTAATAGTGGCCCGTTGAGGCGCACTCTTAACAAGTCCCTTGACATGATAACTATAACAGTGGCCCGTCGTGGTGCACGTTTGACAAGTAACAAGAAAATATAACATGTACAAGCTTGATAGTGGCCGTGGTGGCGCACTCCTGACAAGTAATCTTGACAAGTGTAATCCCCCTTCCTAAAATTTTAAAATAATTTAATTTATTTGAATTGCGATTTTTAGAATTTTATAAATATTTAATTAATAAATTATTATTATAGAAGGCCTTAGTCATAGTTAAGTTTTGGAGTGCGAGATGACAAGAAATTATGGCACGGATAGTGAAGTTGCGTGCTTTGACTAGTGTTTTAGCTATGGTTGGGAAGGCTGAGCCATAAGTGTGGCCTAACTAGGAAAATCAGTCAAAGTTGCGACTTAACCTCTGTAGATGATTTAATTATTTATCAATTAGATTATTGACTATTCAGGAGACCTGATTGTGCCAGACTAGTTCGGACTGGATCCAAACCAAACCCAAGCCATGCAAAATATAGTACGACAAAACGTCCATCTAGACATATATTGTATATATTAGAGGTATTTTATTTTAATGGTTAAAAAGTACTTATAAATAATTTTCATATATATATCATACAAATATTGCTACGGTACTAGTATGATATTGAGTCAGATAATAACAAATTTAGAATATCGGTAGATTTTCCATGAATTTGGTAGGACCAATAAACATGAAGTATATGTGTTCCCAAAATTTTCATGATTTTAGGCTAGAACAAAATATGTACATATAGAGTTAAATTGCGGACATTTTTCTTCATAGGATTGATATCGTGTTATCATCAATGGATGATATTATATATATATATATATATATATGTGGTTGAGTCATAAGTCCTTATATATTTGTATATATAGGAGGAAGTCTATACATGATTATATAAATATATGTGATAAGTATGTTGTTAGGCCTTAGAACATATGGATTTATATGCAAGTTGTTGAGCCTTCGAGGCAATGAGAGGAGTGTCGTTTGTTGAGAATATATTTCCTGTTCAAGCCATTCTAAAATCAACGCCATATTTCCCCTTTAGACAATCCATAGACTCAGGCCCAACTTTCTTCACCATATATATAGGAAAAGAACGATGATGTTGACTTTATCGTGAGAAAACCTTAGCCGCGTAGACACTGCAGGAGTCCCCCCCAACCTCTGTCATCGCGGCTACGCTGCCAATCCCTGCGACCAACTTCACAGCTACGCTATCCTCTCCATCCCACCACCCCGACGCCCCACATCACAAAAATAAGGAAAAAGAGAGAAGAAGGGCGACCAACTCCACATCTCGTCCCTACAGCGTACGCCCCTCGTAAAGTTAGGCACTGCAACCGAGCCGCAGCCGAGCTGGTGCTGTACACCTCGCCACAACACCCTTCGGCTGTCGCACCCCGTCGCCTGGATGAGCCGGCCACAACGGTGACCGTTCCCAAGTTGACCCCTTGCGTCTCTTGGCCAGCGGATTAGTCCGACTCACCTCTCCACCTTCTCCGACCGATGGGACCGTCATTGGGTCCTAGACGGCCACCAGCACGCCGAAGTTCTACCGTGGACCGACCTTACGCATTCCAGAGACTCCAGGCGATCAACAGCTCGTCCGTTGTTGCCACACTTTCGACCGCCTCCAGCACCGTGAAGCACTAGCCGTCGCCCGAGAGCGACCAAGCCCGTACTTCCAGTAGCGACCAGTGCAGTAGCCGCTGTCGTCCTCGCGAGAGCAGCAACAAACCGGGCAGCGAGCTCGCACCCCGTCGAGAGCCCTACAATGCGAAAGCCATCGCTTCGACGTGGTCGCTCCATCCACTTCTCTCCGAACCCAGCCGACTCTGGCTGACCCTCTGCCAGATCTCGATGTCGTCCTGTGTGATCTTCCACCACTGCCAACTTGGCGACCGAGCCAGTCCGGCCTCGCCGCGGCTGTGCCCAGCTTCCAAATCCGACCTCCAGCCGAGCTTTCCAGCTCGATTTTGGTGAGCTTCCCCTTCATTTTTCCTCTCATCGTCATCTTCTCCTCTTCACATGAAGAAGGAGAAACAACAGAGTTGTTATTAGTATGCAGTTTTGGGGACTCATTTGTTGAATCCAAGTGTTGGGCTTTAAGCCCAGTGGATAGAGGAGGGATTTTCTCCACTTTGTTTACAAATTGTGTGTTAAATTTTACTTGTTTTGTTATATTGGGCCTTAAGTCGACCAAAGATTTTTAGATTGACACATAATATTAATTGACTTGTGTATTTCTAAATAGAATCTTTAAATATTGGTTTTCCAATGAATCCTTAAATATTGGTTTTGGGCTTCCATAAAAACAAGGTCATTTGGGACGTAGTATGGGGCTTGATAGTAAACCATAGACATAATATTTGTTATTATTATTTTATATTTATGGGCTAAATAGTTGTATTTATTTTCGGCCTTTAATAATTCTTATATTATAAATTTTGGTTTTACTAAAACTAATTGGGCCTATTATATTTTGGAATTTTAAGATATATTAAATTGGACTTGTATAAATATTTATGGTTTAGGAAATATAGTATTCTGATATATATAAATACTTTAAAGTGTATATTTCAAAACACATAAATAGTTGTCTTTTTTGTTTCCTTATTTTTTCACCACTTGCCATAACACCAGTAACTTTCTTGTTTTCATCTCACATATGTTATTTTCATGTCTTGTGAATTCTATTGTGTTGTCGTATTATCGTCGGTTTGTGTGCTTGTTCCATTCCTGACTGAAAACCAACATTTTTTTTGTTTAGCTGTGGCTTCACTTAGCATGGGGAGATATGGGTGTACTTGTAGGCAGAAACCTAGAATTTAGATAGAAGTTGTATCATTTTTATTAATTGTAAGAACCTTGTATTTTTTTTAAATATAAATGTTATAAAATTTGTAATCAATTTAGAAATATGAAAGAGCAATAAATGTTATATTTTATGATTTTGAGCATCTTGGCCGTGACCGCGTTCTACCGTCGACTCTACGGCGTAGGCTGGCTAGGACACGTCTCGTATCCAAAAAGCGGGTGCGGGTCGTGACAAGTTTTTATGGTGGCCCATGCAGGTCAGTTTTCGTAAAAGATTACAAACATGTGGTAGTACCTATGTTAGTCATACTGCTGCGAGCCTGCGACTCGGAAATGCTCATTCACAATTAGGATTAAAATAATTTAGAAGAATGATTAAGACTAGGAGTCCCTTATTAATCTGACTATTGGGTAGTTAAGTTTGATACATCGGCCATACGATTAGCCAAGGATTTACTGAATCCTAAACCCTATTAGGTAATTTGAGGAATACACATAGAATGAATTGATGTACGGGTTGATACGTTGGTAGGATCAAGATGGGTAGAGTATTCGCCTGGGGAATTAGAAATTTCTAGGACCGAAGTCCTAATATCTGTTGTTGTGTGAATTCATGTCCCTCCAATAACCTACCTACCTTATTACTTATTTACTACATTGACCATAAGTAATTATTTCATTAAACAAGAGTATATTCTGTTCCCATCTATTGAGTTTGGACCTAACTCGATTATTCATACATTCACACATTACGTGTTTGTTTTCAACATATATATATATATATATATATATATATATATATATGTTTTCCCTCGATCTTGAATATTAGACGACTATAAATTAAGGTTACATTTCCCTTGTTTTCGATCATTCTCTCCCTAACCAATTGGTTGATTTTTAAAAGTTGATACCTTCACTTCAAAGACAGATATGTACACTTTCTCTATAATGACCAATTGTTTAAGGAATTTTGATAAGATCTTTGAAATTTTAGAGATATAGTTGGAAGTATGATCGGTGACGTACAATGACAAGATAGAAGCGCACTGTCGCCATTTATTTGAATTATCGAGACTGTGGGTTCACTGCAGCCAGCAGTGCACTGGCGTGGTATGAACCCTAAGTAGAAATAATTTCAAGTAAACGTAAGCTACCGAACGTTACAAAATACTATGTCTTATTTTCCTATCTTGAGCTTCAAGTTAGTATGTCAATATAAAACAAAGCTAACAAGATACCCGATGTCGTATCTTATTGGAGTCACGAAACCAAGGGTTTATTGTAGCTAGCTGTACACTGGCGAGGCATAAATTCTTGGTAAAGTGACCCCGGATGTGATTATGATTTTCGAATACCATAGCGGCTACATTCTTTATGGCATGTGACTATTAAGTTTTCAAATTGATTTGTGCCTTATTCCTAGTTACAATCTTCTCAATAAACAGGTTGTTCTTTTCCTCCAAATCTTCCTATTTTCGAATCGTCATATTTTAAACCTAATTTGATTTCCTTCCACTAGATTCATAATCACGCCTAGATCATGATTCTATGATCATGCTTACACAATCCTTAACGACCTTTCGATCACGACTAGACTATTCGATTCTATTTCAACCGTGCCAATTCGTATGTTATTCTAGAATTCGATTAATCATCATGCCTAAATAGTTTTGCTTAACTAGTTGTGCATACCAAGATGACTTCAATTTTAATCGATCCTAAACGATTTTGATCATGACTAAATCATAATTGTACCTATATTTCAACTTAATTATAGCTAAGGTTTATTCCAACTGTGGTCATGACTATTTGATCATGATCATGCACGTGCCAATTTTCTAATTTTTATCCTGTAGGGTTGACCTGCTTGATTAGCTTTGATCGTGACTGTATTATAACTTATATCCAAGCGACTATAATCCTTTTTAGATTTCATCTAGAACTTTGATCATTCCTTAGAAAATTGGTCATGACTAGACCATGCTGACTATAACTTGGTCGTGCCAAACCATTTCAATCTTGCTCGCTCTTAAAAACATTTGGTCATCAACTAGACCATTTGACCAAAGGTTGATCGAGCCCAATCATATTCTCCTTTGTCTATCAATTTTTATTACTATGATCATATCCGCGAGTACGCGTGACTAATTTGATCATGAATCGTATCACCCTTGATTATATCATTGGTCATTTATTCGTACCGATTGAAATTTTGTTTCTTGATTATTCTTCATAGTTTTGCCTAATCGTGTCCTTTAAAATCTCTAGGGTCAAACATTCTAAGGTGGGTAGGTCGTAAGCCCACTTTTCGTTTTCTTACATTTTTTCCATTTAGTTTATTTTAGTTTAAGTACTTTTCCAAATCGAGAAATAATTTTCATTCTTTTTCTGTTATAGATATTCTGAAGGAAAAAAACATGAGATTTGCCAAATTTAGAAGAGATTTTATTCTAAGATTATTTGAATTACTATTTTATCAAGTGTTATCAAATTCAAATTATTGCTATTTTATTCTAAGATTATTCTGTTCCCATCTATTGTGAAAAATATACAACTATAAATAATTGGATTATTCTTAACAATATTTTGACAATTGATTTTATTACAAGGATTATTTAGTAATAGGTATCATTTTAGATAATATTTTTGTGATTGATTTGGAGTATGATTGGATCAAATCCCAAGTTTCCAAAACCCTCAATCATCAAAATCCCTAACCCTAAATCCCCTTGCTAGATTTTTGGAAATTTTATTCATTTATTCATTCATAAATTTTATTTGTCGGAGTTGAAGGTTGTTTTCGTCGATAGTTTGTTTATAATTATTTTCCTTGTCAAGCTTATTTCAAAATTTAAGTTGAGAGCACTTTAGGGCTTTTAGAGTTTCAAACTATTTTTTCCTATTTTACTTATTTTTATTTATTTGATCAATTTTTCTTTATCATATGGTTCTACTACCTCTTACCAATCTACCAAGTCCATCTATAATAGTAGTCCTTAAGTTCGAGGACGAATTTATTTAAGGTGGGTAGATTTGTAATTCTCCTTCCCGAAATTTTAATAAATTTTAATTTATTTGAATTACAATTTTTAGAATTTTATAAATATTTACTTAATAAATTATTATTATAGAAGGCCTTAGTCATAGTTAAGTTTTGGAGTGCGAGATGATGAGAAATCATGGCACAGATAGTGTAGTTGCATGCTTTGACTAGTATTTTAGCTATGGTAGGGAAGGCTGAGCCATAAGTGTGGCCTAACTAGAAAAACCAGTCATAGTTGTGACTTAACCTCTGTAGATGATTTAATTATTTATCAATTAGATTATTGACTATTCAGGAGACCCGATTGTGCTAGACTAGTTCGGACTGGATCCAAACCAAACCCAAGCCACGCAAAAATATAGTAGTACCAAAACGTCCATCTTGACATATATTGTATATATATTAATTTAATGTTTAATAAGTCCTTTATAAATAATTGTTATATATATATATATATATATATATATCATGCGGACATTGCTATGGTACTAGTATGATATTAAGTGAGATGATAAAAAATTTAGAATATCGGTAGACTTTTTCGTGAATTTGGTAGGACCAATAAACATGAAGTATATGTTTCTCAAATTTTCGTGATTTTAGGCTAAAACAATATATGTACATAGAGTTAAATTGCGGCACATTTTTCTTCATAAGATTGATATCATCTTATCATCATAGTTATATATATATATATATATATATATATAATATATATATATATGTGTGTTGAGTCATAAGTCCTTATGTAATATATTTATTTTTATAGGAGGAAGTCTATACATGATTATATAAATATATTGATAAGTATGTTGTTAGGCCTTAGAACATATGGATTTATATGCAAGTTGTTGAACCTTCGAGGCAATGAGAGGAGTGTCGTTTGTTGTGAATATATTTTCCTGTTCAAGCCAATTCTAAAATCAGCTAGCAATATTCCCCCCTTTAGACAAATCAATAGACTCAGGGCCCAACTTTCTTCTCCCAATATATATAGGAAAAGAACGATGATGTTGACTTTATCATGAGAAAACCCTAGCCGCGTAGACACTGCAGCAGTCCCATCCCCGACCTACTGTGATGCCCCAGAACCAGAATACTGGAGAGCGGGGGCGTACATAGCCAGCTATATATAATAAAATGGGATACATCTCGCTATACGGTCACGGCTGTCTAGATATGAGGGTGTACTACAAGCCAACGTCTCTTAAGGTCAAGCCTATTGTCTCAATCTAAAGCAAGTAATATAGTCACAAGATGTTAGACCACCAAATATACAATAAAGGCGTCCCAAATATTACATATTCAGCTGATCATGAAGCTAGTCATACAAAATACAAAGACTAGCTAGAGTTTAGTCATACATGATCAACCCTAGGATTTGTTAATCATGTTTACAGCCCGTAGGCAGACAGTAAGTAAATGTGCATCGAGCTAACAGGTGCTCGTCGGCTAAACGCCTCAAAAGAATAATTTTACAACGCAGTGAGCGAAACAAAAAGGAAAACCCACTCGAAGCTCGGGTTCCGTGTAGTCGCCACCATCGGGCTGGAGGTTCGATAGATCCTCGGGTGCTGCTCCGAAATTTGGTCACACAAAACTAGCTGGGTCAAACCCCAGAAAGAGCAAGTGCCACAAGGAGGCCACGAAATAAGAACAAAGCCAGCATATCATAACATAAGAAAATGGAAGAAAAGTACAAGTAACAAAGAGTACAACATGACAATAACGACTAGGGACGTGGAACCATTCCGGGAGCCAGGTTACAACCCTTAAACCAAACAAGAACCGGGGTTGTAACCCTTCGCCTGAATAGCACCTTGTCTCTACCCACTTATTGTTTAAAGATAAGTAGAACAATCGTGTTCAGGAGTAACCAGGTATTGGGACTAGACAAGACTTAGACAAGGCTGGACTCCATCCATTCACAAACGGCCAAGCAATTACTACGGCTTACTACTTAACTAACTAGGGTTATCACAAGCCTAATTACTAACAAGATGCAAGTGAGAATTTTCCAGTCCCAAGCCCTGCAGACTATCCAGTTATCCTTCCGCGGGTTGAGAGTGCATATTCAGTGCGAATCCCTGACCGTGGGAACCAGGGAGTCACATCCTAGACATGATGCAAGACAAAACAAGACAAGTGATTTGCACAAAGCAAGCAAGAAGGAACACCCACGGTGTCTGATTTGGTTACAGAAGTCGAGTTAGCCGTCGCAACAGTATCAAGTAGCAAGTCAAGTTACAAGTTACAAGTTACAAGTCAGGAGTGCGTCGCCACGGGCCACTATCGAGTTATCCAGTTACCAGGGTTAATTATGAATCACATATTACAAGTCAAGTGCGTACTCCATCGGGTCACTATCAAGAAGATCAGAAAGTACTAGGATCATAATCACAGAAATCAGGAAAACCGTATTAGTCATAAGCAATATCATCAAAACCGTGCCAGGTCGTGTTGGGCCAAGACAGTCGTGTTGTGTGGAACAAGATCTCCAAAACTCAAATCAACAAGGAGAAGCCAAGCCCTAAGGAAAATAAACCAAATCACCATGGAAAAACAGGTTGCACAGGGATCAGATTATGCTGGGGAATGGACTGCGCAGGGATGAACGGCGCTGAGGTTGGATGGCGCTGGAGTCAAGCCGCACTGAAAGTGAGCTGCGCCAAATTGGCTTGCACTAGAAGTCAGGTTGCGCTGGAGTGAGCTGTGCAGGGGTTAGCGTCGATTTGCGCTGGGTCGGGTTGCACTAGGATCGGCTTGTGCTAGATCCAAGCGCGCTGGGAAGCGAGCTGCGCTGGGGTCAAGCGCGCTAGGGGGGGATACGCTGGTGCTAAGGAGTTCCAACGCGGTTCAGCTCAGCGCAATGTGCTGGCCGAGGAGTTGCACAGTTCGGCCATGCACTAAAGAGCGCAAGCCGAGAGGTCTTCTTCTACTAGGCCGAGAGCAAACCCAAGAACACAAAAAAATTTCCAATCTTCATATCTTGGCCAAATCAAAACCAAAATTTGATTTTCAGAGTTCTAACTTGTGTAAAATTGAATTCTCTTCCACATGGAATCAAAACAAGCAAAAATCAAAGTTTAATAGATCAAAACCAAGAATTTCCAAAATGGTTAAACTTAGATCTAGAAAAATGGAAGCTCCAAATCACAAAATGCCAAGTTCTAATGTTGTTCTCCATGGCCTAATCTAGCAAATGGACAAATAAAATAGGGTGCTTATTTGGTGGCAAGGTACACTTGCCTATGGTATTGGTGGAGGAAGGAAGAAGAAGAAGATAGAGAATTAATGAAAGATTAAAGAGGAGAGAGAAAGTTAGGTGGAGTTTTAATGGGGGTGGGTGTGTTGTATTGAGGGTGGATTTTAACTAGGGTGGTCCAATGCATACTAAACCAAACCAAACCAATTCCTTCTCCACAAAATAAACCATGCCATGTCCAAAACCCATTTTTATGAGAAAACCAAAATTCGCAAGTTAAGCCAAAACTCAATTTCAGGCCAGAATATGAGAAAATAAATACAGGTTCGAAATACATATAAGCCTAATTAAAATATGTATTCCGAATATGGGTGTTACACTATGTCATTGCGGCTACGCCGCCAATCCCTGGTCGAGACCAACGTCACATCCACGCCATCCTCTCCATCCCACCACCCCGATGCCCCACATCACAGAAAATAAAGTAAAAAAAGAGAGGAGAAAGGAGACCAACTCCACATCTCGTCCCCAAAGCGTACGCCCCTCATAAAGTTGGGCGCTACAACCGAGCCGCAGCCGAGCCGATGCTGCGCATCTTGCCACAACACCCTTATGCCGTCGTACACCATCGCCTGGACGAGCCGGCCACAACGGCGACCGTTCCCAAGTCGACCCCTTGCGTCACTTGGCCAGCGGATCAGTCCAACTCACCTCTCCACCTTCTCCGATCGATGGGACCACCGTCGAGTCATCTAGATAGCCACCAGCACGCCAGTTTCTGCCACAAAATGACCTCATGTGTAGTGCCCTGTCCCGTAAAGTCAATCAGAGGAATCGAATATCGATGGCGTTCGGACTTAGCCTTGCAACGGCTGCTTGAAGGCTCGATCGGTCGAGGCGACTCCTCATTCAGGTGGGATAGTTTCGGTGAACTTGCCTCATCTTAGCCTTCACTTAATAACTCGCATGTTTTCAACTTGCACAAGTAGGCTAATATAAAAGCTACAAACACACATAGCTAAGGGAATAATCCCGATGGGTCGAAATGTCTTAGAAGATGGAAAATGGTCCCACGGTCTTCTTAGAAGTCGGCTCAGCGTGCTTTCAAGTGACACTTGGTCCTTCATCCCGTGGCTTGGAAGAAGAAAGTTGGCCTAAGTTGCTAAGTTGCTACGACGCTCGAGTTAGCCTAAGTCATAGGCGTCGCCCGCATGAATGCTTGATAAAGCATGTACGGTCCCGTCATTTTGCCCCAACACTTGAATTAGCCTAAGTCATAGGCGTCACCCGCGTGAATGCTTGATAAAGCATGTACGGTCCCGTCATCCAAGGCTTGGCATAGCCTTCGCATGTCCCATGGGTTAAGTCATCTTACACGGCTTGTTGGCTTAAGTCTAGGCACCCGAGAACTCGGTTGTTCAAGTCGAACACGTGCATGACACGTTCTCTCGATGCGGATCCCGTAGCCTTTGCTCGTAGAGTCATTACGCGAATAAGTTAGGCAAAGTTATGCCGGTCGACCTAAGTCATTTCTAGCACTGTCCCGTTCTATCTGCGTTGTCAAGTTGCGTAGTCCCTCGAGATCAAGGCTCGTCGTATAAAGTATACGACTTAAGCGCTAGCGTCGCCTAGAGAACCAGGCCTAACAAGGTACGAGCCACGGGGGGTTTAGTAAAGAATATGCCACGATCAAAGGAAGTCCATCCGACTGGTTGTCGTCGAGATCGTTCCCGCTATTTGGGAGTCTCGCTAAGTCTCGATAAGTCTCGATAAGCAAGCACGCGAGATCGGTCACGGTACTTGGGAGTCTCGCTAAGTCTCGATAAGTCCCGTACACGAGATCGGACCCGCTACTTGGGAGTCTCGATAGGAAGTTGGAAATCATGGTCATGAATAAGGAAGGATTTGATAGATCGAGTTGAGTCTTGCATTGTCATTGGACAACTTGTCGACAAGGTGTAGTCTTCTCGAATGATCGCCGGGGCACCGGGATCATGTCGGCCCGGGAGAAGCGAAGCGGCTCAAGGTAGGATGCTAGATAACCGCATGGAGATATTTGGCACTTCCGGGGCTGGCTACCCGCTGAGGGACGAGCCGATATCTCGAGGTGAGTCTAAGATAGCTTAACATTGCTAGTGACCACTCATGTAAATGGGTCGACAAAATAGCGACACACCGCGTGTTTGCCTTCGGATTGGGTCCAGAGCTTGAATGCAGGTCTAGTCGGTAACACAATGTCTGGGCCTTAGATTGGGTTGCATCATAGGCACCATGCTTGGCCCGATACTTGGCGTCGGAATGTCCATAAAATTAATACTATGTTTCACAAGTCTTGTCTAAGTTAGCAAATGAGTCGAACAGGAAGGCTGCAAGGCGGTAGCGTGATAAGTCTTGATAAGTAGGCGAGGCACGGCCTTAATCTTGAAGCACGAACAAGTCTAAGCAAGGTCTAGAGGCACGACTTGCACGAGTCGTCCCGTTGTCGTCTTTGGTATGAGAATCGTCGGTACGAGAATTGGTCTAGGGGCACTTGAGTTTAAGTGCCTGTCTTGGCATGGCCGAGTTCGCATAAGTTGCTCCTCGGTGAAGCAATGTCTCGATTACGTTGAAGTCACGAATATAGTATGGCAAGAACTTACCGTCCTGCTTTGTAGTTCGGTCAAGTACATAAGCGATGAGGCACTGCCTCGATCGAAATACATGTTAGCATTGTAGCACGACCATGTCGTTGTACGTCGGGTTGGTCAGACGTCGTAGTCTTAAAACTGATCCTAAGGCAAGATTAGAAAGACCATTGAAAAAGACTTGTATTACAAAGTAAAATAAACGTGTCAGTTTTGTATGGGTGGGCGAGGAGCTCACTCCACCAGTACAGTTGAGTACTGACACCCACACAGTTTTCATGTGCAGGCACAGGTAGAAGCTCGTGGCACGGAGCTCGCTTGGATGCGTCGAGGCACGGAGTTCCTTGGCGAGTCGAAGCGGCGACCGCATGAACTCAAGAATTATACAGGACATAATGTATGGACATCGCCTTCCGAAGCTTCCGTTGGCTCAAGCATTGTATCGAGAGATGGAGAGAGCAGAGTAAATTGTAAAATGAAAGAAAAGTGAACATGAGAGACTTATAATTATGGCCTTGCACCTCTTGTAATTTTATTGTTCAATATCAATAAGTGCTCTTTGAATAACTTGTGTTTTTGCCTTTAAATTCTGCTGCATGCTCAATGTTTCTGCTTGGGACTTCTGTGCGACAACCCCGTCGTAGCCGATGTAATCGGTCGTTTGTAAACTGCCTTGCACGAGCGCAATCTAGGCTCGTGCGGCATCACGCCTTAGCGAGGACGATCGCTCCTACGGGAGCAGGCACGGAGTCGCTTGGATGCATCGAGGCACGAAGTTCCTTGGCGAGTCGAAGCGTACGACCGCATGAACTCAAGACTTATACAGGACATAATGTATGGACATCGCCTTCCGAAGCTTCCGCTGGCTCAAGCATTGTATCGAAAGATGAGAGGGAGTAGAGTAAATTGTAAAATGAGAAAAAAGTGAAAACGAGAGACTTGTAATCATGGCCTTGCGCCTCTTGTAATCTGAATGTTTAATATCAATAAAGAGCTCTTGAATAACTTGTGTTTTTGCCTTTAAATTTTGCTGCATGTTCAATATTTCTGCTTGGGAGTTTTGTACGATGACCCCGTCCCAGCAGATGTAATCGGCCGTTATGAAACTGCCTTGCATGAATGCAATCTAGGTTCGTGCGACATTACGCCTTAGTGAGGACGATCGCTCCTACGGGAGCGGGGCGTGACATAATGGTATCAGAGCACGGCTTTACGTCCTTGGACTTCAAGTTGAACTTCTCAATTTTGAAAGCTCGTCATCGATAAAGAAGTGTACATTCTCTCTCAAATGTCCCTCGGCATGTCCATACAATAAGTCTAAATATTTTTAAAAGCTCGTACAAGCGTTCAATCGAACGCATCGGTAGGCCTTTGTGCCGAACGGTGTCAAACTTGACCTGATAGAAAACTCGTGCTAAAGTTAGCAAGTCGCGTGCGTGTCTAACTAATCTTGCATCGGCATTAGCAAATAAGTGTGCAAACTCGAATATAGTCCGCACGGGATGGAAATGCACACGCCTTTTGGCTAAGTTGTGTCGCGTGTCGCGCACCTAGACTTTATGGTGCAAAAGAGTTGCGAGCGATATTGAGAACCGCTCGGTCGGGAACGAAACTACACTTAGAGTGTATATCGATAGGGATGCTATCGAATAATGCTTAGGCGTACACGGAAGAATGGATTGGATTTTGAGGAATAGTGCGAACGACTTAGTGCATCGATACGACGTGAGCGATTACGCTAGAGATTCATCGAACGAATCTGAAAGATGTCGTAGTGAATGATGCAGATGTGATTGAGGACTAGATCGGATGGCTCGAATCCTGAGTGGTGTATGGTCTATTTTGGAGATCGTTCGAGCGAAATTGAGGATTTGGAGTAACGAGTATGTCGGCGAGGCGATACGATCGTGCAAAGCCTTAGAACGCGTCACGTTTAGTTGGTCGTGACTTCGAATGTTCGAAACGAGATGTCGTTCCGACAACTTATGGATGGGCAACGCGAGTTAGAAAATGATATTGAATCACGCTCGAAATGATAAATGAAAATAAATGTCTTGATCGAGAAAACTTAGAGGATAGCACGTGTGATTTTGATTGAATCGAATAGAATTGTGGTATATCCAGTTCGGACAATAGTATCAGTCGCACGACTCGAAATTGGTTGCAAAGAAATATCGTCAGGTTACGCATATCGTCGATGGTATTGATGCATATCAAAGATCGATATGCGATAACTCGGGGGTACTCTGACTCGGCGAATGACGATCGTGCAAATATTATTGTTCCGATAGATGCTATACTCGGGATGTTAAAAATGTGTCAAGGAAAAGATAAACTTGGCTCGAGGATTTTCTAGTTGAACGAATGACAAACGGACTATCGAACTGAGATCATAGCTTGGACGAAAATGAAATGTTTGGATTTGCTTCGTCGATAAACACAACATTGACGTTCTTGTCTTATACAAGCGTAACTCCAGTCTCGCACATGCATCGTGCCGATTAGGGTGATCACTCCACGTGAGCGCTGGTATGGTGATTCATACAGCGGAGTTGATCGAACTTGTACGGCATGGCAATATGATTGCTTCGACTTATGATTTGACGCGAAGGTGGACTCAAGAATGACTTAGTGTGCTTGACTATTAAACTTAAGGATTGAGTAGGTCCAATCTGTGTATCGAGAATGAATTAGTCTAGACTCAAGCAAGAGTTACGCTCCGATGAGAATGATTATTCCGCGGGGAGCGTTGCATGGTGATTCATGAACCACCGTGGATGATCGGACTCACGTGAGATTGGAGCACAACATATTGTCGAGCTGGAAGACCTTGTGATCGAATACATGAATTGGTTAGAATTGGTGATTGAACGAATTCGGATCGTTATCTAAATTAGGTGATCATGCTCGATGTTAGAAATCTGAGTAACGCGAGCTTGGGTAGAAAACTCTGTGTTTCTGACTTGGTTTGACCTAGGATTGGGGTCAGTATTGGCATTATTGTTGGGGAACTATGATTCCAATCCTGACATTGACTTAGCCTTGAGAAATGGCCTAGCGGTTAGGCCAGACGCCCCAGTTTCAAGAGTTAGCAATCGAAAAGATTGATCACGAGGATTGGCATGGATGGATAGTATGAATCAATAATATAGGAATACCCCTAACAAGATTTGGCTGACATGCATATATTTCAGGGACACCTGAGTATGTACATGATGCGACTCGAGTGAGAATGACAAATTCTCTATCATACGGCTTGGCTGAATACATGTATTTTAGGGACGCCTGGAATGCGTGTACGATCCAGCCAAGTGATACGATGAGTTTAAGCATGACTTGAGTAATGGATGAGTGTCGAGAATTTGAAATTGTGTTAAGGTAAATATTGATAATAGTGTACGCGTGGCTCGGAATCGAAGAAACTTGTAGGCAGAGTGTGCACGATAAATTATGGCGTAACTCGCACGACGGTTATAAGTTCCGTGTTTAGGCTCGATTAAGTCATGGCCATATAAATGGTATGATGGCTTGCCTTTAGGAAAGTCTCAAGGACGAGACTTGTTCTGAGTGGTGTATGTTGTAGTGCCCCATCCCGTAAAGTCAATCGGAGGAATCGAAATGCTGACGGCGTTCGAACTTAGCCTTGCAACGGCTGCTTGAAGGCTTGATCGGTCGAGGCGACTCCTCATTCAGGTGGGATAGTTTTGGTAAACTTGCCTCATCTTAGCCTTCACTTAATAACTCGCATGTTTTCAACTTGCACAAGTAGGCTAATATAAAAGCTACGAACGTACATAGCTAAGGGAATAATCCCGATGGGTCGAAATATCTTAGAACGTGGAAAATGGTCCTACAGTCTGCTTAGAAGTCGGCTGAGCGTGCTTTCAAATGACACTCGGTCCTTCGTCCCGTGGCTTAGGAAAAGGAAGTTGGCCTAAGTTGCTAAGTTGCCACGACGCTCGAGTTAGCCAACGTCATAGGCGTCGCCCACATGAATGCTTGATAAAGCATGCACGGTCCCGTCATTTTGCCCCAACACTTGAATTAGCCTGAGTCATAGGCGTCGCCCGTATGAATGCTTGATAAAGAATGTACGGTCCCGTCGTCTAAGGCTTGGCATAGCCTTCGCATGTCCCATAGGTTAAGTCATCTTATACGGCTTGTTGGCTTAAGTCTAGGCACCCGAGAACTCGGTTGTCCAAGTCGAACGCGTGCACGGTACGTTCCCTCGATGCAGAGCTCGGCGTAGCCTTTGCTCGTCGATTCGTTACGCGAATAAGTCAGGCAAAGTTATGCCGGTCGACCTAAGTCATTTCTAGCACTGTCTCGCTCTTTCTGCGGTTGTCAAGTCGCATACTCCATCGAGATCAAGGCTCATCGTATAAAGTATACGACTTGAGCGCTAGCGTCGCCTAGAGAACCAGGCCTAACAAGGCACGACCTACTGTGGGTTTAGTAAAGAATATGCTACGATCAAAGAAAGTCCACGCGACTGGTTGTCGCCGAGATCGGTCCCGCTACATGGGAGTCTCACTAAGTCTCGATAAGTCTCGATAAGCAAGCACGCGAGATCGTTCCCGCTACTTGGGAGTCTAGCTAAGTCTCGATAAGTCCCACACACGAGATCAGTCCCGCTACTTGGGAGTCTCGATAGGAAGTTGGAAAGCATGGTCATGAATAAGAAAGGATTTGATAGATCAAGTTAAGTCTTGCATGGTCATTGGACAACTTGTCGACAAGGTGTAGTCTTCTCGAATGATCGCCGGGGCACCAGGATCATATCGGCCCGAGAGAAGCGAGGCGGCTCAAGGTAGGATGCTGGATAACTGCATGGAGATACTTGGCGCTTCCGGGGCTAGCTACCCGCGGAGGGACGAGCCGATATCTCGAGCCACATCTAAGATAGCTTGACATTGCTAGTTACCACTCATATAAATGGGTCGGCAGAATAGCGGCACACCGTATGTATGCCTTCGGATTGGGTCTAGAGCTTGAATGCTGGTCTAGTCGGTAACACAATGTCTGGGCCTAAGATTGGGCTGCAATATAGGCACCATACTTGGCACGATACTTGGCGTCGGGATGTCAATGAAATTAATACTATGTTTCATAAGTCTTGTCTAAGTTAGCAAATGAGTCGAACAGGAAGGCCGTAAGGCGGTAGCATGATAAGTCTTGATAAGTAGGTGAGGCGCGACCTCAATCTTAAAGCACGAACAAGTCTAAGCAAGGTCTAGAGGCACGACCTGCATGAGTCATCCCGTTGTCGTCTTTGGCACGAGAATCGTCGGCACGAGAATTGGTCTAGAGGTACTTGAGTTTAAGTGAAAGTCTTGGCACGGCCGAGTTCGCATAAGTTGCTCCTCGGCGAAGCAATGTCCCGATTACGTTGAAGTCACGAATACAGTATGGCACGAACCTGTCGTCCTGCTTTGTAGTTCGGTCAAGTACATAAGCGATGAGGCACTGCCTCGATCGAAATACACGTTGGCATTATAGCACGACCATGTCGTTGCACGTCGGGTTGGTCAGACGTCGTAGTCTTAAAACTGATCCTAAGACAAGATTAGAAAGACCATTGAAAGGGACTTATATTGCACAAAGTAAAATGAACGAGTCAGTTTTGTATGGGTGGGAGAGCAGCTCACTCCACCAGTACAGTAGAGTACTGACACCCACACAGTTTCATGTGCAGGCACAGGTAGAAGCTCGTGGCGCGGAGCTTACTTGGATGCGTCGAGGCACGTAGTTCCTTGGCGAGTCGAAGCGTGCGGCCGTGTGAACTCAAGACTTATACAGGACAAAATACATGGACATCGCCTTCCGAATCATCCGCTGGCTCGAGCATTGTATCGAAAGATGAGAGAGCAGAGTAAATTGTAAAATAAGAGAAAAGTGAATACGAGAGAGTTGTAATCATGGCCTTGCACCTCTGGTAATCTGAATGTTCAATATCAATCAAGTGCTCTTTGAATAACTTGTGTTTTGCCTTTAAATTCTGCTGTATGTTCAATGTTTTTGCTTGGGACTTCTGTGCGACGACCCCGTCGCAGCCGATGTAATCGGCCATTATGAAACTGTCTTACACGAGCACAATCTAGGCTCGTGCGGCATCACGCCTTAGCTAGGACGATCGCTCCTACGGGAGCGGGGCGTGACATCACACCTCTCGGAGACTCCAGGTGAACAGCGGCTCGTCCGTTGTTGCCACACTTCCGACCGCCTCCGGCGCCGTAAAGCACTAGTCACCGCCCTCGAGAGCGGCCAAGCCCGTACTCCCAGCAGCGACCGGCACAGTAGCCGTTGCCGTCCCCGCGAGAGCAGCAACAAGCCGGGCAGCAAGCTCGCACCTCGTCGAGAGCCCTACAAAGCGAAATCCATCGCTTCGATATGGTCGCTCCATCGTGCTCCTCCCCTAACCCAGTCGACTATGGCTGACCCTTTGCCAGATATCGATGCCACCCTGTGTGACCTTCCATCGCTGCCATCTTGGCGACCGAGCCAGTCCGGCCTCGCCACGGCTGTGTCCAGCTTCCAAATCCCGACCTCCAGTCGTGCTTTTCAGCTCGATTTTGGTGAGCTTACCCTTTATTTTTTCTCTCTTCCTCATCTTCTTTCTTTTCACATGAAGAAGGAGAAACAGCAGAGTTGCTGTTAGTGTGCGGTTTTGGGGACTCATTTGTTGAATCCAAGTGTTGGGCTTTAAGCCCAGTGGACAAAGGAGGGATTTTCTCCACTTTGTTTACAAATTGTGTGTTAAATTTTACTTGTTTTGTTATATTGGGCCTTAAGTCGACCAAAGATTTTTATTAGACTGACACATATATATTAGTTGACTTGTGTATTTCTAAATTGAATCTTTAAATATTGGTTTTTCAATGATCCTTAAATATTGGTTTTGGGCTTCCATAAAAACAAGGTCATTTGGGAGATAGTATGGGGCTTGATAGTAAACCATAGACAATAATATTAGTTATTATTATTTTATATTTATGGGCTAAATAGTTGTATTTATTTTTGGCCTTTAATAATTCTTATATTATAAATTTTTGTTTTACTAAAACTAATTGGGCCTATTATATTTTGGACTTTTAAGATATATTAAATTGGACTTGTATATATATATTCATGGTTTAGGAAATATAGTATTCTGATATATATAATTACTTTGAAGTGTATATTTTGGATCCTTGAGTAAAATAGATGGGTTACTGTATTTTATATATTAATCCTATAATCTTTTAAATAATAAACCTTATGGTTGGAATATGTTCAAAAGTTTTATATAACGAGTATTTCTAAAATATTATTAATATATAAATTTATTAAGAACTTCCTTTTCAAATTATATATTAGATTAGATAAATATTAAATCGTGGTTAATCATTCACCCCTAATTCTTGGAAATCCTGACGTTTTCATATCGACTTAGGCTAATCGGACTAATCTGGACCCAATGAGATTATCGGTTTCACCAGTAAAGGACCCCAGGCAAGTACACTTTTATGATTATCATATTTTCGTGTTTCGTGACTTGTTCGAGTCCATAAGTACTAGTCGGAAGGGAAAATATCTTAGTAGACGTGTGAACTATCCCTTACCTACCCTCCGTATCTTTCGTGGAGAATAGCAGTGGCACACGACACGTGCATGGTGCCTGATTTACCTCTAGTCGTTCACATGTCGAAACTGATATTTCAAAACACATATATAGTTATCTTTTATTTATTTTCTTATTTTCTTCACCACTTGACATGACATCGGTTACTTTCTAGTTTTTATCTCACATATGTTATTTTCATGTCATGTGAATTCTATTATGTTGTGGCATTATCGTCGATTTGTGTGCTTGTTCCATTCTAGACTGGAAACCAACATTTTCATGTTTAGCTGTGGCTTCACTTAGCATAGAGAGATACGGGTGTACTTGTAGACAGAAATCTAGAATTTAGATAGAAGTTGTATCATTTTTATTAATTGTAAAAACCTTGTATTTTCTTTAAATAAAAATGTTATAAAATTTTAATCAATTTAGAAATGTGAATGAGCAATAAATGTTATATTTTATGATTTTGAGCATCTTGGCCGTGACAGCATTCTACCGTCGACTCTGCGGCGTAGGCTGGCTTGGACACGTCTCGTATCCGAAAAGCGGGTGCGGGTCGTGACAAGTTTTTATGGTGGCCCATGTAGGTTATTTTTGCAAAAGATTGCGAACTCGTGGTAGTACCTATGTTAGTCGTACTGCTGCGAGCCTGCGACTAGGAAATGCTCATTCACAATTAGGATTGAAATACTTTAGGAGAATGATTAAGACTAGGAGTCCTTTATTAATCTGACTATTAGGTAGTTAAGGTTGATACTTCGGCCATACGATTAGCCAAGGATTTACTGAATCCTAAACCTATTAGATAACTTGAGGAATACTCATAGAATGAATTGATGTACGGGTTGATACGTTGGTAGGATCAAGATGGGTAGAGTATTCGCCTGGTGAATTAGAAATTTCTAGGACCGAAGTCCTAATATCTATTGTTGTGTGATTTCATGTCCCTCCAATAACCTACATACCTTATTACTTATTTACTACATTGACCATAGGTAATTATTTCATTAAACAAGAGTATATTCTGTTCCCATCTATTGAGTTTGGACCTAACTCGATATCCATACATTCACTCATTACGAGTTTGTTTTCAACATATGTATATATATATATATATAAAATATATATATATATATATATATATTTTTTTTTTTTATATATAAAATATATATATATATATATGTTTTTCCTCGATGTCACGATCCGCACCCACTGTTTGGGTACGAGAACGTAACAACGCCCAGCCTACGCCGCAGTGTCGGCGGTAGAACGCTGTCCTAGGTCACAACATCTAACATTATAATGCCAAGCAGTAATACTCCCCGAATGGGGGTGACATAGCAGATACAGTCTCAATCACATCTAAGGTAGAGCATGATAAGGATAGATAAAACATGAAATCCAAAAGAGATACAGGAAATAGAAGTCTAAGTGTCTAAGATACAAAAACCCAGAAATACACCTCAAACTCATATACAGTAATTCACAAAGTAAATACAACTCCAAACAAATGAAATAACTATCTAAACAACCTCTAAAGTGTCTCCTCTAGGCTAGCAGGCAACCTCCAAGCTATCTGTAAAATTTATCAACAGGTCCAGTCAGGACAGAAATAAGTACAGTACATCTCAACAGATCATAGCAGGTTAGAAAATATAATCATGCAGTAAAGTAAGATACAGGTACTGAAAGAAGTGCAGTATGTAAACAGAGAGAGAGAGAGCTGTAATAGAAATATCTACTATAAATAAAGAGCTAACATGTGGCTAGTGAGTCAGAGTACAATATAGACATGTAAATGGCATAGGAGATTATGATGCTACACTATGGAAGAGATTCTGATGCTACACTACTTGGATATTATTCACATGTCCATTTTTACTCCCCCGTATCCCCAATCAATACACAAGGATCCAGCCAGGTTATGTTATGATTTCATGCAAGGCCCCGAAGGGTGATACATGGATGTCCTAAAAATGGGGATTCTAGGAGATTCTATGATATCCTGTGAATGGGATAAGAGATTCTAGGAGACTCTACGATCATAAGAGTATATGTCGCAAGTGATCAAAGAACCAGTGAAGCATAGTGATACGCCATGTAAGTGAAACGCACAGAACATGAAGTACCCGATGCTTCCTAAGGATAACATCTCAAGAAAGGATCCATATAGTACCAATCCGTGTGACCATCGTGACAGTACAAGTAAAGTAATCTACTGCAGGAAATAATTCTAAGCAGGATATAAAATGATCAGAGAATGTACTCGCCTCGATAACCTGAACAGCTGATAAGTAAAGGGGGGTCCCACTGAAGCCACAGAGTCCTATTTAAAGCAACACAGGTTACAAGGTGTTCAAGTTGTAATAAATGAATCCCTATAAACAATCTATATTATTCTAGGTTCTTCTAAGTCAAATTAACTCTAGGTCAACTCCGGTCAATACTTAGTCAAACTAGGTCAAGCGTTGACTTACAGTTGACTTTGGGTCAACTGGTCAACTCTGGTCAAACAGGGTAATTCTAGTCTAATTATTAAAGATATAAAGTGTACTTCGTTATTCGTACGTCGAAACTTAAGACACGCAAATCGAGACAAGAATATCAATGGTAAGGTTGATAATCTTATTACAGCGATCCACGTGCCCATCTTGTCAATTTCAGCGATGTGAGATCACTGGAATTGATTGAGCTCAGTTTCGTTGTACTAATCCCGAAATACGAACATTATAAGAATTAATTATTAATTAATTATAAAAAGGTTAACTCAGAGAAATTATCAACAAACATTGTCGGACGATGAAGTAAACATCGCCAACGTGTCCAGAATGATCAAATTAGCTAGGATAGCCTACCCATTGGTCCAATTTGGACACAAGGGCAAAAAGGTAATTTTTGGTCAAAATGGTGTCCGTGTCGGAGCCGTTTTGTACCGAAAAACGTGCAAAAAACAAGTCAATAAAATATAACAAATTATATGTCCATGAAACCAGAATTTCGATACGAACCCAACGGTATCTCCAGAATTGGATTTCGTTGACCCGATCTCAATTTGGCCCGTTGACCAGAACTTGGAATTCCGGTTTGCACGGAAATGCGTGCCGGAGCCAATGTTCTCAAAACTTAGCAAACTACCTGTCAACGAGTCCAGAATGATGATACGAACTCAACGATATCTCCGGAATTGGATTCCGATGAGCCGACGTCAAAAAGTCCCGTTGATCCAGAAAGTGGGACCCGCTTTGCACCGAAAAACGTGCCAGGGCCCACGTTCTCCAAATCTAACAAATTTTATATGAAAACATGCCAGAACGACGCCACAAGTCTACTGGTGGTGTCAGAAATGAAATCTGGAGTCCCGTATTCAAAAATAGAATTTTACAAGTTGGAAATTACGAATTCGGACGACCAACTTTGGCGTCGAATTCAACCAATCAAACAAGCTCACAATGAAACGAAACTGGAGAGGTAGTAAGAGGGTTATACCAGCTTCGCACTGGAACTGGTAGCACGCCAAATGAAGCTGCGGTGGAGGAGATATAAGCTGACGAAGTTGGCCCCGCGAAACTGTCCAAATTTAATATAATTTAAACGGTCAACTTGGTGGCTGGTTTTGATGTATCAAACGATAAAATTAACGGACAAAAATTGACAGGGATGAAGGTGGATATACCGAGATTGTGACGGAGAAAGGAAATCGCCGATCCAACGGTCGAATTTCCGGAAAAACATGCACGAAGTTGCTGCGACGGGGCGGCATCTCAGCTACGTTTCCGGGCTCGTCACAACGGGAACCCGTGCCAAACGCACGGATCGCCTCCGATACGCGTCGGAGAGAGAAACAAGGGCCACGGGGCCTGCCCCGGGGGTGCGCCCGGCTAAGGTGAAGTCGGCCATGGCGACTACGTCGTCGGCGGCGGCGCGGCAACGCTGCCAGCGTGCGCGCACGGCCCACTGCTGCTCGCTGCCGCACTGCTGTTGCGCATGGTGTGGTCGGCCGGCGACGCACGGGGTGGTGGCACAGCGACCAGTGGCGGCGGCACGACGGAATGGAGGTGGTGGTGCGGGTGGTGTTGGCCGGAAAGACGAAGTGGTGGTGGCGGTTTGTATTGAAGGTGGTGGTGGTGTTTATGAAATGGAGGAGAAGAAAAGGAAAGGAGTGGTGGCGTGTGGAGTGGCCAAGTCCAGGGGGTGGCTCGCCACGCCAGAGTGGGGATGGGGTCGTCGGCCAGTGGGAGGAGAGGGAGTTCGGGCATGGAGTGAGGGTGATGGAAGTTGTAGCCATGGTGGAGTGAGAGGTGAGGAGAAAATAGTTGTTGTTGTTGTGTAGTAGTGATAAAGTGAGAGAGAGAGAAAAGGATGATAATAAATGAAAGAGAGAGAGAGAGAGAAAAGATTCTCTCCATAGAAATTATGGCCGGCCAACAATTGTTGGCTGTGGAGTTGGAGGGAATTTGATGGTTGAGATTACATCGAGAAATCAATGGCTAGATTGAACATAGGAAAAAATAGGTAAATCCCAATGGATTTAATTCAACAAAGATTTCCAATAATAATTAAAAATAGGTAGAATGAGTACTAGATATTTTTGGGCAAGAAATATAAGGCATCATGAGAGAGGAAAAATGAAGCTGGGGTTGGGTTCAGTGGAGCCGGATTGGATCCAAAATCGGACATTATACAATAATTGAATTAAAAAAATAGACGTTGATGATCATGAGTGAATAAGTAGCACATAGGGATTCCAATAAATGGGACACAAGTGACGGACGGGTAGTAGGCTCAATATGGGCCATGTCCATAATTGGGGCGGACAGATTTTGGTCGACATGGGACCCACAAATCAAGTTGGAAGATGAATGTGACGCCGTGGAGTGAAATAAGATCGGGTCACGTGTCGGGAAAGTTGTGCGAATCAAATGGAGCACAAAATGACGTGTCTGAGTGGGACACGAAGGTCATGGGTGACGAGCGTCTCGAGTAGATCATCAATGAGGAGTTGGTTTCAAGAAACTGACTGGTCTGGCGCTCCCAAATTAAAAGTCACGGTAACGTGCTAGAAATGATCAAGGAAAAGAGTGGGAAATCAATGAATAATCAAATGGTCTAAATCGATCCGAAGTTCAGCGAAGCAAAAAGAGCACAAGGGAACAAGTTTTAGTGGGACACCATATACCGTCATGAAGGTAATCCTGTCCACTCCAAAACTCGTGAAGAAGATTTCCAGAGTTGAACATCCCTGATACTCCAAATATCAATGGCACGGGAAAGTACACTTAATGATAAATAACAGAATAAAATATTTATTGAAATTAAAATCAATCAGAAAATAAATAAAATAAAAAAAATAATCAACCCGAAATTCAGGGTGCTCACATCCTACCCATCTTATAAAAATTTCGTCCTCGAAATTAAAATGTCCATACTCCCTCTAGGTCAAACCCCCACAATCAAAGTCCCAGAACTCAAACAAATCATACCATCAAAAAAGAACGGCATACAGGGTCATGGCATATGGTGGTAGTGAAAGTCTCATCTAAGTATACTAGTCGTGCTAATACCATAACGGTCATAGGGTATCAAACACACAAGCAATCTAGGGTGCTAAACTAGAGAAGTTACAGAAACAACAAACCATCAAAACTGTAAGGCGGTCTACCATCCTATATGAAAACTGGTATCATCAAAATAAAATAAAAATAAAACAAGGATAACTACCAATTATCTGAAAAAAGTACTATTCAAGGAAAATCAAAATCAAAAGTTAAAGAACGAAAGTCAATGGTATTGGAATCCAATCACAATAATATTAAGAAATTTTAGGCGCAATATGATCTAAGTTGATCAATTCTGGAAAATCAAGATTTAGGCAATATGGAGGACAGTTCAACAAGGTCTGAGAACGAGCATACAAGGATGGAGATTTAGGTCATAATCAATTTAAGTCAATTAAGTACAACCCAAGATATAAATATGATAAGAAAAGGTGATCGAAGTCGATTTGGTCGTGATTAAGGAAACTAGGATTCAATGATATTGAAAAACCTCTTTTTAGAGAAAACGGGAAAAGATTTCATACGAAGTCAGTAAATCATCTCTCTCTAATACTATCAATTAATCATTTGCCAAACTATATTTTTTTTTTCTCTAGTCCCAATATGAAAATCAACCTTCATGTGACTATCATCGAAATTTTATAACCTTCAGTCATCTAAACCTTTACCACGATCACCAAAGACAAATTTTCTAACTTCTACAATATTTTCCATGAAATATACCCCTCTTATTTAGGTACCAATACTTATTCATTTAATCAAATTTTCAAATTCCTTCACCTCGTTTTAATTTAGATCCGAAACTTCTAAATCCAGTTTATGAAATCCTTAATCTTGTTTAAATCAAGCCTCGTATTTATTCAACCCTAATACCACTATGTCATGCAAAATTTATTCTCGTTTTATAAATCAACCTTCACATTTCTTCAACGTTCACCTTCAATTATTATCCTTTTGAATTCTACACATTTTTTTCATCCAAAATAATTCCTATAACTTAAAATCCTTGTGTTCTATCTGTCTCTAGTCATTTCTTACAATATCTAGCTCAATTTTGCATAATCATTGATTACAATAAAATTCTCTTTCCATTACTAAATTTCCACATCGCCTCAGAGTAAAAGTTTTCCCCAGAATCAATAACCAAGATTTTCTAAGTTCTCAAAACTAGGTTGACCTTGAACATCCTCATTAGTTGATATACATCCATGAATTATTCATAACCAACCTTCCATGATTGTTTCTAAATTGATAACATTTATCCCTCGATTTCATTTTAAACCTTTACCACATCCCCATTTCAATTTTTTTTTTGGACATCCAACGTTCTGATTCTTACAAATCATTCTATGATAACCATTTACTTCATTTCCATACCAGATGGTTCACGTTATTTCCTCAACATTTCTCAGGCAAAATGATATGAAGATTCAAGAGTTTTCAAGGTACAGCTGACAGAATTATATACGAGACAGGGAATTGATATAATCAAGACAGGTATATAAGACAAGGAATAATGGTAATAAAAATACTGGCAGGAAAAGAATGATAAAAGAATCTGTTCTGCTTATCTGTTTTAAAAGAGGAAACCATTTTGAAATTCAGAACTAAAATATCAATCCCAAGATAAAGTCTAGCAAAATCATCGATTCATTAAGAAGAATTTAATGGTAAGAAGTTACACAAGGTTTATAAAAATAGCTAAAGCTACATCCCAAGTAAACAAGGAGAAACAAAACAAAACAAAACAACAATAAATTTTTTTTTTTGACTGAAACAAAAGTCGCAAAACATGTTCGAAAACATTTAAGGTACAATCTGATAATCATATGCGTCTATCCAAAATTATGGTACTCTAAATCATCATCATACTAGTAAGCAAGGCTACGATAATCACAGAGTCCTTGACTTATGCACATACCTCTAGAATCATGGTATTTAACATTTTTGCGATGCCGCTAACTTGGCTGCGAAAACCTTAAATTTTCACTCCCGAGAAATATATCCAGAGTCAGACTATATGTCCTCACTATGCTGGCTAATGTGACTATAGAAGACTAGATTCCATAACATAGGTGACCTAGCCCATATAATTTCATCTTGCCAAAACTAAATTAAATCAATAATGAATACTCGAAAATCAAATTAAATTTATCAACGAACATCAAAATTTTAAAAAATGAATAAAAATCCATCAAAATACAAACTCGGATGCTACAGCTAATCGTCATGATTCAAAATTCAACAATCTTCCATCAAAATCAATAAATACAAACCCAAATTCAACAATAATCCATCAAAATCAAATTCAACAACAGAAAATAAAGATAAAACAATTAAGGAAAAAGAGAGTTTTTAAATCGAAGTTAAATAAGATTCTCAAGGGTCGTCCCAGGAATCTCTCAAGAGTTCCTAACTGTGATTGAGTACCTTCAAAAATATATTCTAATCCTACTGCAGGCTGTAGCGGTACTCTAGTTCGAATACCACTACATAAACTCGACCTGCATGGGCCACCACTAAAAATGTGTCACGACCGGCACCCACTATTTGGATACGAAAACGTAACAACGCCCAGCCTACGCCGCAGTGTCGACGGTAGAACGCTGTCCTAGGTCACAACATCTAACATTATAATGCCAAACAGTAATACTCCCCGAATGGGGGTGACATAGCAGATACAGTCTCAATCACATCTAAGGTAGAGCATGATAAGGATAGATAAAACATGAAATCCAAAAGAGATACAGGAGATAGAAGTCTAAGTGTCTAAGATACAAAAATCCAAAAATATACCTCAAACTCATATACAGTAATCCACAAAGTAAATACAACTCCAAACAAATGAAACAACTATCTAAACAACCTCTAAAGTGTCTCCTCTAGGCTAGCAGGCAACCTCCAAGCTATCTGTAAAATTTATCAACAGGTCCAGTCAGGACAGGAGCGAGTACAGTACATCTCAACAGATCATAGAAGGTTAGAAAATATAATCATGCAGTAAAGTAAGATACAGGTACTGAAAGAAGTACAGTATGTAAACACAGAGAGAGAGAGAGAGAGCTGTAATAGAAATATCTACTATAAATAAAGAGCTAACATGTGGCTAGTGAGTCAGAGTACAATATAGACATGTAAATGGCATAGGAGATTCTGATGCTACAATGTGGAAGAGATTCTGATGCTACACTACTTGGATATTATTCACATGTCTATTTCTACTCTCCCGTACCCCCAATCAATACACAAGGATCCAGCCAGGTTATGTTATGATTCCATGCAAGGCCCCGAATGGTGATACATGGATGTCCCAAAAATGGGGATTCTAGGAGATTCTAGGATACCCAGTGAATGGGATAAGAGATTCTAGGAGACTCTACGATCATAAGAGTATATGTCGCAAGTGATCAAAGAACCAGTGAAGCATAGTGATACGCCATGTAAGTAAAACGTACAGAACATGAAGTATCCGATGCTCCCTAAGAATAACATCTCAAGAAAGGATCCATATAGTACCAATCCGTGTGACCATCGTGACAGTACAAGTAAAGTAATCTACTGCAGGAAATAATTCTAAGCAGGATATAAAATGATCAGAGAATGTACTCGCCTCGATAAACTGAACAGCTGATAAGTAAAGGGGGGTCCCACTGAAGCCACAGAGTCCTATTTAAAGTAACACAGGTTACAAGGTGTTCAAGTTGTAATAAATGAATCCCTATAAACAATCTATATTATTCTAGGTTCTTCTAAGTCAAATTAACTCTAGGTCGACTCCGGTCAATACTTAGTCAAACTAGGTCAAGCGTTGACTTACAGTTGACTTTGGGTCAACTGGTCAACTCTGGTCAAACAGGGTAATTCTAGTCTAATTATTAAAGATATAAAGTGTACTTCGTTATTCGTACGTCGAAACTTACGACACGCAAATCGAGACAAGAATATCAATGGTAAGGTTGATAATCTTATTACAGCGATCCACGTGCCCATCTTGTCAACTTCAGCGATGTGAGATCACTGGAATTGACTGAGCTCAGTTTTGTTGTACTAATCCCGAAATACGAACATTATAAGAATTAATTATTAATTAATTATAAAAAGGTTAACTCAGAGAAATTATCAACAAATATTGTCGGACGATGAAGTAAACATCGCCAACGTGTCCAAAATGATCAAATTAGCTAGGATAGCCTACCCATTGGTCCAATTTGGATACAAGGGCAAAAAGGTAATTTTGGGTCAAAATGGTGTCAGTGTCGGAGCCGTTTTGCACCGAAAAATGTGCAAAAAATAAGTCAATAAAATATAACAAATTATATGTCCACAAAACCAGAATGACGATACGAACTCAACGGTATCTCCAGAATTGGATTCCGTTGACCCGATCTCAATTTGGCCCGTTGACCAGAACTTGGAATTCCGGTTTGCACGGAAATACGTGCCGGAGCTAATATTCTCAAAACTTAGCAAACTACCTGTTAACAAGTCCAGAATGATGATACGAACTCAACGGTATCTCCGGAATTGGATTCCGATGAACCGACGTCAAAAAATCCCGTTGACCCAGAAAGTGGGACCCGCTTTGCACCGAAAAACGTGCCAGGGCCCACGTTCTCCAAATCTAACAAATTTTATATAAAAACATGCCAGAACGACGCCACAAGTCTACTACTGGTGGTGTCAGAAATGGAATCTGGAGTCCCGTGTTCAAAAATAAAATTTTACAAGTTGGAAATTACGAATTCGGACGACCAACTTTGACGTCGAATTCAACCAATCAAACAAGCTCACAATGAAACGAAACTGGAGGGGTAGTAAGAGGGTTATACCAGCTTCGCACCGGAACTGGTAGCACGCCAAACGGAGCTACGATGGAGGAGATACAAGCTGACGAAGTTGGCCCCACGAAACTGTCCAAATTTAATACAATTTAAACGGTCAACTTGGTGGCCGGTTTTGATGTATCAAACGATAAAATTAACGGAGAATATACCGAGATTGTGATGGAGCGAAAAAATTGCCGATCCAACGGTCGGATTTCCAGGAAAACGTGCGCGAAGTTGCTGCGATGGGGCGGCATCTCAGCTACGTTTTCGGGCTCGTCACGACGGGAACCCGTGCCAAACGTACGGATCGCCTCCGATACGCATCGGAGAGAGAAGCAAGGGCCACGGGGCCTGCCCCGGGGTGCGTCCGGCCAAGATGAAGTCGGCCGTGGCGACTACGTCGCCGGCGGCGGCGCGGCAACGCTGCCAGCGCGCGCGCGGCCCACGGCTGCTCGCTGCCGCACTGCTGTTGCGCGTGGTGTGGTTGGCCGGCGACGCGCGAGGGTGGTGGCGCAGCGACCAGTGGCGGCGGCACGGCAGAATGGAGGTGGTGGTACGGGTAGTATTGGCCGGAAAGACGGAGTGGTGGTGGCGGTTTGTATTGAATGTGGTGGTGGTGTTTATGAAATGGAGGAGGGGAGAAGGAGAGGAGTGGTGGCGTGTGGAGTGGCCGAGTCCAGGGGGTGGCTCGCCACGCCGGAATGGGGCTGGGGTCGTCGGCCAGTGGGAGGAGAGGGAGGTCGGGCATGGAGTGAGGGTGATGAAGTTGTAGCCATGGTGGAGTGAGACGTGAGGAGAAAATAGTTGCTATTGTTGTGTAGTAGTGATAAAGTGAGAGAGAGAGAAAAGGATGATAATAAATGAAAGAGAGAGAGAGAGAGAGAGAAAAGATTCTCTCCATAGAAATTAGGGCCGGCCAACAATTGTTGGCTGTAGAGTTGGGGGGAATTTGATGGTTGAGATTACATAGAGAAATCAATGGCTAGATTGAACATAGGAAAAAAATAGGTAAATCCTAATAGATTTAATTCAACAAAGATTTCCAATAATAATTAAAAATGGGTAGAATGAGTACTAGATATTTTTGGGCAAGAAATATGAGACATCATAAGAGAGGAAAAATGAAGCTGGGGTTGGGTTCAGTGGAGCCAAATTGGATCCAAAACCGGACATTATACAATAATTAAATTAAAAAAATAGACGTTGATGATCATGAGTGAATAAGTAGCACATGGGGATTCCAATAAATGGGACACAAGTGGCAGACGGGTAGTAGGCTCAATATGGGCCATGTCCATAATTGGGGCGGACAGGTTTTGGTCGACAGGGGACCCACAAATCAAGTTGGAAGATGAATGTGACGCCGTAGAGTGAAATAAGATCGGGTAACGTGTCGAAAAAGTTGTGCGAATCAAATGGAGCACAAAATGACGTGTCTGAGTGGGACACGAAGGTCATGGGTGACGAGCGTCTCGAGTAGATCATCAATGAGGAGTTGGTTTCAAGAAACTGAGTAGATCATCAATGAGGAGTTGGTTTTAAGAACCAAATTAAAAGTCACGGTAACGTGCTAAAAATGATCAAGGAAAAGAGTGGGAAATCAATTAATAATCAAATGGTCTAAATCGACCCGAAGTTCAGCGAAGCAAAAAGAGCACAAGGGAACAAGTTTTAGTGGGACACCATATACCGTCATAAAGATAATCCTGTCCACTCCAAAACTCGTGAAGAAGATTTCCAGAGTTGAACATCCCTGACACTCCAAATATCAATGGCACGGGAAAGTACACTTAAAGATAAATAACAGAATAAAATATTTATTAAAATTAAAATCAATCAGAAAATAAAAAAATAAAAAAAATAATCAACCCGAAATTCAGGGTGCTCACACTCGATCTTGAATATTAGACAATTATAAATTAATATTACATTTCCCTTGTTTTCGATCATTCTCTCCCTAACAAATTGGTTGATTTTCAAAAGTTGATACCTTCACTTCAAAGACAGATATGTACACTTTCTCTATAATGACCAATTGTTTAAAGAATTTTTAAAAGATCTTTGAAATTTTAGAGATATAGTTGGAAGTATGATCGGTGACGTACAATGGCAAGATAGAAGCACACTGTCACCATTTATTATCGAGACTGTGGGTTCACTGCAGCCAGCAGTGCACTGACGTAGCATGAACCCTAAGTGGAAATAATTTCAAGTAAACGTAAGCTACCGAACGTTACCAAATACTATGTCTTATTTTTCTATCTTGAGCTTCAAGTTAGTATGTCAATATTAAACAAAGCTAACAAGATATCCGATGTTGTATCTTATTGGAGTCACGAAGCCAAGGATTTATTGCAGCTAGTTGTACACTGGCGAGGCATAAATTCTTGGTAAAGTGACCCCGGATGTGATTACGATTTTTGAATACCATAGCGGCTACGTTCTTTATTGGCATGTGACTGTTAAGTTTTCAAATTGATTTGTGCCTTATTCCTAGGTACAATCTTCTCAATAAACTGGTTGTTCTTTTCCTCAAAATCTTCCTATTTTTGAATCGTCATATTTTAAACCTAATTGGATTTCCTTCCACTAGATTCATAATTACGTCTAGATCATGATTCTATGATCATGCTTACACAATCGATCATGTTAGAACGATTTCGAATTGGATCATCCTTAATGACCTTTCCATCACGACTAGACTATTCGATTCTATTTCAACCGTGCCAATTCGCATGTTATCCTAGAATTCGATTATATAATCATGCCTAAATAGTTTTGCTTAACTAGTTGTGCGTACCAAGATGACTTCAATTTTAATCGATCCTAAACGATTTTGATCATGACTAAATCATAATCGTACCTATATTTCAACTTAATTATAGCTAAGGTTATTCCAACTGTGGTTATGACTATTTTGATCATGATCATGCGCGTGCCAGTTTTCTAATTTTCATCATGTAAGGTTGACCGGCTTGATTAGCCTTGATCGTGACTGTATTATAACTTATATCCAAGCGACTATAATCCTTTTTAGATTTTATCGAAAACTTTGATCATTCCTTAGAAAATTGGTCGCGACTAGACCATGCTGACCATAACTTGGTCGTACCAAATCGTTTCAACTTTGCTCGCTCTTAAAAACATTTGGTCATCAACTAGACCATTTGACCAAAGGTTGATCGTGCCCAATCACATTCTCCTTTGTCTATCAATTTTTATTACTATGATCATATCCGCGAGTATGCATGACTAATTTGATCATGAATCGTATCACCCTTGATTATATCATTGGTTTTTTGTTCGTACCGATTGAAATTTTGTTTCTTGATTATTCTACATAGTTTTGCCTAATCGTGTCCTTTTAAATCTCTAGGGTCAAACATTCTAAGGTGGGTAGGTCGTAAGCCCACTTTCCGTTTTCTTACATTTTTTTCCATTTAGTTTATTTTAGTTTAAGTACTTTTCCAAATCGGGAAATAATTTTCATTATATTTCTATTATAGATATTTTGAAGAAAAAAAATGAGATTTACCAAATTTAGAAGAGATTTTATTCTAAGATTATTTGAATTACTATTTTATCAAGTGTTATATAAAATTCAAATTATTGCTATTTTATTCTAAGATCATTCTGTTCCCATCTACTATGAAAAATATACAGCTATAAATAATTAAATTATTCTTAACAATATTTTGACAATTGATTTTATTACAAGGATTATTTAAAGTAATATGTATCATTCTAGATATATTTTTGTGATTGATTTGGAGTATGATTGGGTCAAATCCCAAGTTCCCAAAACCCCAATCACCAAAATCCCAAACCCTAAATCCCCTTGCTAGATTTTTGGAAATTTTATTCATTTATTCATTTATATATTTTATTTGTCGGAGTTGAAGGCAGTTTTCGTCGATAGTTTGTTTATATTTATTTTTCTTATCAAGCTTGTTTCAAAATTTAAGTTGAGAGCACGTTAGGGCTTTTAGAGTTTCAAACTCTTTTTTTCCAATTTTATTTACTTTTTATTTATTTGATCAATTTTTCTTTATCATAAAGTTCTACTACCTCTTACCAATCTACCAAGTCCATCTATCATTGTCGTCCTTAAATTCGAGGACGAATTTATTCTTAAGGTGGGTAGATTTGTAATCTCCCTTCCCGAAATTTTAATAAATTTTAATTTATTTGAATTGCAATTTTTAGAATTTTATAAATATTTAGTTAATAAATTATTATTATAGAAGGTCTTAGTCATGGTTAAGTTTTGGAGTGCGAGATGATGAGAAACCATGGCATGGATAGTGTAGTTGCATGCTTTGACTAGTGTTTTAGCTATGGTAGGGAAGGCTGAGCCATAAGTATGGCCTAACTAGGAAAATTAGTCATAGTTGTGACTTAACCTCTGTAGATGATTTAATTATTTATCAATTAGATTATTGACTATTCAGGAGACCCGATTGTGCCAGACTAGTTCGGACTAGATCCAAACCAAACCTAAGCCATGCAAAAATATAGTAGTACCAAAACGTCCATCTAGACATATATTGTATATATATTAGAGGTATTTTATTTAATGGTTAATAAGTACTTTATAAATAATTGTTATATATATATATATATCATACGGATAGATTTTTCCATGAATTTGTTAGGACCAATAAACATGAAGTATATGTGTTCTCAAATTTTTTGTGATTTTAGGCTAAAACAATATATGTACATATAGAGTTAAATTGTGGCACACTTTTCTTCATAGGATTGATATCGTCTTATCATCAATAGGGATGATTTATATATATATGTGGTTGAGTCATAAGTCCTTATGTAATATATTTATGTATTTATATAGGCGCAAGTCTATACACGATTATATAAATATATGTGATAAGTATGTTGTTAGGCCTTAGAACATATGGATTTGTATGCAAGTTGTTGAGCCTTCGAGGCAATGAGAGGAGTGTCGTTTGTTGTGAATAGATTTCCCTGTTCAAGCCTATTCTAAAATTAGATGCAATATTTCCCCCTTTAGACAAATCAATAGACTCAGGGCCCAACTTTCTTCTTCCAATATATATAGGAAAAGAACGATGATGTTGACTTTATCATGAGAAAACCCTAGCCGCGTAGACACTGCAGCAGTCCCATCCCCGACCTATGTCATTGCGGCTACGCCGCCAATCCCTGGTCGAGACCAACGTCACAGCCACGCCATCCTCGCCATCGCACCACCCCGACAAACCACATCACAAAAATTAAAAGAAAAAGAGAGAGAGGAGAAAGGCGACCAACTCCACATCTCGTCCCCGCAACGTACGCCCCTTGCAACAGAGCCGCTGCCGAACCGGTGCTGCATACCTTGCCACAACACCCTTCAGCCATCGTGCACCATCGCCTGGACGAGCCGGTCACAACGGCGACCATTTCCAAGTTGACCCCTTGCGTCTCTTGGCCAGCGGATCAGTCCGACTCACCTCTCTACCTTCTTCGACCGATGGGACCGCCGTCGGGTTATCTTGATGGCCACCAGCACACCAAAGTTCTGTCATGGACCGACCTCACACCTCCCGGAGACTCCAGGTGAACAACGGCTCATCCGTTGTTGCCACACTTCCGACCGTCTCCGGCGTCGTGAAGCACTAGTCGCTGCCCTCGAGAGCGGCCAAGCCCATACTTCCAGCAGCGACCGGCACAGTAGCCGTTGCCGTCCCCGCGAGAGCAGCAATAGGCCGGGCAACGAGCTCGCACTCCGTCGAGAGGCATACAAAGCGAAAGCCACCGCTTCGAAGTGGTCGCTCCACCGCGCTTCTCCTCGAACCTAGTCAACTCTGGCTGACCCTCTGCTAGATCTCGATGCCGCCCTGTGCGACCTTCCACCGCCGCTAGCTTGGCTACCGAGCCAGTTCGGCCTCGTCGCGGCTGTGTCCAGCTTCCAAATCCCGACCGCCCGCCGACTTTCCAGCTCGATTTTGGTGAGCTTTCCTTTCATTTTTCCCTCTCTTCCTCGTCTTCTCTCTCTTCACTTGAAGAAGGAGAAACAGCAGAGTTGCTGTTAGTGTGCTGTTTTGGGGACTCATTTGTTGAGTGCAAGTGTAGTCTTTAAGCCTAGTGGACAAAGGAGGGGTCTTCTCCACTTTGTTTACAAATTGTGTGTTAAATTTTACTTGTTCTGTTATTTTGGGCCTTAAGTCGACCAAAGATTTTAATTAGATTGACACATATATATTAGTTGACTTGTGTATTTCTAAATAGAATCTTTAAATATTAGTTTTCGAATGAATCCTTAAATATTGGTTTTGGGCTTCCATAAAAACAAGGTCATTTGGGGCATAGTATGGGGCTTGATAGTAAATCATAGACAATAATATTTGTTATTATTATTTTATATTTATGGGCTAAATAGTTGTATTTATTGTCAACCTTTAATAATTCTTATATTATAAATTTTGGTTTTACTAAAACTAATTGGGACTATTATATTTTGGACTTTTAAGATATATTAAATTGGACTTGTATATATATTCATAGTTTAGGAAATATAATATTATGATATATATAAATACTTGAAGAGTATATTTTGGGTCCTTGCATAAAATAGATGGGTTACTATATTTTATATATTAATCCTATAATTTTTTAAATAATAAACCTTATGGTTGGAATATGTTCAAAAGGTTTTATATAACTAGTATTTCTGAAATATTATTAATATATAAATTTATGAAGAACTTTCTTTTCAAATTCTATATTAGATTAGATAAATATTAAATTGTGGTTAATCATGCACCCCTAATTCTTGCAAATCCTGACTTTTTTATATCGGCTTAGGCTAATTGGACTAATCTGGACCCAATGAGATTATCGGTTTCACCAGCAAAGGACCCTAGGCAAGTGCACTTTCTGATTGCTTTTCGATTCATAGTAGTTTATACATTTCTTGTTTATACATATGTCTTGCTGCTTGTTAACACGCTCGTCACATGAAAATTAGTATCATGGATCTCTACTTACTATATTTCATGATTATCATGTTTTCATGTTTCGTGACTTGTTCGAGTCCATGAGTACTAGTCGGAGGGAAAATATCTTAGTAGACGTGTGAACTACCCCTTACCCATCCTCCGTATCTTTCATGGAGAATAGCAGCTGTACACGACACGTACAGGGTGCCTGATTTACCCCTAGCCGTTCACATGTCGAAACTGATATTTTAAAACACATAGATAGTTGTCTTTTATTTGTTTTCTTATTTTCTTCACCACTTGCCATGACATTAGTTACTTTCTAGTTTTCATCTCACATATGTTATTTTCATGTCTTGTGAATTCTATTGTGTTGTCGCATTGTCGACGGTTTGTGTGCTTGTACCATTCCTGACTGGAAACCAATATTTTTCAGGTTTAGCTGTGGCTTCACTTAGCATGGTGAGATACGGGTGTACTTGCAGGCAGAAACCTAAAATTTTGATAGAAGTGGTATCATTTTTATTAATTGTAAGAACCTTGTATTTTCTTTAAATATAAATATTGTAAAAGTTGTAATCAATTTAGAAATGTGAATGAGCAATAAATATTATATTTTATGATTTTGAGCATCTTGGCCGTGACAGCGTTCTACCGTCGACTCTGCGGCATAGGCTGGCTTAGACACGTCTCGCATCCAAAAAGCGGGTGCGGGTCGTGACAACAAGTAACAAGTAACTCTCGTCTCGACACCGTGGGTGATTTCTCTTGATTGTGTCTGTACAAACTATATGTCCCGTCTTGCATCATGTCTAGGACATAAATTTTTGATTTTTACGGTCAGGGATTTATACTGAATCTGACTAAGTTAATGACTAGTTTGATCATGTAGATCGTAAAGAGAATTCACAGTCACCGACAATCCTATTATCTGGGTGCTTCAAGTGGACTTGTAGCCTGTCGACGAGTCGGGCACATTTCCAGCACACTGTCATACGTTGCACCACAAAGTCACCTAATCAACTCTTTCAACCTGCAGAAAGATAACTGGATAGTCTGCAGGGCTTGTGACTTCTGGAACATCTCATTGCATCTTGTTGTAACTAGGCTTGTGATAACCCTAGTTAGTTAAAGTATTAAGCCGTACTCATTGCTTGGCCGTGATTGATGGATGGAGTCCAGTCTAGTCTTGTCTAGACAGTGCCAGTCTATGATTACTTCGGTACATTACTGTTACGCTTTACTCTTGTCGATAAATGATTGGATACTAAGCTCTGTTCAGGTGAAGGGTTACAACCCCGGTCCTTGTTTGGTTTACGGGTTGTAACTTGGTTACCGAAATAGTCCTTTAGTTATCTTATCGTTTATCATCCTGTTTTCTCTAACTCATGTCTTTTATTATTATTTATGTCTTTATGTGCTAATATGTTGGTTATAGTTCTTAAGTGAAGCCTCCCTTGTGGTACTTGCTCTTCTGGGTTCTAACCCAGCTGGTTTTGTATAGCCAGATTTCAGAGTAGCTCCTGAGGTTCTACATGTGTTCCAGCCAGATGGTGAACACCAGGCGTAACCCTGGCAACGAGTGAATTTTCTTCTTTTGTTTCCGCTCTATTGTAAATTATTCTTTTGAGTCATTTAGCCGCCGAGCAAGTGTTAGCTCGTGTTGAAACTTACTTTTGTCTGCCTAAGGGCTGTAACATGATTGATAAATCCTAGGGTTGATCATGTATGACTTGAACTCTTGCTAGTCTTCGTATTTTGTATGACTAGTTTCATGATCATTTGAATATGTAATGCTTAGGACGCGTTACCTTGTATGTCTTATGATCTAATATCTTGTAACATTTACTTGCTTAATTGAGATTAAGACACTAGGTTTGTTCTTGACCATAAGAGACTGATGGCTTATAGATAAACCCTAATACATCTAGACAGTCGTGACCGTATTGTGAGGTGGGTTGCATTTCAATGTACGTAGCTGGTTGTGTCTGTCCCTCGCTTTCCAGTATTCTGGTTCTGGGGTATGAAAAATCACAAGCCAACGTCGGATCATGAGCCGATACTATGAGCTATGTCTACGAGGCTAATGACCCCACAATCTCCTTCGAAGATTATAGAATCTAGTAAGGTAGTCCCATACACTTTCTAATAGACTTTTTCGTACATGAATTTGTACAAGTCATATCCATGACAAGGAAAAATCATATCTCGAATGCAAGTCATCCTACCTTGACATAATCTAACTATCCAATTAGTCAACGCACCCCAGTCAATGTGCAACTCATACATATGAATTTTCACTCATTGTGTCGTGTAATAATGCGTGTCAAGGCCATATAAGTCACATCCATAACTTCACAACTAAAGGTAAGTTCACTAACTCTAAGCCAATTCACACATCCAAGTCATCTATAGAATCCAAGTCAAACTTGGATGCATACTAGTATAACTACTACAAACAGAACATAAGAACATACATAAATATTTTAAAAGGACAAATGATGACAATGTATCTTGTCCGAAACTTCGAAATGAGTGTACAACAATCCTTCGGCTTCAACAACCTCAGTCGAATGTTACGACTCATAGACAAAATGATATATACTAATCAATGATGGTCCAATGCCATAACACATCCTATTTATAATACTAGGTCATAATATAGCTAACTAGTCTATAACCAAATATGGCTATTAATATACATATAGTATCATGCTTCTTCATGGAATAATATTTTTAGAAAATAAAGATAATACATTTTAGTTCTGATATATTAATCTAAAATAATTCAGGATATATATATATATATATATATATATATATATATATATATATATATATATATATATATATATATATATATATATATATATATATATATATATATACCAACCCAACTCAGAAATAAATTTATATTGCAGTACCATAAATATAATTAATCACAATTATCCTAATTCCAATAACTCCTTAACCACGAAAGTTGGATGGGTTAAGATTACCTTTTTTAAGTTGTTCTATTAGTCGTACGATCTATAACTAAGTCACATTAGTCTTTATATTTATTATTTATTCATTAATAATCTGATTTACAAGTTTTGGTTTTAAAATACCAAGTTGTATCTCATAATTCGTACAACGAATACTATGACACGTAAATAAAGACAAGACAATCAACCACAGAGTTAACAATCTAATCTCGACGATCCGCACGATCATCTTATCAATTTTAGCGATACGAGATTACAGGAATCGACGAATCTTAGTTTCGTCGTACGAATTTTGAAATATAAACAGGATACTAGAGTATTTTAAATAATGATGACAAAAAAAGAAAAATCTAAACAAACATCTTCGAATTATGAGACAGACAACACCAATGAGTCCGGAAGGGTCGAGATACTAAGAATTGCCTACCCATAAGTCTCATTTTGACAAAAGGAGAAAAATGACAGTTTCAGATCAAAATAGGGTCCGCAAATGCCCACTTTGCACCAAAAATTGTGCCAAGATCAAGTTATCCAAATCAACGAATTATAAGTTGTATTTGGAATATGAAGTCCCGAGTTCAAAAATGGTGGTGTCAGATTAGGAATCTGAAGTCCTGGGTTTAAAAACAGAACTTCTTTTAAACCAAAAGTCGACATAATAAGATAAATTTAAACAACATGAAGGTGGTTATACCTTCTGTGCAACGGTACAAATGGCTTATCGACCAGAGCTACAATAAGGGAGAAATAATTCCACGAAGTTGGCGCCGTGAAGCGGTAAAATATAATTGCATTTTAAATGCTCGAGTTGGCGACCAGTTTTGATCTATCAATAAAACTCAGTTGTAACTTGAGAGGAGGGTAGCGCTATGTTGTATTGAGGTTGAGATGGAAGTTTCGGATCGATGATCCAACGTTTGGATTGTCTAGAAAACGTGTGCAAAGTTCCTGCCGTGAAACAATTTCTAGTATACAAAATACACATGTCACGATGGGATCGATTGCAAAACACAGAAATCGACGAGCATGAAGGACGATGATGACATGGTCCAAGGCTCGTGCAGAATGCGAGGTCATCAAGAGGGGCCAGGTGCTGTTTGTAGTTGTTGTTGCGTTGCCTACGACGACTGCAACTGCTGCCATGCTCAATTGCGACCAGGGGACGGAGCAGGCACGAGGACTGGCTCAGGAAGCAGGGTCAAGCGCGACTAGGGGTCACTGGCGAAAGGAGGCGCTGCTGTAGCACGGATCCTGGGTGGTGGCTACAGTCGAAGAGGGGGTCATAGGAAGCGTGTGCCATTCGTTGACGGCAATGGACACATCATAAGCCGGTGGGCGAGTAGTTTCCAGTGGCGTAGAGGCCACGTCTGCCGCCGAAAGCACAGTGTCACAGTGAGGGCTCGCGTGTGCACGGAGAGATGGTGGCACGACGCTGATGGATCAGCCGACGACGTGAGTGCGGGGAAAATGCCATACGATATGCGGGGGTTGCGTAGGCTAGGAAGGGCCGGATCGGCGCTGGATAATCCATCCATGGGGAGGCTTGCGAGGAGTACGCTTGGGGTGGATCGGCCAATACTTGGGTTGGGGGTTGGAGTTTTAGAAAAAGAGTAATACTATTCGTACCGCCAAATTGTCCCTCCAATACATCCCTCCTTATGTGGCAGTTGACGTGGCATGTTAAATAATATTATATGTCCTCTGATATGGCCGATGACATGGCAAATTTTAACCCAAAAAGTTAATTACCCAATTTTGTCCCAGTTAATTTAATGTTAGTATTAATTAATGTTAATGTTAATTTTAACATTAATATTAATTAATGTTAGTATTAATGTTAATGTTAATGTTGATTTTAATGTTAATGTTAATATTAATATTATTGTTACTGTTAACATTAATTTAATTTTAATGTTAATGTTAGCATTAATTTTAATTTTAATTTTATGTTAATTTTAATTTTAATTTTAGTTTTAAAATTTGTCACATCAGCTGCCAAATCAACATGCCACGTCAGCTGCCATGTAAGGAGGGACGGTTTGGAGGGACAAATAGCATTGTTCTAAGAAGAATTAGATTTTCCAATTAGGAAATCATTAACAAGGGAAATGAATGCATGCGTATTAAATTTTGGTTTATGAGGATATTAACTAGTAAGAAAATATTCTTAATATACTAATAATTTAACTAGTAAGAAAATATTTATAACACTAGTTTTTATAACGCCCGTAGGGGTTTACAGTGACGACGTAAAGAATCAACTTTTATATGTTGTAGTGAACAAGAATATATACACTTGTACAGAACAAGAATATATATACTTGTACATAATCGATTTTTATATATTAAATATGTAAATATAAGGGTGGGGGTTTACAGTGACGACGTAAAGAAATATGTAACTCCAGGATGTAGTAGATGTGGTCAGTTTTTGTTGTAGTGAACAAGAACATATATACTTGTACATAATCGATTTTTATATGTTAAATATGTAAATATAGGGGTGGGGGTTTACAGTGACGACATAAAGAAATGTGTAACTCCATGATGTGGTAGATGTGGTCAGTTACAAAAATGGAACCACAGGCCAAACGTGGTAACCAACGAAGCTGCCCACGTAGCTACCAGCGCTGCTACCCTACGAAGCTATTGACACATCAATCATATCGCTAAGACGGAGCTACTAGCATACTAATTGCATAATGCACCATCAAAGTATATTGCATCCTTCGTTCAAGTATGAGTCCGACAGGCAAAGAAACAAAGGACTTTCTCTAAGAACCGATGATAAAAAAACTAATTATGTTGGTTATGAAATTTGAATATTGCCACTATGAAAATAAAACTTTTTTGTTGGATAAATTTAAATTTGCAAGCATGGAGACATACACAACCAAAATTCGGCTGATTAGGACACTTGAAAACGTCGCTAAAAGGCAAAAAAAAAAATGTTGTTAACTTGAACTAGAAACGTTTTAGCGTAGTCGCATTTTAACTAGTCACTGACAGGCAAAATGTCGCCAAAAGTCGTTCTAGCGACGTCACCTAGCGACGAGTACATGTCGCTAAATTATCGACGTTTAGCGGCAAATACTAGTACATGTCGCTACATGAGCGACACCACCTTCGTTGCTAAACGTTGCCATATTAGTGACCAAACTAGCGACGTTTTGCTAAAACAATACTGACATGGCAAAATTTGTCATGTAAGCATATTAATGACGTTTCACGATGAAGTAGCGACGTCTCAGATAAAGAATAGCTAGCGACGTTCTGATATGACAAAATTTTTTCTTAACTACGTGAGAAGATACATAAAAAACGATAATTTTGTATTCATTATTTTTTATTATATAATGGATTATCAATACGACTTGGATTGCTCATTTTTTGAGCCACATTTAAGCCCGTATTATAATAGTAGAGATATATTTCAGTTGGGATTAGTCCATCCTACTTGGTGCTTATTGTATCTGCCATGATTAGCTGGTTGGAGATATGAATCTAATTATCTGTTACTTTTCTTTCTACTAGGTCCAATCAATGCTAGTTAGAACTCTAAATAAATAACATGATTATTATATTTGCATATGATATTGAAGAGTATTTTGGAAGAAAAATAATAATAACCTTTGGATCTGGAAAGTGATTTATTATATTAAGGACCCAGGCAAAGATATTTTCCCCTCTATTTTTTTTTTATTAATTCATTCATATTTTCCTTTTAATAAAAACAGCTAGGTCGACCTTCCGAACCCCTATTAAAAATGATTGTTATTGAAAGAGAATGATAGCAAGCCGAATAACATAATAATACATCAACAAGCTCTTTATTATTAGGATAACACACAACCATAAAAGGACAACACTAACATATGTCTCTCACCTCAGCCACATAGGCGTAACAGTAACAGTAACAGTAACTAGAGATGAAGAAGGGAGCTAGTACATCATCCATATTTAATACTAGTTATCATGGTGTTCATGATTTAGAAGAGGTGGTGCTTCTTTTCTCCGGCAGCCTCGGCTTTGTGCTTGGCCTCCTTCTTCTCGTGCTTCTCGTGGAACGCGTATCCTCCGCTCGCCACCGCAGCGGCTGCAGCAACCTCCTCCTCGGTCTTGTGCTTGTGGGCGTGGTCCGGGTCCTTCTTCGCCTCATGCTTCTCATACTGCATGCATCGGTTTTATTAAATTAAAGTCATATCAAGATAATTATAAAAATCAATGTTCTTTATTATAAAATCTTAAATATTAAGAAAACATTTTTTGGCGTGCAGGGGAGGTAACCGCAGCTGTAACCTTAGCCGACGTGTACTTCGCTCCGTCTTCTCATGCAATCTGCAGAACCCACCTCTGAAAATCTGGACACCCTCCAATGGAAGACCAATACGTGATTGCGGACCAATTCCGCGGATAATATAGCGGCACCCTAAATATTAACATATTTTTTTTCCCTCTCAATTTATTCTTCTTTTATTGGAAGTTCTTCCTTCTTTTTCTTTGTATCTCACTTCCATATTGTGACTTGCTTAGCTGTTCTTTCTACTCTCGTTGGAGTTAATTTGTATTTTCATTATGTCATGTTATGTAACAATGCTTCACTATCAAGCACTAGTTTCTACATAAAGAAATTTACCAAAGTATAGATACGACGGAGTAAAAAATATATATGTACCAAAGCGAAACCACCGGCAGCGGCGATGCCCATCTCGCCGCGGTGCTCCTTTTGCTTATCGTGTTTCTCCTGCTCCAAGTGAGTCTCGTCCTCCTTGTGGTGGTGGAAGAGGTGGTGCTTCTTCTCCTCGGCCATCGGATCGAAAATGGACGGTGATGAGTAGCTGAGAGTGGTAAGTCGTGGTGATGGTTTTGTGTAGTAGCCAATGGGGGTTGAGAGTTCTATTTATAGGGTAAGAAAGGGGATGAAAAGGGATTATTTTAGGCTTAATAGCAATTTGATATCCTCAACTATTTCAGTTTTTAAGATGCATACTTTAAACTTTACTTTGGCAGAACTTGATATTCTGGAAAAAAAAAATTGGACAAAAATACTCATGTTCATCTCTCTCTGCTCACACCCGCCGCCCCCACGCTTGCAACACCGGCCCTCCCCCACCTCTCCCCCCTCCCCTCCTCCCTAGCAGCCCCTCCCCACCCCCTCCTCCCCCGCAACCCCACCCCTTCTCCCATGCAGCCCCTCCCATCCACCCCAACCGCCCCCACGTATGGCTGCTGCGACGCCAACCCCCTGCCCTGCAGTCCCGTCCCCCTCCCCCTCCCCCTCCCCCCTCCCGCACGCTGTTTCGCCGTCGTTGCACCACAGCCATAAGAAGGAGATGGTGCAACCGGAGAGAGAGAGAGAGAGAGAGAGAGGGGAAGAGGTCGTATAGCAGGCCAGAGCGGAGGGAGGGGTGTCGGCGGAGGGGGGTGGGGATGGGGGAGTGGTGGGTCGGTGGGGTGGGGGAGTGGTGGGCCGGCGGGGTGGGGGTGGGAGGAGGGTGAGGGTTGACAAGGGAGGGGTAATTTTGTTTTTTTTTAAATTTTTTGGTTGTCAAATTAAAAATGTTAAATAATTGATACTATCAAGTTGTCGAGTAAAACGGTTTAGGGTATCAAGTTAAAAAACTATAATAATTGAGGGTATTAGGTTGCAATTAAGCATTTATAATTTGATACGTGTTTGTTAGGCGAGGTGTACATATCAGCAAACGCGTACATCTGTATTTGAATGCCAAAAGAAATGAACAGAAAAAGTAAATTTAAGGTAAAGAAAATAAGAAAGAAAATGGTTCTCCTACAATAATTTTTAAGGATTCATGTTTCTGGTAATTCCAAACACCAATTTTTTTTTATAAAAAATACAATTAAAAAAAGAAGAAATAAACAATTGCTTTTCATTCCTTTTGGTGAACCAAAGGAAACCTTAGGCCTCGTTTGTTTCACGGATTTAAGGAATCAGGAACGAAAATTTATTCCTTTTTTTGTTTGGTAGCCACAAACTTGGAAATTGGTTATCATAATCATATTATACTACAAGTAATTGTGGCGAACGTCCCAACTGGAAACGATCGACGTCGCCAATGGTGGGTTTGGGGGGCTCGAACCTGAGCCATCCACAACGAGAAACCTCATCGTAACAAACAGGCTACGACATCGCATTATATATATATATATATATATATATATATATATATATATATATATATATATATATATATATATTTTTTTTTTTTTTTTTTTTTTTTTTTATTATATAAAGGGGGTCCTGATCGGCAGCCCCGTCGCCCTCGACCACGATCCGATGGTGCAGGGGGCTGGGCTCTGTGGGCGGGTCTTTTGATCCGCATAATATAATTGTATTAATTCAAGCATTCAAAACAGTAATAACATGGTGCAATCCCCAGTCCAATCCATTGGACATCTCTGTCTATATTAAAAAATAATTATAGCACTACTGGAACACAGACTTTCAAATACACGGTTGTTTCTTTCTCTCCAGACATGCCATGATGCAGCTGCAATGCTGATACCTGCCTCATGGAACCAACTAACACATCTCCTTCTCTCCCCTCGACAAATAAGAATCAACTCATTCACCTTCTGAATGGACCCATGCTGTAGATCCAGGGCTGTAGCTTTGGAGTCCCATGTAGTTTGAGTAAACACTACAAGAAAATATAGTATTTACGGCGCGCAATTTATGGCGTGCAGTTACTGCGCGTTGTAAATGATACTCATTTACGGCGTGCAAATATGCATGCCGTAAAAGAGTTATTTTTTGTCTTTTTTACGGCGTGTTTGACATGTACGCCATAATTGAAGACTCAATTACGGCATGCATTTTTGCGTGTTGTAATTGAACACTCATTTACGACATGCATTTTTGCGTGTTGTAATTGAACACTCTTTCACGGGATGCATTGCTGCGTGTTGTAAATGAACACTCATTTACGGCATGCATTTTTGCACGTTGTAATTGAACACTCTTTCACGACATGCATTGTTGTGTGTTGTAATTGAACACTCATTTACGACATGAATTTTTGCGCGTTGTAATTGAAGGCTCATTTACGGCATGCATTTTTGCGCGTTGTAAATGATTGTAATTGTTCATTAAAAAATTTTTAGTTTTCCTCCTTACAAATTTTGCACCCTAAAAAATTTTATTTCCCCGCTCAAATCCGTATTTCAAGAAAATGTAAAAAAATAGTTTTCCACCTATGTTTTCATATAAAAATGAAAAGAAAATAAAAAAGAATAAAAACTGAGAAAACAACAACAAAAATATTTTAAAAAATAAAAAAACAAAAATTATTCTTAAAAATGAAAAAGAAATACTATTGAATTTTTTTCCAGAAATAAAATGGAAAAAAGATAATAAAAAGAAAAAGAATTCTAGATCAAAATAGTTTAGAAGAATTATATCTTAAGGGATATAATGATTATATTTTGTGAAAAAATTATTTATTGGAATATAACAAATTTTTGAAAATAAATTTTCATAGCATAAATTAAATGTAAAAATAAAATTTTCATCCTAAATTTGTGTAAAAAGATAAGAATATGATAACAAAAGGTATCTAATAGAATGATAAACATTTAATAACTATCAATTTTATACAAAACAAAATGTTTAAATTTCAAATTTTCATTTCCCTCTTTACATTTTCCTCCTATATTTTCATTTCCCTCCTAAGAAAATGAACCCTATCCATTTATTATACATAGAGAGAAATGAATCATAGTTTGTACTCTGATCCCAAAAGTGGGATTTCCTAAATCTTATGGTTCTCCGGCTTCCGGCGATGCCCGCGGCTCCTCCTTGCGTCCTCCTCTCCTCCTCCAGTGCCTCCACCGTTCCAACCCATACAGGTGCAGCTTCCAGTTACGAGACGCCGTCAACCCCCGACTCGTATGGCCATCTCCTATTCCAGTTTGCCAACAGGGGGGTCCTCCTCGTCAACGTCTTCACCGGCGAGGAGCTGCTGTCTCCTGACTTCCCCGACCCCGGCTACGTCGTCCGCTTCACCCTCCTGACAGCACCCCCGTCCTCCGCTTCATCCGTGCTCGTCCTCACGAACTACAGCTACTTCAAGATCCTGTACTGGCGTCCCGCAGGTGTCGACGGCTGGTCCGAGTTCGAGTTCCGCATCTATCCTCCGGCTTCCGACGTACACATGCGGTCCCTGATCGCGTTCAGGGGGCAGGTCTTCTCCATGTCTTCCACCTCCCAGCTGATACTCTTCGACTTCTCCCCTCGCCCTGCGTGGAAGAAACTGGGACCTCCTCTGTCGCACCCCCCGCTGGTCTACACGAGAGACGGAAGTAGGGTCTTCAACAACCCCTCGCTCGTCGAATGCTGCAGCAGCAACGGGGAGGAGCAGCTCATGTCGATCCTCTTTACCGATTCCGGTGGGGGGTCGACGCGCGCCGTGAAGATTGAGGTGCACCGGTTCGACTTGGTAGGGATGCGGTAGACGAGGGCGGAGGAGTTGGGAGACGGTGGTTGGTGTTTGTTCCTCGACGCCGCGGTGAGGAACACGATCCTGTGCCGGAAGCCCGAGAGGTGGGGAGGTAGAGCACGGTCCATGTATCTGGCTGGACCTAGGTTTGATACTTGGATCGTGATACCATTAGAGGATCATGCACCTCTCCCTGCTGCTACTAGCACTGTGCTGGGCGCTCGTGGCGACCACGGCCGCGTGCGGTCTACCTCCCGGTGATGGAGATCGTCTACTGGGGGATGCGGACGTACCGGATGGTCGCGGAGATGCAGCTCGTGGCGGAGGCGGCGGCGACGGCGTTCGCGGCGGCCGGGATGGCGGTCGACGGGGGGTTCCGGGAGATACGGAGGGAAAGAAGGGAGGAGTTCGACCTCGGCGAGGGCAGGTACTCGGAGACGAGCTTCATCGAGCTGCCTCTTGTCTCATTGTCGTTGTCGTATTGGCCAGCTCAGGAACAACAGTGCCAACCGGTGGTGCATCCCCATTGAGACCCAATCTGTCATCGTCGGCTGCGTCGCCTTCATATCCCTTCCGTCAATTGCAAGTGCGACCATCGACAGCATTCTAGTCCACGCATCAGCCTTGGCCGCTATGACTCTTCAACTTTTGAGCGCTCTATGAACAGACCATCTTCGTTATGAGCACTGAAGTCCTCCTCCATGGGTCGAGCATGTCACTCCCGACTCCTTCCCTCTCTTCTCTCTTTCATTCCTGATATATATACAAGCCTTGTTGGCCTTAGGTTTTAGCCACAGTTATATACTCATTATGGGAATAGATGGAGGAGAATAACCACAGTTATATATACATGTATAGGTTGTGTGTCATCATGGAGAGAATGGATTATATTTTAAGTATGTGGATCGATGACTAGAAATGTTACAACAAGTTGTGTTAGGAAATTAGGTTTATAATGAGTGGGGGTTTTTCACATGAGCATGGGTTTTTTTATTTTTTTTTCAATTTTTAACTATCATTTACAGCGTCCAAATGTGCGTTGTTAAAAAATCGAGAAAGATCAATTACAACGTTCTAATGCGCGTTGTAAAAACATGGGGATGGTCATTTACAGCGTTCGAAAGCACGTTGTAAAAAGATAGAGAGGGTCATTTACAGCGTTCGAATGCGCATTGTAAAAAGATAGAGATGATCATTTACAGCGTGCAGATGCGCGTTGTAAAAAAGAGGGTCATTTACGGCATGGTCTTTTACGGCACCAAAATGTACGCCGTGAAAGATCATTTACGGCCGTTTTGCGCGCCATAAAAGATAATTTTTCTTGTAGTGAAACATACATCAGAAAAACAAATGACTGATGGACTCAGCCTCTTGGCCACATAGGGAGCAGCAAATGTTATCCGCTTGGACCCCAAATCGGCGAATCCTATCCTTCGTACGTAGTTTTCCCAATAAGGTCATGTAGAGACAAAGCTGTATTTTGCGCGGAACATCGTTCATCCAGACTATATTTGCATGCTCCATATCCTCATGTAGCTCCCTGACACTATCATACACATGATTAGATTAGAATGCCCCATTGTCAAACACATTCCAAATCTATGCATCCATTTGCAGTTGATTATCAGTGACACATTCTCTTATCAGTTGTGCCACCTCTCTGACTCGAGGTACTAGCTTCATCCTCCACTCCCTATTGACAAGTATTTTACTGACCTTGTCTCTCCTTCCAGATAGGTGCCCTTGCGGGGGTCCAACCTACTCCTCCAGGCTCCGATGTGCCACCCATGGGTCCGTCCACAGATTATCCCCATCCCAGAATCTACGAGATATGAGCGATTTCATGTCCAGTCTATGACGCATGATCTGCTTTATGACTACAGAGTCATCATCGCTTGGCGAATAGTCCCAAAAATTATGGCTTTTGAGATGTCTGTCGCCCATCCAAGCCACCCAGATGGACTCACCAGTAAGTATTTTCCACCTAAGCTTTATTGCCGCTACTTTACGCAGCCTTCCCAGACTTCGAAAATAAGTCCTCCCTTATTCTTAGGTCGAAAAAGATGCTCCCATGCAATAACATGTATCCCTCCACGCCATATGAACTCCGCACATACCTTCTCGACCCTCCTCATAATAGCCTTCGGGAGCAAAATAGACTGCAACAAAAAGAAAATAATAGTTGTCAAAACAGACCGGACCAGCTCTAGTCTACTCCCAAAAGAGATGCAGTGTGCTTGCCACCCCTCCACCCCGCGCTGCACATACTCGATCAAGTTCTAGCAATCCGCACTCCTAGCATAGTTGACTGCCAATGGGACTCCTGATACTTTACGGGAAGCTCTCTCATCTCAATGCCGATCAAAGAAGCCTTCTCATCTTTACCAAAATACTGCACACTAAATTAGACTCGCCTCTTATCTTTATTTAGCTGGAGATCCGAAACCCGGCCAAAGTACTCCATAATGTCCGCCACCTCTCTAAGCCCTTCCTGCGAAGGAACCAAAAATAGTAGCAAATCGTTTGCATTTGTCAGATGTGAAACGTGAGGATAGACATGCTTGAAGAGAGGAGTCACTCTTTGCTAGTGTAGCGTCACATCCAGGAGACAAGAAAGGTACTCCATAACAATAGTGAATAGATAGGGAGAGAACGAATCATCATGTCGTAGCCTGCGGTTGCTTATAAAAAACACATATGGCTGTCCTTTGATAAGTATAGAGGACATAGCCGTTGTAATGCATTCCCTGATCCGAGCCACCCATACATCTGAGAACCCCATGGCCAGCAACATTGCATAGACAAAGTCCCTGTTCATAATGTCATATGCCTTCCTTAGATCCAGTTTTATGCATGCTTTAGCCCTTTATGGCTTATTGAATAAGCGTACCATCTCATGTGCCAGAAGACTATTGTCAACAATAGACCGACCTTTGATGAATGCAGCCTGGTTTGGGGACACCAATTCCGTCATCAATGCCTCCAATCTCCTACACATGATGATGGTAATAATCTTGTAAATGAAATTACATCATGCATTTGGCATGGAATCTCCCAACTCCGAAGCACCTTTCTTCTTCAGAACCAACGTGATGAAAGTGTGAATCGCTTCTCTCAGCAGTCGTTCGTGGGTGAAGAAGTCACTACCTACCTCTAGAACATCCTCCTTAATTTCTTCTCAATGAAGTCTGTATAATTTGCTTCCAAGCCCATCTGGTCCTGGCGCTTTATCTGGGTGTGTCATCATTATTACTCTTTTGATCTCCTCTATAGGAACGAAGTCATAAATCAGAATACTCTAGGGGGTTGAATAGAGTAGGCAGTGGAATATTGCTAATTAAAAACTTATTAGCAGTTAGATCACAGAAATAATATCAATAATCACAAAGTAATAACTGTAAAGAACAGAGATCAGAAGGCAAACGCAAACACATCGATGTATACTGGTTTCCTTCTTGTGAGGAATAGTCTAGTCGGAAGAACTCTAGCTTCCAGTTGAATCCACTATTGGAAAATTCTGCAAGTTTTCATACGAAGTCCTTGCAACTTCTACAGAAACGAGCTTTGATACGAAGAACTCGACCAACTTCAGTTTTGAAGAGTCTTTCTTCAATCAAGCCTTTGATTACAATTTTTCTAAAATCTTCTAGACCGCACCGGACCGACAAATTGACTAGAGAATTGTAACTGGATTGGGATTTGAAAATGAAAACTTTTTAGAAAACTCTTTGGAAGAAACGTAAGCTTTAGAAGAGAAGAGATGAAAGTGAATTGGTGATTTGAAATGATCAGAATTCCTCTCTATTTATAGTTTTTCCAAAGGCAGAACTCTGGCCGAATTTTGGCAGAATTCGGACAGAACTCTATGTAACAATCCACAACTAAAGGGAGACCAAGTTCAAAAATCCAACGTTCACATAACGTTCACTATGGCCGAACTCTGGCCGAGTTCTGTCAGGGTTGGTCAGGAATATTTTAAGAAAATATTATTGGGCTTTTTGAAATCCTTCAGAAGGTTTTGTAAAAAAGAGATGTTTTTCAAAACATAGATCATTTTTTAAAACGATTTTGGATAGCCTATTTGTCAATACGACTTGGTGTACAATGCATTCCTAGACTCAATAAAATTAAAAATTACATTGTATAAAGAAATACAGTCTCGAGTGGCAAACATAGCTTCGATCTTGAACTGAGTAGATATCCAATCTTGATCAGTGTCCAAAATGTCTTGAGTAAACAAAGACAATAACATCAGTCTCAATAGTATGACAACTAGACAAGAATGTCTAAAATCACATATCATCCTCATCGTCATCGTCATCATCTGTAGTGCCAGCATATCCACCATGTCCGGATGGACCAGCTCCAAATGTGCCAGCTCCAGAGGTGTGTGGAGTAGCACCAGAACTACGGTACCAATCATAAGCGTTCCTTAGCTGGAACAGAGAATAGACCGCCTCATCCTCAATGCGTTAACCGGATACAGTAGGGTCTCTAGAAAGAGAGCTATCAGAATGACCCGTCTGAGCAAATCGAAGATCGACAAACGAGTTGGCAATAGCCTGGAACCGAGTCACGTCACAGAGCTCATGTTCCCGAAAAGTGTCAACAAAGAAAGTCTGCAAATTCGAAAGGTGCTGATGGATACCCTCAAAAGTCATAGGGTAGGTCTGAGAAGGAATAGGTGCAGTAGGAGCAGGTGTAGGAGGTGTAGGAGCAGTGGAAATGCTACGACGAGAAAGCTTGAGAAACTTGGGCTCAGGGTCCAGAGCGCAAGTGGATAAGTCAATATCAAAATGCTGAAAGATGTAAGGGATAAGCATCGCATAAGAGAGATTACGTTCTCTTCTGCGACATCTTCCCATCATCTGGATGATAGTCTTAGGGGCCGAAAAAGGAATCCCCTTAAGAATGTGATAGAGGACAGAGAGTTCTAGTGCAGTGACATCATCTTTTGAAGTAGATTTTGAAAGAATAGTGGAATAGATGATGCGATGTAACTCGTAGTTAAACAAGTTCAAGTTATTGGCCTTGAACTTTCCAGGACGAGCACGTGCTAGCGCACAAAGCTCATTCTTGAAACTAACAAGAGTCGTGCCCTCGAAAAAGTCGAAGTCAGTGATGTAATAGAACGGGGCACCTTCGTTTGGAATACCAAGGATTTCTGCTAGCAATACATCATCGAACTCGATATCAATCCCGCCAACACGAGTTCTTGTGGTAAAAGTGTCTAATACGAAGTTACAATAGAATAGTCTAAGGGCATTAGTAGCTATAGTGAATTATTGGGTAACGAGACGGTGTAACCCTAATGCCTCAAACAAAGGACAGTGATCAAGAAATACAGTCCATTTGATCGGAGCGCCTGTGCATATTATACGCATAGCAAAGTCGACATACCATAGCAAAGCTTGGTCATAAGTTTTGTTGTAAAACTCATCCGACATACCGTCACCCGATTGGACCAGGGAAAAATGTGAATCCATTTCGGATCGGAAGACGATGCCTCTTCACTGGCATTAGTCTTCTTCCTCTTAGAAGGATTGAATCCCTTAGGCAAAACTAGGTAATCCTAAGAATTTGAAAGTGGAGGAAAGAATGAGTTATATCTTTCGAGAATCAAATATGTTGTAGAGGACATGATTCTCCGTACGAATCCAAATTTTGGATGGATCTCTCCACGTATATTGGAAGAAAATGAGTGAAGAAAAGTTAGGGTTTGGGGGTTCTTCGGCTGCTGCTGCTGCTGTGATGATATAATTTGGAAGAGATGAATAGGAGGAGGCCTCGGATTCTGACTTAAAAAACTTAACAACACCAACAAAAATCTGGATGAATTGGGACCGAACTCGGGCCGAATTCGCCTAGGGTTCTCTTGGGTTTGTTAAAAAAAAAATTCTGGGCCACATCCTTTTCTTCAACTCATTTTAAATATTCAATTCAAAGTTTAGTGATTTTAAACTTCAAATAATATAATTAATATTATTTTATAAATTAACTTTCGTTACTCAGCATCTGTTTTATATTAGCTGTAGGAGTATTATCCCAGCTAACGGGAGTTCATCGGGGAACAAATAAGTACCACTTCGCTTCGACCGTAGTCGTAGTGGAAGACGGACTCTTTGTAGGCTTGTCTCGAAAATAGTTATTGAGTATTGAATAAATTAATTAATAAAACAACATTAATTAATATTATTGACATCTAAAATTCCTAATTCTCGACATAAATAATTGAAACGATCTTCCGCTAGAGGTTTTTTGAAAATGTCAGCCAATTGATTTTGTGTGTCTATGTATATAAGGTCTATATCTCTATTTTGTTGATGATCTCTAAGAAAATGATGTCGAATCTCGATATGCATAGTACGAGAGTGATATACTGGATTATTAGTCAAATTAATAGAACTAGTTTTATCACAAAAAATGGGTATATGTGTGAAATATAATCCAAAGTCTTCTAAAGTTTGCTTCATCCATAAAATTTGTGCACAACAATGTCCTGCGGCGATATACTCAGCCTTAGTTGTTGATAATACGACAGAATTTTACTTCTTGCTAAACCAAAAGACTAGGACTTTTCCTAGAAAATGACATATGTCGCTGGTACTTTTTCTATCCACTTTGCATCCGACAAAATCGGCATCAGAATAACCGATTTGGTCAAATAACGTGGTTTTATGATACCATAAACCGACAGAAAAAATGCTCTTAAGGTATCGGAAGATACGCTTAACTGCGCACATATGTGATTCCTTAGGATTTGTTTGAAAATGTACACACAAGCAAACACTAAACATAATGTATGGTCGACTAGCAGTTAAGTACAGTAAGCTACCGATCATACCTCGATACTTACGTATGTCGACGGGTTTGCTTGTTCATCAATATCAAGCTTGGTTGAAGTCGCCATTGGAGTGCTAAGAGGTTTGACTGCTTCCAGGTCGAACTTTTTTTAATAAATCTTTTGTGTACTTTGCTTGATTTATGAACGTCCCATTGTTGGTTTGTTTGATTTGCAGTCCGAAAAAGAATTTTAGCTCTCCCATCATGCTTATCTCAAACTCATTCTGCATATACTTTGAAAATTTTTGACAAAGAGATTCATCAGTGGATCCAAAAATAATATCATCTATATAGATTTGAATCAAAAGAAGATTGTTATTCAAAGATTTTATAAGCAGTGTAGTGTCAACCTTTCCCTTTGAAAAACCGTTGTCAAGTAGAAAAGTGCTTAGACGATCGTACCAAGCACGAGGGGCTTGTTTCAAACCGTATAAGACTTTCTTCAACTTGAAAACATAATCAGAATTTTTAAAATCAGTAAAACATTGAGGTTAAGCTACAAAACTTCTTTTTTATAAAACCATTCAAAAATGCGCATTTAATATCCATTTGAAATAATTTAAAATTATAAAAATATGCAAATGCACATAACATGCGAATGGATTCTAATTTCGTAACTGGGACATAAGTCTCATCGTAGTCGATACCTTCTTCTTGATTGTATCCTTGAGCTACGAGTCGAGCCTTATTACGAGTCACTAAACCATTCTCGTTCAGTTTGTTTCGGAATACCCAACGGGTGCCACTGACCGGATGATCAATGGGCTTGGGAACAAGTTCCCAAACTTGATTCCATTCGAATTGGTTTAATTCATGTTGCATAGCATCTAATCAAAAATTATCACTACATGCTTCTTTAATGTTTTTGGGTTCAAGCTGTGAAATAAAAGCAACACAAGAAGCTATATCTTTATTAGAGTAACGAGTACTTACACCCTGGTAATCTCACCAATTACCAAGTCCTTTGGATGATCTGCTAAGAATATCATCTCTTTTGGCATATCGTCAGGATTGCTGGTTTCGGCTTCTTTGCTTGAAGACTCAGCTGGTGCTTGGTGTAAAAGTTCTGCATCTTTGTGGTAAGGTTTTGCATTAGCTGTACTTGGTGTACTCACGTCTTCATTATCGTCATCGTCTGAATGTTGATTTAGTTCATCAAACTTGACATTAATTGATTTTTCGATGATCATTGTTCTCTAATTGAAGACTCTGTACCCTTTGCTCTTTGCCGCATAACCTAAAAAGATACCTTCATCGGCCTTTTCATCAAATTTACTCAGGTTGTCTTTAGTATTAAGAATAAAACATTTATAACCAAATATCTTGAAATATGAAACAGTGTGTGTTCTATCAAACCATAACTCATAGGGAGTCTTCTTCGATATAGGTCGAATCAGAGCCCTATTGAGAATATAGCACGTTGTATTGACAGCTTCAGCCCAAAAGTATTTAGGTAGACTAAACTGGTTCAACATTACTCTAGCCATTTCAGATAGAGTCCTGTTCTTATGTTCCCCCACTCCATTTTGTTGTGGTGTCCTAGGGCAGAAAAACTCTTGTAAATAACCGTATGTGTCACAGAAATGCTTGAACTTTGCATTCTCAAATTCACCGCCATGATCACTACGAATGTGAGTAATCATGAAACCTTTTTCATTCTATACTTTCTTGCAAAAGCTGACGAATTCTGACAAAGCATCGTTCTTGCGTGCAAGAAAATATACCCATGTATATCTAGAGAAATCATCTACAATGACAAATGCATATAACTTACCAACTAGAGTAGCAATTCTACTAGGTCCAAATAAGTCCATATGCAACAATTATAGAGGTCTAGTGGTACTTACATCGTTCTTGGACTTAAAGGCAGATCGGGTAGCTTTGTTCTTTTCACATTCGCTACATACCGTATCCTTCTTGAAAGATATGTCCGGTAAGCCGCGTACCAATTTTTTTGTGGATAGTTTTGAAATTGTGTCCATATTTGCATGACGGAGTCTCATATGCCATAGTTGACTCTCAATGTTCTTGGCCATCAAGCATCTACCTGCTTTGTTAGCATCTTCTAACAGATAGAAAATATATATATTGTCTTCCCTGATACCTTCAAAGATAGTACTACCAGTTGAGCTATCAACTATAGTACATTTATCTTTGACGAAGTTAATTCCATAACCGTGATCAGCTAAATAGCTTATGCTGAGCAGATTATATTTTAACTCAGTAACTAGACAGACATCTTTATTCACAAGATATGGAGCCTTACCAATGTCACCGATACCAATTATGTACCCTCTTAAATTATTATCGAAGGAGACATATCCTTTTTTATTCTTCTTCGACAGTGTTGCGAATAATGATGCATCACCGGTCATGTGCCGTAAGCCACCGCTGTCGAGGATCCATTTGCTTCTAGCATGTGAAGGGTGTTCCACCTGATCGCAAGCCATCAAGCATACATTTGCAGCGTCATCCGATTGTTCGTCTTCTGAGTCGCTGGCTTCGTTCTCATGTTATATGCTTGTATTGGCGTACTTCCTTGATGTATATCTCTTCAGGTAGCCTTTGTCATATTTGCTACTTTTCCTTGTTGTTGATGATGCTGTTGGACAATCTTTCTTCATATGTTCTTTCTTCTTGCATCCGTAGCAAATAGGATCATCCTCGTTGTTGTTGCTGTTGTTGTATTTTTTTCTTCTGTTGAATCTCATGAACTTTTTGAATTTTCTTACCAGAAGAGCTTGATCTTTAGAGTCAGAATCACTGTCGTCAGAATCATCTTCGACAGTTCTTCTATATTGAGCCTTGAGAGCGATCGACTTTTCTGACTTCTCCTTTGGTGTAGCATCTTCAAAGTCTTGAAGTTCCAACTCGTGAGTGAGTACCATACCCATTAGTATTTCCAGAGACATTGTTGAAAGGTCGTTTTCTTCAATGATTGATGTAGCCTTTGAATCTATTTCTTTATGAGAGCTCGTAGAAGTTTGTAAATCTTCTCATGGTTACTGTATTCCTTGCCTAATGAAAATAAAGGATTTACAATATCCAAGAATCTCGTAAACATCTGAGTGACGGATTCATTTGGCTTCATCTTGAACGCCTTGTACTCTTGAGTAAGTCTGCTGATCTTTGACTCCTTGACTTGTATTGTTCCTTCGTAGGTTACTTCGAGAATTTTCCACACTTCATTTGATGTTGTGTAAGTCGACACCCTGTTAAACTCAGTTCTGTCTAAAGCTCAAAATAAAGTGTTAATAGCATGTACATCAAGACTGGCCTTTTTTTTATCCTCAGTATATTTATCATGGAGTTTATCAACTAAAACTTCCTCAACAGTAATACGAGGAGGCATTTTGTAGCCATCAATAACTATAGACCATAAGTCAAAATTAAGATATTTTAAGAAGAAACTCATCCGTGTTTTCCAATAAGTGTAGTTTGTGCCGTCAAACAGTGGAGGTCTGTTTGTGGCTTGTCCTTCACTTATAAATTTTACCGTTGCCATGTGTAATGCTGTGATCTATAAAACAATTAAATATAACTGTAGATTTACCTTGCTTTACCTGTATAACCCGCTCTGATACCAATTGTAGGAACGAAGTCATAAAGCAGAATACTCTAGAGGGGGGTGAATAGAGTAGGCAGCAAAATATTGCTAATTAAAAACTTGTTAGCAGTTAGATCACAGAAATAATATCAATAATCACAAAGTAATAACTGTAAAGAAAAGATATCAGAAGGCAAACGCAAACACAACGATGTATAATGGTTTCCCTCTTGTGAGGACTAGTCCAGTCGGAAGAACTCTAGCTTCCAGTTGAATCCACTATTGGAAAATCCTGCAAGTTTTCATACGAAGTCCTTGCAACTTCTACAGACGCGAGCTTTGATACGAAGAACTCGACCAACTTCAGTTTTGAAGAGTCTTTCTTCAATCAAGCCTCTGATTACAATTTTTCTGAAATCTTCTAGTTTGTACCGTACCAGCAAATTGACTAGAGAATTGCAACTGGCTTGGAATTTGAAAATGAAAGATTTTTAGAAAACTCTTTGGAAAAAACGTAAGCTTTAGAAGAGAAGAGATGAAAGTGAATTGGTGATTTGAAATGATCAGAATTCTTTTCTATTTATAGTTTTTCCAAAGACAGAACTCTGTCAGAATTCGGACAGAGCTCTATGTAACAATCCGTAACTGAAGGGAGACCAAGTTCAAAAATCCAATGTTCACTATGGCCGAACTCTGGCCGAGTTCTGTCAGGGTTGGTCAGGAATATTTTAAGAAAATATTTTTGGGCTTTTTGAAATCCTTCAGAAGCTTTTGTAAATAAGAGATGTTTTTCAAAATATAGGTCATTTTTTAAAACGATTTTGGATAGCCTATTTGCCAGTACGACTTGGTGTACAATGTATTCCTAGACTCAATAAAAGTAAAAATTACAATGCATAAAGAAATATAGTCTCGAGTGGCAAACATAGCTTCGGTCTTGAACTGAGTAGATATCCAATCTTGATCAGTGTCCAAGTGTCCAAAATGTCTTGAGTAAATATCTGAGTTATTCCGTATATCGAGACAGAGTTTGATAAATTATTAAAATCAGGTTTGACCACGACCAATGGGCCAACATCCTCCATTGTGATCGGAGCTATGAGCCCATCATTGCCAGCTTGGATAACTATATGTTTACACACTAAACCAGGAAACCATGTCAAGTAATCTTGCTAATTATAAAGTTTAGTATGTTACCTTACAACCCCCCCAGAATATCTCTGTCCGAAGATAGTCCTTCCCATCTACGTCCAACAGCCGATGTATATGGTTCCTTTCTGTCGCGTCTATAGACATCTTCGTACAATGATCACCACTCCGTAGCCAATCACATTTGGCTCATTGCGCTATTTAGACTTCCTCATCATGAAAAAGCTGCCCTACCTTAGCAACTAGTTCGTGCTCCCTCTCTATCAGCTCTTGCTTGGCGACATAATTTTGGAGGAGGCGTTGAACTTCCTGAAGATTGTCCGCCTTTGCCTTTAACTCCCCAGTTGGCCGAGACCACACCCATTTCTTTAGTACTTGCTTCGTATGCCATAAATGAGACACGAAGAGAAATAGTACGTTCCTGCTAAGTGGCTTCTGTAACCCACTCGCCACCGCCTCTTTATATCCGGACTGGAGGTGCCACACATTATTGTAAGGAAATAGCCTTCCTTTCTCATGCATCGAGGACACCAGCTAGATCTTTATAGGGTAGTGCTCACTAGTTCCAACAGCTAATACTTCTGCCGCGATAAGGAGGAACATATTAAGCCAAGCTCTATTACCTACCGCCCTGTCCACTTGGCAGACCACCCAATTTCGAACCAATTTATTGTTCCATGACCATGTGTGTCCCATATTTCAAGTGAATGAAACCCTGTATGTATTAGAAAACTCTCGAAGTCTTAGAGGATGGATCGAGTCAGGAACCACCCTGCACCCACCTTCTCGTTTTGACTGAGTCCAAGTAGATTTCTTTCTCCTATTTAGTAGTCGTTCCGACTTAATTTTCGACTCCAAGATCGTACAAATCGAACAGTGCTCTCTAGAAGTCTAGCACAAATCTCTCGCCATCTCCCTATCGCACAAGCACCTCGCATAATCCACGCTACGATAGACATCAATGTTTGTACGGGTTCCCTGCAATGCCAAGAGTCGCAGATGGGGGAACTGCAGCCTCTTCCCGGACCTCCCTCCTAAAATGCCCATACTTGTATGCTGCTGCCCTGCTTGTAGATATCGTGCCCACTCTGGATTCAAAGTGACTAGCGCAAAGTCGTCCGCCGATGGGGTCTGGAAGTTGCGGCAGTAATCTTCGTTGTGCATCCCAGCATATTGGTTCCGACTATGGCTATGTCTTGCACTTCCCTCGCCCGCCATTTGCACTTCCCTATCTTTCTCTGTGACTCTTCTACTTGTGGTCCTCCCTCCTCTATTTCCTCCGTGGGCTATGAACACTACCAACCCCCTTTCATCCGGATTGTACTCCAGTACCTGGTCACCATTAGCATCCTCACCACCAGCACCCGGACCAGCCGAACCCTCCTTACATTCTCCTTCCCTGTGGTACAGCAAGTCTCATGCATTTAGTTTTCCATTGTAATCACCCGACTAGACAGGATATTTATACCCGAGTTAAAACAGCCATGCATCTCTACAGAAGCCCCAAACCCTACGCATCCACTAAATATACCTACCTGGCAATGAGCAGCCCCGAAGCTTCCTCTGCCCCTAGGCGTCCTCTAGTTGTTGGTACTTCGGCTACCACCTCCACCTCTTCATTATCTTGTCGATGATAGTCTCTCCCTATTGTCCCACAGTTTTGTGTTAGGTGGCCAAAGCAACTGCAATGTTTACAAGAAGGTGTTTGCCATCAAAAATACGATAAGGTTTTGTTGACTAAAACTTTGGTATTTCAATTACAAATATAACATTATACAATGTAGGACTTAGACGTAGTCCTAGGAGTACACTTTTGTTTTTATCTGGCAACTGTGTCGGTGGAGCGAGTGGTAATACGTTGACTCCGTTGACGATCTGACGACGATCTTGAACTATCTGAAGGTCTGGGTTGCTCTGGATGCCGGAGCGTTGCGAGGAGAAGCGGACGTTAAGTAACTCTTGGCCTCTGTGGAGGTGCTTCTCTCTGAGTATGTATGTCTGTCCTTGTCTGTGTCTGTATATCTCTATTCTGTGCCTTGGGTAAAAGAATGATCCTTCTATTTATAGATAGCAGGCTAGCTGCTCATGTGCGCATATGTCGAATGCGCCTAGTCGTGGGGATGCCACATGGCTGATGCTGGTGGGGGCGCATGGTTGATGCGCCCTGGATTGAAGCTGAATCTGCTGGACTACTGCACTGGACTGCAAAGGAGCTGGCACATGGCAGTCATGGAGATTTGGTTGTTGCTGAGATCTTGGGTGGTTAGCACCCATTCTTTGAACAGAACTGAGTCAAGGGATGCGTGGCATTGCCTGTGGCTCAAAGATCTCGATTTTGGAGGAGAGTGATCTTTCGGAGTGCGCCTAAGATCGGGCGCATGGAGGTAACTCAGTCTATGAGTTTTAGGTATCATAGACGAGTCTGAGCGCATGGATTTTGAGGCGCATGCAGAGCTTCGCATCAGGGTGCGCCTAGGATCAGGCACAGAGGAGGCGACTTGGTCTCATGATCTTTAGGAGCCATGAGCAAGTCCAGGCGCATGGCTTTTGAGTTGCATGCAGAGCTTTGTCTTATGTTGCTTGGGTCAGAAGCAAGCCGGGGGAGCGCATGACCACTGGAGTGCGTGCAGTCTTCTGGGCGCATGGCCACGAGGCGCATACGAATGATCGATCGACCACGTGGCAGTTATTGCTGACCCAAGGTGTAATAATGGTGCTGTTATCAACTGTACTTTATTTTCTGTAAGGGCTGTTGATTGGACATTTCGGGAGACGTATAGCCGCCCTTTGTCATTCAATATTAAATGTTCAATGGAGAGGGTTGCATTGGTTAATGCCAATCTGGGCGCATGGCTATGACCTGCTGGGCGCATCCATGGGGAGAGCATGATATCGACGACACATATGCTAATGTGTCACATTCTCTTTGGCTCGTCTGTTGAGTTCTCCGAGGCGTTAATGGCTGCTTTGACTTAGCCGAATACGAGGCGACGGATGCATTTTCTATTAATAAAATTTATTGCATAGAATTTGGAATGTTGGCCATTTGGCACTTGGGTGTAGGCTGCCCGTGCTTATAAATAAGCGCATGAGGGAAAGCTTTGCTTTCATGCTTTATTTCGATGTAAAGATGAACTTTGCCGGAGCTCTGCATTGGCGAACTTCTGAACTCGAGCTTTTTTCGAGGGTGAAGATGCGCTGCCCCAGTCTTCCCGTCGCTCTGAGCTTCTGTGATAGTGTCTGTTGCATCCAAATATCGAGATCGTCGAGTCCCAACACAGGCCGATGGTGCCTGTTGCATCCAAATATCGGGGCGGTCGCGCTCTGTCTTTCGTTATGCTGGCAGAGCCGCAGGTTGCCGAGTGTGCCTGATGCTTCCGAAGATCGGGGCATCGTGCCGGGATCCTTGTCGAACTAGGAGAGCTCCTCCTCCTGCTATACAAGGGCTGATTGGTGCTGATGAGAGAGTGATTCGCTCTGACTATGCACGGAGATGCGCATACGTTGAGATGATGGAATGATGCGTCTAAACGAGACATCAGAATGATGTGCCTGACAAATGATGCGCCTGGCAGGGGGCGCATGGTTGTTGTTGTGCCTGGCTGTAGCTTTAGGATCTTCATTTTTGTAGAAGTTCTCCTTTGTAAAGCCTTTCTTTAGACATGTGATAAACTTTTATATGAAATAAAAGTCTTCTTTTGAATGTCTTTAAATTTGTACTTTTTTTGCTGTGCCAAGTATCTGTTTGAGCTTCCTGGCACATTTGAGTTGGTCGGAAGGTTGGGTTGAGCGCATAGGATCCTGGCCTATAGATGCGCCTAAAATTCCATGTTTCTACAAGACCCTCTTTAAAATTTTCAAAACTTTCTGGGCATGTTTTGGAATACTTTGAACAAGAAGCATGGACAGTATAGCTGTTTAGGCGTGACAATCCTATCAGAGGTAGTCTGGACGTGATAGGTTTGGGTACTTCCACTGAGAAATTTATGTGGACTTATCATCCTTGGCGCACCTTGGTTTTAGGTACAGATAATAAGTTGAGAGAGAGAACCAACATATTTACTCAGAGGTAATATGGACGTGGTAAATATGGGGCTAATGGTAGAGTTTTCCTACTCAGAGGTGATATCGACATGGTAGGAATGAACTCGGTAGGAGTACATAGAACAACTCAGAGGTGATATGGACGTGGATGTTCTGTGGTTTTGGGTGGACCTATTATCTTTTGTGTACTTTGGTTTCAAGTACAAATAATAAATTGAATGATGGACCCAGCATATTTACTCAGATGTAATATAGACGTGGTAAATATGGGATAATTTTTTGTGTAGACTTATCATCCTTGGCGTACCTTGGTGTTGGGTACGGATAATAAGTTTAGAGAGATGACCGATATATTTACTCAGAGGTAAGGTGGACAAGGTAAATATGGGCTAATATGGTAGAGTTTTCCTACTCAGAGGTAATATGGACATGGTAGGAGTGAACTCTGTGGGGATTTATAGAACAACTCAGAGGTAATATAGACATGGATGTTCTATAATGCAACAACACAAGGATTGTTGTGTAGAATGTTTACTCAGAGGTAATGTGGACATGATAAATATTGCCTTAAGCATGATCTTACACGGTACAGGATCCTACTTGATGAGGTGTAGAGAGGCAACTCAGAGGTGATGTGGACATGGTTGTACTTCTACTGGGGATAGAATGCAATAAAATAACTGGGTTCCAGAAGCATATGATTTGTCAAAAGAAGGGGTATGAACTTGGTTTGGTCAAGTTCACCAGTCTTCTCTCTGGGGACACTACAAGAATAAGGGCTTTTCTTGACGGGGAATTAGAAAATATGTATCTTGACGGTTGCAGATCCGTCAACTAGGCCGGAGTCAAGAAAAGACCCCCCCCCCCCCCCCCCCCCCCCCCCCCTTTTATTGACGGTCGTTAGCAGGACTTTTCTTGACGGTTTTTAGCCGCCATATAAAGTAGTTTTCTTGACTATTTTTAGCTGTTAAGATAGCAGTTTTTAGAAACCGTCAACGTAGTCAAAAACTTTTCTTGACTCCGGCCTAGATGACGGCTATTAGCCAGTAAACGTTATTTTAGGGACAAAACCTGTCAAAAAAGCATTTATTCACAATCTATTATACAGCAAGATTTGAATTAAAATTGACGTTTGACAACCGTCAAGAGAAGCTTGCCAAAATATAGTCAAGAGAAGCTTGCCAAAATTTCGTTAATAATTATATAATATTAATCAAACACACATAATATCAATCCAGAAGTTGCACATACATGAAATTACTATAAAAGCCAATTTACATATTAACAAATTGTATTGTTTATACACCAAAAAATTCTAATACATATCCCACCACAAACATCCATCACTTGTCCAACCACAACATAATCCAACCATAAAGTACACATATCCCACATCTGTAGTTTCCATACCACTTAAACATCCAAACCACAAAATATAATCCAACCACATTTGATAATCATACAAATAAAACCAAAAAAGTAGCAAACCAGACCGGAGCACATCCTCCCATATCCACAGCATTCTCATATTCATAGCATGCATGCACCTTCATTTTTCAGCAAGTTCCTGAGAGAACAAGAACACAAATTATCAATATATAGTTATTATATAGATATTGAACTCACTATTACATAATTATCAATACAGATTGATTTTATTGCTGCATAGGTTTGTACAAGTGAAGGTGAGTGTATATGAAGTTGTCTACATATGAGTGTGCTCCTAGGGTAGAAGAATGCATGAGTGTAGGTTATGTTTCAAAACTGAGAACTACAGTAGGTATCAACTAGAAAAGTATCGATTATGAATGCATGGGTTAAACCATGTACAAATCACCATCTATGTTGTGCTTTCATAAACCATTGTTCACTTGTCTGTATTTGAACTTGACAAATCTACCGAGAACACCCAATTCAATAACAAAAGAAAATAGTCCAATAAAGCACTTTCAAACATCTAAGTGGAGATTTTTCAACAATCCAAATTGTCGTATCATTGTAATATTGTATTTTCCCTCACTTTTCTTCAGAAACAAATATATACATGCTCTACATGTAATAAGTCATGCCGGCCTAAAATAACACAGGAACCATCTTGTTATAATGTGTGTGTATCAGTGGCTTGCACAATTAAGCATGGTTTAACAAGTATTGCAGCATACTATATCAAAATGGATTAACAAGTATTACAGCATACCATCGAGAACAAATCGACACAAATAAATAGGTTAAAGTATCACATGACGATCAAATCATAGTACATCCTAAAAACTATATTGCAAACTGGTGCTATAGAACATATACAAGATTGGGATTCCAAATTCCTTCATGGTCAAAACATTGCAAGTGTGTGTAACTGTGACCTGAATGTATGCATTTTATTCAATCGGTTAACTACACAGCCGCATACACAGGTGCCAAATACATGTAAATATTTCCTATGTTAGCTATCAAAAAAAGTACTTAGTAGCAAAGAACTAATGGCTTTTAGGTCCATTAAACTAACCTAGTATACTGAACTAACCCAGTATACTCTTACTAACTAGCTTAATTGTACATGGACTCCATTCCTCTCCCTAACTCAAACACCCCCACAAAGACACCAACTATGACACATGACTTTCAAAGAAAATATCACTGATACACTAACTCATATCCCAGAATCTCTGATACATATTGATACATCATTGTTCATCAGGAAAAGTCCAACTAAACACTACCCCTTATACTTCACATATATCCCTCACTCTCTAAACCTCTGATACTCTCATCCCCACAACTCAAGATACATACACTGATACTCTACCAAAACCTGATACTCAAATGAGTATCACAAACTCCACACTCATACATACAAACCTTCACTCAAAACCACATTATCTAACACATTCAATAACTGGAACTAACTTAACTCACTCGAACACTCACACCCAATGGAACACTTGGTCACAGGCTAATTGCGGGTTGCCAAACTCGACCCCAATCTGTTCTGCCCTCCCCTCTCTACCAAGACATATCTCTGACACCAGGGCCTCACACAACTCCTATATAATTGCCTGTGCACACATAGGAAATGGCCAAATAGCCAAGATCCTCCCTACTGTCTGTAGGGTCTGCCTCAAGGCCTTGCCCTGCAGTAGGGAATCCCCCTTCCCAAACCTGATGTACATCGATGCAGTTTCCATCAAGATTCTTAATGCAAATATATAGTACTAATTTTGGGAGTCGGTTTAATATGATATCAGAGCTATCTAAAGATATGCAGATACTGAAATATAATTCCGTGTACAGCAACTATCAGAAAAATATGTGCAAGCCCAATAGCAAATGATAACCATCAAGATACAAATTCTTTGTCATCATAGAATATTATTACTCACTTGTATTTTGGAAGAACACTTTGTTGCAGAATCTGGATATTTGTTTTTGGCTTTCGCAATGCATAAAGCTTCTGGACAATGAACTCAAAAACCTATGAAGAAATAAAACGAAAGAATAGGTTATGAACACTTCTACAAATAGGTATTCCTAATATCATTACAGCAACTTGAATATAGCATCTACGTACAAAACACATTTTTGGATAGTTAGATTTTTATGTTTCAAGGCATGCAGCAACTAGTGACTAAGATCATTAATTTTGCTAAGAAAGCATGCATAAACTGGGTTTTGGTTCATTCCATGAATATATGCACTGTAGGAATTATATAACAGAATGACAATAGCTTTGAGGTCTTAATGTATAGCTTATGTCTGGAATGGAATAATCTATGAAGCAAAAGTATGAAAACCAGAAGCAAATTATCAGGAATCACAACATATAACCTACTCTAGTATTTGCAAAAGTAGAACATAAACTGGCAGTAAAGAGCAGATCTAGAATATAAGCATAAAACTGTAGAAGTAAATATAGACCAGAAAATAAGCATAAAACTGTAGAAGTATGGGTGACCATTATTTGGTTTTGGACCGAAAACCGAACCGAACCAAATAAGAGATTCAGTCATTTTAAAAAAAATGGTTCGGTTTCTTTTTTGAAATATGATATTTTCTTATTTGGTTTCGGTTTTAGTTTTCGGTTTCGGTCCAAAACCGAAAATCACAAAAAAAATAGTGTGTGTGTATATATATATATATATATTTTATATATATATATATATATATATATATATATATATATATATATATATATATATATATACACTAAACATATCTAGGTATATTTAGTTACTATATATATTAACGAATAAACCGCAAATAAACCAAAAAATCAAATAAACCGAATAATCAAATAAACCGGAAACCGAACCGATTTAATTCGGTTCGGTTTGATTCGGTTATAGGCCATTTTGGTTCGGTTTTAAGTTTTGTTTATTCGGTTTCGGTCGAATTCGATTTTGGTTATTCGGTTCGGTGAAACTCACATGACATATTTTTTCTTCTTAACAACACATTATCAGAACAACAACAGCAATAGAACAAAATTCGGTTAAGTATCAAAAATCTTACATGTTGACTGGCAGTAGCAGTCCTCCAGTTATGACTCTAAAACCTTATATAAAGCTTTACCTGCAAAAACACTTATATTGCAGCAACCATTGAAAAAAGACAAATATCATGCACCAACCATAACTGGAATACAAATATTTGAAAGGAATGTCAAAGTTTGAACATACTGTACTAGGAATACAAGTACTATTGCTAACAAATCTGAAGAAATGAATCAACTAATACAAGGAACTACTTTAGCATCATTTGTAACATGGGAACAATAATGGCCGAAGTAATAAGAAAGTATTTTCATTAAACTGACATGTATTTAAAATAATTTACACGGTCAGGATGTTCACGAGAAATTCAGATACTTCACCGAGTCACAAGTTTGTTCATCGTCCTATTAAGTAATGAACTCGGTGCATATTGTATTGTATGGAATTTCAATGGTTATCTGAGCAAGACATGGTGTTTTCTTGTCCAAATTCTGTATTGTAGGTCAAGTGTTACATGCATCAGTTGCTCTATGGACTTGAACATTGTCATTCATGTGGCATCATTCATCAAGATATCAAGGGGCAAATAAACTCATATTATTTTCAAATAAAACAAAGATAATAATTTGTAAACTGATTCATGGATAGTGGTATACACAGAAACGTGAAAATAAAGTGCGTCAGCAATGTTGAGGCCCCTCACTGGAAAAAGATGACTTCACACCAGCCTTTCCAATGCTTCTTGGTGCTCTTTGCATATTTGCATACGAAATATAGCAATAAGATTAAGGAGTTCTGTTCATAACTCCATCACATAGAACAGGAGCTGCGTTGCATAAATATAGACACAATCCGGATAAGGACACAAGATACAAACATTTCCATATAGCTACAATGTATATTTACACACTTCTGCAACAAGATCAGAGCATAAAATGGAAAGTATATTCTCCATGGACATAGTATAGACTTAATAACTTTGTCAACTACATTTCTGTCAAATGCATTAGAGATAGGTTGAATGATTATTGTCAGTATCGAGTAATGAAATACATATTGAACTGAACAATGTTGCATAAACAATACCAGAGGCCGATCCACATGGAGTTCACTGCCACCCCCATGGGATTGCTGTTATTTACTGTGTCCCCAAGTTTGTGAACATGGAGACCATGATGCTCCGGGATGGAGTCGCCGAAATCCCAGTTACCAGAAGTTGGGCCTGGAATAAAGAACATGACCATAACCAATTTTTAATTCAAAGCACAGATGAAAATCGTGTCAGCATGAAAATTGTGTCAGCACAGATGAAGAACTATGGTTGTGACATTTTGTCGAGCAACTTACGTGCGGCTTCAAATATGCAATGATGAAAATCGTGTCAGCATCCCCCTCTCCTCCTCCGTGAAGCCTATGAGTCGATCCGTCGACAGCGTCAATCATGTCAGGAAGGTCAGGCTGTTCACGAGCCCTTCCATAAGTAAATAAACAATTTGAGGAGGCCAAAAAATTGTTTATACACTTATGGTCGAGTTTCAAGTTTAGATATGTGAAATAAGCTTCATGGTTATTCTTGTGCCATACTTATGGAAGTCAGGTTGCTGAGCCATGCCTCCTCAAATTGTTAATATATCAAGATCGAAGCAAAAGTCCCCAAAAATTAGGGTACCAAAAAAGCAAAAGCCCCAAAAAATTGATACCATGGATTCGAAGGTGCTCCCACAAGTTCACCCGTATGGGCCTCCACCGCTCCGTCGATAGGGTCCTTGCCCTCGCCTTCTCCCGCGAGCTCTCCCACGTCATCATAGCCGTCGTCCTCGCCGGCCGCGTCGGCTCCGCCTTCAGACCATCGACGATGCCGAGCCCGACGGGTTGCGGTGGTTCCAACGCGGGCTTCCTCAGGCTCTGGTCTGCGAAGAAAGGGCTGAAGGGCTTGGTTGTTTCGAGAATGGAGGTCGAGCTCATGGCGATGGCGTCGACGCAGTCGGTGAAGCCCTTCGGGGAGAAGTAGACGAAGACTCTCGAAGAAGGAAAAGGAGGCTTGGGAGAGGAGAGCAAGAACTGGTCGAACATTAGGCTCTACTTGGTGGCGTAGTTGCTGCTCACTGGTCGAAAATTAGGATTAGGGTTTTGGTTTGGGGGATTTCGGTTCGGAATGAAAGGAGGAAGAAGAAGAAGAGGAAGAGGAGGGGATTATTGGCCATTTTCTTCTTGAGGTTTCAGCAAAATTAGGACTAGGGTTCCTTTGAGGAACAGAGAAAAAAACGATAGAAAAAAAAAGCCATGGTCGATCGGGAAAAACTGAGTTGTGTAGATGTGAAATAAGAGAAACCCTCGATCCCTTTTTTTCACTAAAAACGTCAACAAAAAAACCTTATCAAAAAATTTCCAAAATGGCATGGACCGATGTTCGAATTTTTCAGCGATAATTTTCCCTCAACTACTTTAGTTAACGGTTACAACCAAACTGTCAATAAATTAAATGGTTTTTCTTGACGGGTTCGTCTAAAACCGTCAAGTAAGATGGTCAAATTTTATTATATAACAGAAAAAGGGGGTGGTTTCTTGACGTAACCCTAATACCGTCAAGATAACCACTATTGTTGACAGTTTTCGACGACCGTCAACTTATAAACCGTCAAGAATCCTCATTTTTCTTGTAGGGGGAGAGGCAGTACATTCTTGATGGAGGTCAAAAATAGTAATTTTTCAGGAACTTGATGTTGATGGGCGTCATGAACAAGTCTCCATTAGCTTGAGCGAGACGATAAGTACCGTTTGAGTATACAGTCTCTATGATGAAGGGTCCTTCCCATTTGGGTTCGAACTTTTTTGGTGTTTTGTGTGTCATCACCATCGGTCTCCTGACTGCCAGAACCAGGTCGCCCACTTGGAAAGTCCTTTGTCGACTCTTTTGTTGAAAGTCTTTGATATGCGGGCTTGATAAAGTTTGATGCGTTGTTGAGCCAAGAGGCATTTTTCGTCCAGCGCTTCCAACTCTTACAAACGGCGACGTTGATTGTCCTCTTCCGTCAACTGATTTATGATCTCCACTCTGAGTAAGGGGATTTGGATCTCCATTGGTAGCACTGCTTCGCTCCCGTAAACCGTAGAGAATGGTGTATTGCCCGTCGGGGTCCGTACCGTTGTACGATAGGCCCAAAGGCATTCGCCGAGCTTCTCATCCCAGTCGCGCTTATTGGATGACACGACCTTTTTGAGTAGCTTGACGATAGTCTTACTAAAAGCTTGAGCCAACCTATTTGCTGTCGGATTGTAAGCGGTTGATGCCACGTTCTGAATACGGTTCTTGTTGCAGAATCTACTGAATGCATGGCTGACAAATTGTGGGCCATTATCGTGGATAATCCTTCGGGGTAACCCGAAATGGTAGATGACGTGATGCTCGATGAAGCTGATCACTCTTGATCTTTTTACCTCTATGAGAGGTACTGCTTCCGCCCATTTAGAAAAATAGTCGGTGAATGCCAAGATAAAGCGATGTCCCCTTGACGAAGGAGGGGTGATAAGCACCACTATATCCATGACCCAGGCTTCAAATGGCCATGAGACAACCGTCGGGTGTAGAGGCTCTGACGGTCTGTAGATGAAATCGGCGTGCAGCTGACAGGCATGACACTTCTTTGCATACTTGACAGCGTCGTCCATCATGGTGGGCCTGTAATAGCCCATGTGTCGAAGTCGGTCCTATAGCTTAGGACCTGGTTGATAAGCTCCGTACGTTCCGTCATGAGCTTCTCGAAGAGCTTCGGCAGCCTCTTCATTAGATAGACATCAGAAGAGAAGTCCATCGTAGGAGTACCGGTACAATATTTTGGAGGCTGTATCGTAATAGAAACAGAGGGAGCACCTTCTGACTGAGACTGACTCCTTCGGGTCTTCCAGGAGGATCCCTGTCACGACCCGCACCCACCGTGAGGGTACGAGTACGTAACAACGCCCAGCCTACGCCGCAGTGTCGGCGGTAGAACGCTGTTCTAGGTCATGAACTATAACTAGCATAATATGAATACTCTCCATAAGGAGGCCAACACAGAGGTACAACTCAATCACAATCTAAGGTAGAATGATAAAGATAGATAAACATGAAATCCAAAAGAGATACAGGAGATAGAAGTCTAAGTGTCTAAGATACATAATCCCAGAAATACATCTCAAAACTCAAATACAGTAATCCACAAGTAAATACAACTCCAGACAAAATGAAATAACTATCTAAACAACCTCTACTGTGTCTCCTCTAGGCTAGCAGGCAATCCCAGGCTATCTGTAAAATTTATCAACAAGTCCAGTTAGGACAGGAGCGAGCACATTACATCTCAATAGTTCATAGCAGGTTAGAAAATATAATCATGCAGTAAAGTAAGATACAAGATCTGAAGAAATAACATGATAAAAAAGGGAGACTATAAATAAATAGATACAACATATAGAGAACTAATAGTGACTAGTAATTCAGAGCACAAGATGGTTATGTAAATGGCACGATGTTGTACACGAGTAATCTACAGAGGTTGTACACGAGTAATCTACTGGATTGATTACATAACCACTTCTACTCCCCCGCCCCAATCAATACACAAGGATCTAGTTAAGTTATGTTATTGCACACGAAGTATAGTCACACACGAGATCATGTGAATACATGAGTATACACGATTTCATACGATTTGTACACGAATATCACGAATACAAGGAGTACACGATGCTCACGATAAAGTACACGAACACGAATACCCGATGTATCCGCTAAGGGGATAACATCGCACAACAAGATCCATATAGTACTAATCCGTGTTTCCAACGTGTCAGCATCATGTAAAGTAATCTAAAGCAGGAAATATAATCCTAAACAAGATATAAAATGATCAGAGAATGTACTCGCCTGATATCTGAATGTCCAAGGTAAAGATACTGTCCGAGGAGAGGTGTCTGGCTCCTAATTAGAACAGCACAAGTCACAACATGTCCAGAAGGGTAATATAAAGTACTACAATGCATTCTACATGAATTTAGGTCAAACTAGGCCAAAGTCAACCCTTGGTCAACTCTGGTCAACTGCACTAGTCAAACTAGGTCAAACTAGGTCATGTCCTAACCCAGCAAGTCTTACTAGGCCTAACCAAGACTATCCTAGCAAGCACACATCAATACAAGGCTATACAAGCCAACATACACTCAACTCTATATAGCATGCAATTATTCAATACTCAAATAGGCAAGAATTCACATTGGATATACTCTAGATAATCTATTACTTTAAACTATATATGTCTACACATATATACACATGCATATATTGGTATTCAACATTAGGTCTATAATCATGACATTTCAAATGGTTATATAAACTTATATATTACAACACAATATGCTAACATATATATAATATACATACATAGCTAAGTTAACTGTATTCATAAATACTTATTTAAGAGGCTATGTGTGTGTATGTGAACATGGCAAAGGGGCAAGTGAGGGTTAAATAGGCATACATAGTGTATACATATCAAAGAGTGTCAAAGTGTAAGTGAACAAAGTGTCAAGTGTGATAGTGTCTACATAGTGTAAGGGGTACATGAGGTAATATAGGATTTGTGTTAACATAGAACATTACATCTCATTAACTTGTATATTGCATACATTACATCTATTATTACATTACATTCATGCTTGCATTCATTCATCATTCATTTATTCTCTTGCACTACTATATGCACCATACATTACATACTATGGAACCTACATATTCATTACAAGCCATACTTATACATGCTTATATTAGATAGGATACTTACACCTCATACATCATTTATTTAAATATTTACTCATGCTTGCATTCTCTATTTAATTACATAATGTATATACATTAACATGGGTTAAAATCAAATAGAACATTATATTACACACAAGGGTGCACAAAATGCATATGTCGAATAGTAAATCCTACTAATAATCAATACTGTATCATCTCAGCATGAATTAAAATCTAAGATTAAAGTATGTTATAGATCTATGTGTTAGATTTCCGAAACTTTAAACGGATCGCATTTTCGTTTCCGAAAACTTTCGGAATCGCAAAAACACCGAGAACGCGTTTTTCTTTCGTACAGTTGACACTCAAATAATTCTCCAGAAAGTTACAGAAAGAATTAGGCCTATTAATATATGTTTTTAGAAAGCTAACTTCAATATGCTTCTTTAAAAAAACGGAAGATTAAACCGAGCTTTGAGCTAGAAGTTATGACATTTCTAAGTTAGGGCTGAAATTAAAAACGTGGATAAAAATCATGACGGATTTGGGTAGTTTGAGACAAAAGAGCACAAGTATATAACATAATATATCAAGAACTCACTCTCTACACTAATATATATATATGAGACACTATAGAACACATCTCTAATACAAAAATATGAGATTAAACATGTAATAATTTATTCATACATAACAACAACACATAGTATGTCCAAATTTGGGATTTTCCCACATGGACACAACCACAATACAAAGGACACTCCTATGACCTCCAAATGGACACGAAATGGACACAAATGGAGATACAACCATGGGGGTCATTCCTATGGGTTCAAAATAGACCTATATGCATGAAGAAATGAAAAGAAGAAGGGATTTATACCTCCCAGTAGATCGAATCGAAGAAAAGCCTTTCCGGAGCGACACCGACACGTAGAGATTCCAAAAGGACACGAACGAGCTCCAAATCCTCCCAAACTTGGGTAGCTTCCTCCTTGGCTAGAATGGAGAAGGAAAGAAGAAGATTTGGTGGTGAAATGGAAGGATTTGGTGGAGAAATTGCTAGGGATTGCTCTCTAGGAATTTGGGGAAGAACAAGAGAGAGAGTGTGGATGAGAATAATGAAATGAACTTGAGCCTATCCTCTCCCAAAGTGGCTGGCCATATGGGGCTATTTGTCCTATTATGGTAAGGTCCAAAATGCCCCCACTAACCTATTCTATGAGTATTAGGAAAGGGCTAATTGGTTGGGGCTAAATTAGTCATTCTAAAGTCTCTAATCACACTAACCTTATCCATAATAATTAGTCTAACCTCTAACTAAAATATTTCTATCATGTGGACTAAAATTAATATCATGTGGGCCATGCCTAACTAGTGTGTGGGTCCCACTAGAGTCAAACTACCCCCGGGTCCCCGTTTCAAGTCGGATTGAGTTAAAATTCGAACCCGACTCAAATAACCCCAAAACAATATCATAAATAATAAAATAAATTTCAACCCCAAAATAATATCATAAATAATAAAATAAAATTTAAAAATATTCAAAAATATAAAATGACAAAAATACCCCTGTTTCTGAAAACTGGGGGTGACAATCCCGTAGATGGCAAAGTTGATAAATAGGAATCTCTAGTCTCTGACATTGATGCCAGGGTCCGCGGCCATGGCATAAGTTGTCCGCGTGCACAGATTATTTCTGGGGCAAGCCAAGTCCCGACCCGTCACTGTGACGAAGTGTTGAGTCCCGACGGGTACAGCCAATGAGGCTGCGAGGCCGGCCAGAGCATCAGCTTTCAAGTTTTACAGCTGAGGCACATGCTCTATGAAGAATTCTCCGAAGGTTGAGATGATGTCCAACGTTGCTTTGTGATAGGGGATGAGGTCTTCATGGCGGACCTCGTATTATCCCCGGATTTGATTGATGACGAGCTTTGAGGTGCCGTAACATTCAAGGTAGTCCACCCCCAGCTGTCTTACTAATTGAAGCCCCATGATGAGGGCGTTGTACTCTGCGACATTGTTGGAGCACGGCTCTGAAAGAGAATAGGCGCGCTGGATGACCAGTTTGTCGGGAGATATTACGACCACCCCCACTCCTACGATAATTTGGCCTTTGGGGCCTGTTCTGGAAGTATCGTCGAAGAACATCCGCCAGACTAGGCTTTCTTCTGTGATGTTTGCTTCTTATACTTCATCGGGGATACCTTCGTAGAGCCTGGATGATTTCGGGATTGGGTGCGCGGCTAGGAAGTCGTCCAATGCTTTGCCCTTGACAGCCTTTTGTGGTACAAATACCATATCGTATGGTGTCAATAATATCGCCCACATAGCCAATCGAGAGTTTAGCGCTCCTGGTCTTGTCATGAGAATTCTGAGTTGATTGACTCGGGAGATGATATGAATTGTTTGTCCCGAGACATAATGGCGAGTTTTCTGGATAGAGAACACCAAGACTAGACACTCTTTTTCTACGGGGTTGTACCGGTGTTCGGTCCCAACCATTGTCCTGCTGAGGTAGTAGATGGCCTGCTCATAGCCCGTTTCATTTTTCTGGGCCAACAAAGCGCTAAGGGAATGGTCCATTGCTCGGACATAATGTAAGAATGGTTTGTTTGCGACGGGTGCCACCAAGACTGGGGGACTTGTCAGATAAGCTTTGATATCGTCGAAAGCTTTCTGACATTCTTCCGTCCAAACGTAAGAAACTCCCTTCTTCATAAGCTTAGTGAAGGGTTAACATTTTTCGGAAAGGTTCGCAATAAACCTTCGGATGTAGGCGAGTCGCCCTTGTAGACCTTGAAGTTCTCTGAGGTTCTTCGGAGGGTCCATGTCAAGGATGGCTTTAGTCTTCTCAGGGTCGACATGAATGCCTTTTGCAGTGATGATGAAGCCAATGTATTTTCTGCTAGAGATCCCAAGGAAGGATTTAGCGGGGTTCATTTTAAGCTGATGTGCCTGCATGAGGTCGAAGACTGTCTTCCGGTCTCGTAGGTGATCACCCTTAAGACGGCTCTTAACAGTGATATCGTCAACATAGCACTCGACTGTCTTGCGAAGGTGTTGATGGAAGATGGTGCTCATAGCTCGTTGTTACGTGGCACCAGCATTCTTCAAGCCAAAGGGCATTACTGTGTAGCAGTAAACACCCTTTGGAGTTCTGAACGACGTATGCTTCTCGTCGTTTGGAAACATCTTGATCAGATTGTAGCCTGAGTAACCGTCCATGAAGGTCATACGCTCGAAGCCACATGTGTTATCTATCATTAGGTTAGTGATCGGGAGTGGGAACTCATCCTTTGGGCATGCAGAGTTGAGATACCGAAAATCGATGTAGACTCGGATCTTTCTATTTTTTTTGGTGACGGAAACGATGTTGGCTACCCAATCGGGGTGTTGCTCTTCACGAATGAACCTGCTGTCCAGGAGCTTGTCGATCTCTTTGTGAATGGCATCCATGATGTTAGGACGGAAGCGACGCTGTTGCTGCTTAACGGGCTTAGCATCAGGCAAGATGTTAAGCTTGTGCATTGCGACTTGCGGGTCTAGTCCCGACATGTCTTCGTATCTCTAGGCGAAGACGTCGATATATTCTTTGACCAGGCGGATCAAGGATTCTCGGTCCTTCCCTACCAAGCTCTTGCTGATGAAGATGGGTTTGGACGAAGATCCATCCCCAAGGTCGATCTGTTCGACTTCGTCTTCGGTAGGGGGTTCTCACAATTCAAAGCGAGGCTTCTATTGTACGCCTAGGCGTTGAGCCCTGGGTTCTTCTTCGAAGAACTCTTCTGTTTGATCGTCGTTTTTATCTTCTGAAGGATGCGCAGATGTCATGTTGGCTGACAGCACCCTCCTGAAGACTGAGCCGATGTTGGTGTCGGAGTCCCAAGTTAAAGTTTCATATGAGTGAGAATGTATGACATCATCTACTTCTGATGCTTCTGGAGTTGTTGGAGGCGTGACGTAGCCTACCCCCGTCGGGTACGGTGATAGTAGTCTTATGGCTTCCCTTTTGGCACTGGAAGTCGTAGGGGAAGGCGTCGAACTTTGCCGTAATTCAGACCTTGGCCGTCTTCAAGTTGTAACCCATCTTCTGGATGAGATACTTAGCTCGATCATTGTACCAGTGGATTTACATTCTGCCGATGTCGGGTTCTGGCTCCGTCGATGGGAGGTCTTGGTGATGCTCTACTTTGCCAAAGATAATGGGCTTCTCGTCCTCGTTCCGAGGTGGGACTATATAACAGACTCCTTAGTACAGGACGACTCGATTTGCATGACTCATAGTCGTTATTTTTGTTTGCAATGACCGTAGAGCATTATCTAGAGTGTACATGATATTCCAATATGGAAGACTAGAATAATTGAAAGACACTCTATTATTGATAAAATACAGGATCTTGTCCTAGGGGATTACATCATCGAGGGATGGAGCATCGACATTAGCCGATATGTACTCTTCAAGTTCTTCATCAGTGAGAACTGGAGTAGCCTTGGGAGGTTCAAAAGAGTTTTTTTGGGAGTTTGGCCCGTGCTGACTCTTGGGACTGTGCTGAGAATGACGCCGAGGTCTTCTCTTGTGGCCTGACGGCGCTGATAACTGAGGTGGCTTGCCTTTGAGTCGCACCTTGAGGGGAGCCTCCGTTAGTGTCCCGAAAATAGGAGCCTTTCCTTGAAGCTTGGCTACGAGGGGAGCCACCACTTGAGGGGGCTTGCCATTGAGGCGTATCTTCAATAGAGCTTTATTGGGTGTAGTGTCCGGAGAAGCTGGCGCCTTCCTGCGGAGTTTGACTACCATAGGAGCCAGTATTTGAAGCGGTCTCCCTTTGAGTCACACTTTTAAGGGAGCATTGATTATCATGTCCGCCTCTGAGTCAGCTTCAACCTCAGCTTCTGCCTCGTCATCAGCGTCATTGGCTTAATCTTCGAGATGAATTGATTTGTACAGGTCAGCGTCGGTGAAGAAGGCTTCAATCCCTCTAAAGGGATTGACATCAGCAAACTCTGTTCGGATGATGCCACTGGTGGATACGTATTTCATACATTGGTGGAGGGTGGATGACACCACCATGTATTCAAGAACATATTCGAAGAAATTTTGACTGTCGGTCGGAATGGTTTGTGGATTTATATATCCACGGCCGTCCCAATAGGATGTTGTAGTTGACGTCTGCATCCACAACATAGCAAGTCACCTCGGTCTGGAGATCACTGATGTGACACTTCAAGCGGATCTTCCCCAGTGGCTCACTCTTACTGGTATTGAAGCTACTGATGGTAGTGTAAGATGCCGTCAGGCGATGCATCGGGATCTCCAGCATCTGAAGTAGAGTTTGGGGGATGATGCTGAGAGAGGACCCAGGGTCGATCTGCATTCGATCTACCTTGATGGCACCGACATACCATGTGTAATACATGGGTCTGTTGTGCTTGTTGTTCTTGAACAACATTGTTTCACTTAACAAAATACCTAAAATTAGCTTTTGAAAGAAAACGAGAAAACGTACAAAAGTATAAATTATTTTTAGAAAGTATTGCTATGGAAGTCTGATCTGAGAGCGATCACTTTGTTCCTTGGACCACACGATAATGATGAAGAAAACTGCTTGGAGAAGACGAACATCGGAAGAACTAAGTCACCAGAAAGGTATCGAACAACGGCACTGATGGCACAGTCGAATGCTTTCCTGCTTAGCTTCACCATGTTCTTGAGAAAAAGTTGAAGAAATGCTTCTGGAATATCACTCTGAAAGTATGAGTTTTCTCAGAATCTCCTCCTCTGTATATCTCTCTTGATGTCTCTTGTTGTTTAAAAAATAAGTCTATTTATAGACTAGACCCTCTGTGCGTAAAAAGCAACGTAATCGGGTCTCTACACAAGCAACTGTCACCCACGATTGAAAATCAACTCTTCGCGTGATGACACGTGTCCCATAACTTCAACAAAATGGGGAGAGCACGTACACACGTTCCTCGATAAGTGTGGCATGAAAGCCACGTAAGCAGACCACGTTCTCATGTAGCCAGAAAAGATTGGGCGTAAAAATGACCCAAAATATACTTCCTGCGTAAAGTAACAGACTGGGCGTAAAATAACCCAAAATAGACTTCTCGTGTAAAGTGGCTGAAAAGTAGCCTTCAGCGTAAAATTAGCTCAAATAAACTTTACGTGCACAAAAGCTTTGAGCGTAAAAGCTCGAATAGCTTTCGTACGTAAAAGAAGCAGTCTCTTGAGCGTAAAGTAGCCCATCTGCACATTAAACGACAAGTGTTGGGTTTGGTGTAAATTAAATCTTCTCGGCTTCTGTGCAATCCGCTGTCAGAAAATCATTATGTCAGAATAGTATCACGCGCATTAAATGCATGATCTGACAGCCTGTCCCTCGCGTAAAAGCTGAGAATGGCTCTCGCGTAAAAGAGCTCGCGTAGAGTTTTACTATGTTTGATTTCTGCGTAAAGTCCGAGTCTAACTCTGTTTGACTTGGCTTATGAAGTACTTTTTACACTCCTACAAGACCCCCTTCAAAGTTTTCAAATTTTTTTAAAATTTGAAATACTTTGAACATAAGCGTAAAATCCGGGATATTCAACAGTCCGCGTAGAATTCGGGATACTCAACGGTCATTTGCGTAGAGTTCGGGATGCTCAACAGTCCTCGTAAAAGTTGAGATATCCAACAGTCAGCATAAATTTTGGAAATTTGAACCGATTTCAAAATTCTCTATAAATAGAGCATTGCGATAGAGAGAGAACTTTACTCATTCTCGTAATCTCGATCTTCCTTTACTCTCTCCTTTTTCTTCATCCTCTCAGTTCGACTCAATGGCCCCCAAGAGCAAAACCACCGTCGGTGCCAAGGGCAAGAAGCCCGCCGCTGCTTCGTCGACGGCTGATCGCGCAGAAACCACCATCCCATCATCGGTGGCACCCCGACAGACCAACCCCGCTGTGGCTCCGGCCATGAAAGGTAGAACACTACCCTCGACTTCGGCCGTGAGTTCGCCAGAGAAGAAGAAAACTCAAACCTTAAACTTCATGCCCACGTTTATACGTGTCAGCATAGAAATTGAAGTAACAAAATACGCCCACGTTATACGTGTCAGTGTAAAAATAAAAACATACGCCCACGTCTGTACGTGCCAACGTAAAAAATCAAAATACGCTCACATCAATATGTGCCAGCGTAAAAATTAAAATGCGCTCACATCAATATGTGCCAGCGTAAAATTCAAAATACGCTCACGTCAATACATGCCAGCGTAAAATTCAAAATACGCTCACGTCAATACGTGCCAGCGTAAAATTCACAAGTGAAAGACTTTGCGTAAAATAAAGAACTTTTACACTTTAAAATTTTTATCAACTTACTTTTTGCGCATAAGCGTAAAGTTTTGTATAGTCAAGCTCTCTAGTATAGAGTCTTTAATCGTTATGCGTAAAATTCAGACTAAGTCATCTGCGTAAAAAATTCAAATTAGATTTTTACTAACTTGATTTTTCTTTTTCTTTTGGCAGTGGACTTGCAAATTCATCCGCTTGCAGAAATATTTGACTCGCCAGCTGGTATGGTGGTTTCAAATTACTTGGAGAATTTGTCCCATGTGGAGTTCCCTCAGTCAAATCCAGAATACCCTGAAGGAAGACAACATCTAATAGCTGCTCAGGGGGATAGAATGCTGTTGTCAATGATAAATAGAGAATTGTTGGTATCGCTAGATGACCAACAATTTTAGAAGCCATCCTTCTTGTTCGGGGATGCTATAGATTTCCAATCACAAACACACCCCAAGAAGGAGGCTTCGGTGTTTATGTTTGGAGAGAGGACAATGTATCTCCCAAACATGGCCAGATATTATCCCTTATCTGCATTCGTCCATGCTACTCATCCACGACAGATGCTATGGAACCTGACTCCCAGCAGTCATGGTAGGCCGGGCAGAATCATTTTCAAGAGGGATAGAGCCAATGAAATGGGCTACCACATCAGTACTCCTAGTGGTGGTGTTGTCCATTTTTTCGGTCTATTGCCTGGGTTCACACCGAGCGAAGATTCAGCTCTGATCCAACCGGTGCAGACCCCAATGTTCATTAACAAGTTCATAAAGGCCGCAGTATTATATCCCCAGGCCAACCCTAGGCTACCAGGGTGGCTGACTCCTTATAATCAGAACTGGATCCAACTTAGTGCCTGGATCATGAAGAACTTCAAGACGGACCTGGAAGCCATCGGCCTTTATGAAGCGGTAGCCTCTACGAGCCAGGGTATACCGATGAACAGTAACCTATTCTTGGCTCTGATGGAGTTGTATATGAGTTCAACAGAAACTTTTGCAACCCCACTAGGTGAGATGGGTTTTGCCCTGCACGAGATGCAATTCATCTCTAAGCTGCCGATGGGTGAAGCTCCCTATGAAGAGTATGTTCCCTCCAACCGAGAACTAGCAGAAATCAGAGAGAAAAATCCTCAATTGGTTAAGGTCTACCGAGAACTGATGTGCCATTACCTAATTTGCACTACTATGTATGACAGTGGGTCGCAATTGGCATATACTAATAAATGGACAACCTATTTGTTCTACCACGAGAATAGGATACCCAAAAATGACAAGGGGAGATTCCAAGAAAACAAGGCTCCAACCATCAACCCTTGTTCAATAATTCCTTCATATCTGATCCATAGTTTGATGATCTCACATAAGTCTCCGGACCAGTATCTGTCCACTAAGACTGGAGACATCCCTGCGGGGACTGAAACCTTAAGCTACCTGAGGCATGGCAGTCAGAAGATCTCAAGGAAAGCCTTGCTGGCAGGCTTTCTGTCTTTGTGGCTGCGGAGATGGATTGTGCCAGGGATTAGCACAGCTGACAGAATTCATCGAAACGGATTATGGCCGGCAGTACGTTTAGTGTTCAAGGTCAGAAACAACCTGTTATCGGCAATGGTGTGTCAAATAAATACAGGTTTGCGGACCTTTTGCGAGGAACTAATCAACAATGCTCCTCACCAAAAAGAATTCCCAAGGGTGGAGATGCCCTACACTTATCTGATGGGCTGGCTACTGCATCATAACTGTAGTTTGTTGCCACCAGGCCCTGGAGATAATATGGAGATCTTCCTCCAGAAATTCAATAAAGCCACGTAGACTGCAACTACAGTGGCAGATATCCGAGCAGTACTAAACTACTCTCATGGATGGATCTTTTTCTGTATAAGACCACAAGTTCCAGCCGACTGCCTCGGTGTACAATTTAAAGATAGAGGGGAAGGGAGGACTTCATTACCTGTGCCAATTTTCAAATGGCTAATGTGCATCAAACCCTCCCATCTGATGTATAGGAATGAAGACAACTGTGCGTTCGAACCGTATCTACCAAGTCGGTTCGCTCGTCAGTTTGGATATGACCAACTTCACGTTGGTAATCCCTCCACCAGCTTTTACCATTATGGGAAGTTAATTGATGGTGCAAGAGCATGGAGATACTTTAGCACTGTTTCTACCGGTGCTAGATTCCAGGTATCAACTACTACAAGTACCATCGAGCTACGAATACTTCATATGTATGCTCGTTTTTATGCATCCATTCGCTCTTTCGCATATGGCTACAATATGAAGGGGAGTCTTCGATGGCATAAAGAAGGGAACGTCGAAGAGCCAGTCAGGATACCTTCAGACATACCCGATGACACTGCTGTTCCAGATGAGTATCTGGAAGTAATCCCTACAGGAGCTGGGGAAATAGCTGCAGGACCAATTATTATCAGCAAAACCGGGAAGCGAAGATCAGATGCAGCTGTTACCCTCCCAGAGAAAAAGAAGAAAATCACTGTCAAAGGGCCTTTTAGACAGAGAGCCGCTACTCCAGAGAGCGAAACTCCTGTCAGGGAGCCTCAACACATTGCATCTTCTTCAGTTCATCCTGGAGAAGGGTCCTCGGCATCCCAACCAATAGCATCAACAGAAGCTGTAGGGCTCCTATCTCCTGGACGTCTCAGCTCATCACCCCATCTGACTTTGCCACAAAAGGCACAAGCTATTGAGGACGCTGCCACTACACATACTGTTGATCCAGAGCCCATTCCATCAGATGAACCGGCTCTTGCCTTCGATGATGATGAATGTGATCAAGATTATGACAAACTTTTGGCACGTCCTGTACCTACCCCAGGTAAATATAAATTACACAAAATCTATATAAAATTATGTATTATGATTTTGTATATTAACTTATTTTGCTTAATTTTTGTAGGTGTTATCGCTGCAGTAAAGCCTGTGGCTCCCCTTCCTCTTCAAGAAGAAAACATAGAGTCTGAAGAAGAGAGTTCTTCTTCAAAAGAAGATTCTGCTTCTAAGGAAGACTCTCCATCCAAAGGGGTACAACAAGAACCTGAAGTAGAGGTCCAGCCAGAATTGTCTTCTCTTGCTGAGGACGAAAAAAAAGAACAAACTGCAGAAGAACCAACTACAGATAAAGAAGTAGCTACTGCAGAAGAAATAGACTTCAATGAAGAAACAGTTGTAGAAGAACCAACTACAACTGAAGTACTCCCAGAGCTTGAAGAGCCGGTAGCCAATGAAGGTGATGAAGATATGGTCAACTTATCAACTGAAGCTGGAGACATTGAAATAGCATCCTCCGTTATTGCTGCTGATCCAGCACAAGTTCCTGAGAAGACAGTGTCTGAACCGGAGTCAGTTATAATGGTCACCATTCCTCCCGCAACAATCACCGCCCGTAAAACTCAAATAGTTTCAACTCCAGAAACGGCTGGAGTAATGAAAAAAGTGCTGAAGATATGGCCTCTGAAGCTCCTGGGGATTAGTTAGCCATGGTAGCAGCATCAACAATAGCTTTAACTCAACTTGCTACCAAGGCAACAACAATATCCACTCCTAGCCTTCAGAAGAGGGACTTGGTAGACATTGCTGCCACTCCGAGCTCAAATGAAGAAATGAATCTCTTAGTTGAGATTCATACTGAAACTTTCTACAAAACTCTGGCAGCACTGATCAAGATGGTCCTGAAGAAGGGCCTTAATTATGAAAGCTTGAAGGCTGCGATTGCTCTCACAATCAGAAATGTTGCCATGTTCAATGACACTGAGAGAGCAGCGGCGCTGGAGAAAGTAATAGAGGGACTTGAACAGCCTATTAGAGAATATCTAAGGCTGTCAAGTGAAACTATTTAAAGTCTCATCCAAAGAGAGTATGATGCTTTATCAGCTGAATACATCGCTCGGGAGACTTCTTTCAATGAATCTCTCCAGAACTATAGCAACAAAGTTGCCAGAGAAAGATCTTTATTGAATGAAACCAAACCTCTGCTGGAGATTCATAAATAAGCCTATGAGACTTCAAATATGAGGATTCATCAGCAAGATGATATAATTCGTGAAGTTGAGGCGGAGTTGGTTCGCTTGAAGGCCGAAAGAGAGCAAATAATTGCGGATAGAGACCAACATCTGACGCAGAGCTCAATTTTGGAAGAGAAGGTTTTCGGTGTTGAAGCTGTCATTAAAACCCTTGATGATGCCAAGGATAAAATGATAGCTACTTTTGCCGAATTCTCCCATCTTTGTACACCAGAGGCTCAACGCACCATAGCTACTGCAACTATGCTGAGCTCTCGTGAGAGGCGTCTAGCAGAGCTGCAAAAACTGCTCGAAGATGTATCTACTCCGCCTTAGGCATTTTTGCATTTAATACAGAATTTTGTATTCTTCTGACTTTTTTATTCTGTAATATTTTCAAGAAATGAATGAAATATTTGTTTTGTGACCCTATCATTTATTTTGAAATTAAACTATCAGAGGTAATATGAACGTGACAGTTCGTAACAACTCAAAGAAAAATAGATTAATATCTATTCAGAGGCCATATGGACATGATAGATAAGAAAAGAAGTAGACTTAATATTTATTCAGAGGTCATGAGAACATGATAAATAATAAATCTTTTTATAATCAGCTGGTAAGACAGAATATCAAAATTTTCTTTTAGGAGACAAATAATCAGCTTAACCAAACATTGGTAGCTGGGGAATAAAGAAGAAATTCAGACATAATATTTCTTCAAAAATTTGCCATTAATTGGCATCATGAGCAAATCTCCATTAGGTTTAGACAACCTATAGGCACCATTGGAGAACACAGTCTCGACTACATAAGGACCTTCCCATTTTGCTTGGAATTTCTCTTTGCACTTATGAGTCATCACCATCGGTCTTCGAATAGCTAGAACTAGCTCACCAACTTTGAATACCCTCTCTTTAACTTTACGATTGAAAGCTCGAGATATACGGGCTTGATATAGTTCAATGTGCTGTTGCGCTTGAAGATGCTTTTCGTCCAATCCTTCAAGTTATTGGAGTCGTAAGAGATCATTATTCTCTGAGGTTAGCTCATTAGCAATGACTATTCTAAGAGATTGGATTTGGATTTCCAGTGGAAGAACAGCCTCACATCCGTAAACTAGTGAGAATGGTGTAAAATCAGTAGGAGTTCGGACTGTCGTTTGGTAAGCCCATAAACATTCTCCAAGTTTCTCATTCCAATCACGTTTATTAGAAGAGACGAACTTTTTGAGAAGTTTAATGATTGTCTTGTTGAAAGATCCGACCAAACCATTAGGAGCTCTATTATAAGCCGTAGAAGCCAGATTTTGGATCCGATTCTTATCAAAAAATGGATAAAATGCCTGACTGCAAATTGTGGTCCATTGTCATAGATTATCCTTCGAGAAATCCTAAAACGAGAAATAACATGGTGTTTAATGAAGCTAACCATATTAGATGTTTTCACTTCAACAAGAGGAGCCGCTTTCGTCCATTTAGAGAAATAATCCATTATGGCTAGGATAAACCAATGCCCTTTTACAGAAGGAGAGTTAATCGGACCAATAATATCCATGCCCCAAGCTTCGAAGGACCAAGAAGCTGCTGTATGATGTAAGAATTCAGATGGTTGATGAATAAAATCAGCATAAATTATACATGCTTTACACCGTCTGGCATAATCCACAGCATCTGCTATCATGGAAGGCCAACAATACCCCATTCTTCGAATACGGTCCTGTAATTTTGGACCCGGTTGATTAGCACCGCAGACACCATCATGAGCTTCACGGAGTGTTTGCTTAGCTTCACTCCCAGAGAGACAACGCAGCAAAAGACCGTCATAAGAACGACGATATAACATATGCAAAGAAGAATCATAGTAGAATCGAAATGATCGTCTTTTGATTGATGCGGCTTCTTTTGGATCTTCAGGTAAAATCCCATGAACCGCATAATCAATGAATGGACTTCTCCAATCCCTTTGCTGAGAACTTGATTGTGTAGTATAACTCTGTTCGATATGCAAATTATTCTTGACACAAAATAAGTCTCGATCCAACAAAGTAATGGTATTTTGTCTTCTAATTGGAACAGCTAAGTCTGCAGCTAAACTAGCAAGAGCATCAGCTTATAAATTTTGAGAACATGGTATGAATTCGATGAAGAATCCTTTGAATGAAAGGACCAATTTGATTACCACTTGATGATAGGAAATGAGGTCAGGATTTCTGACTACATATGTCCCTCTGACCTGATTAACAATCAGTTGAGAGTCTCCATAAGCTTCCAGGAACTCAATATCCAATTGTTTTGCTACTTGAAGACTAATTAGCAGAGCATTATATTCTGCCACATTGTTGGAGCATGGTTTATTAAGAGAATAAGCACAGTATATGACCATCTTATCAGGAGAGACCAAGACGATACCTACTCCTGAGACAATATTACCTTTAGGTCCAACCCGTGATGCTCCATCAAAGTATAGTTGCTAAATGTCATCCCTCAAAGTTATGTTGCAATCCAGAACTTCATATGGAATATCCTTATATAACTTAGAAGTTTCAGGTATAGGGTGAGCTGCTAAGAAATTAGCTAATGCTTGATACTTCACTAACTTTTGAGGTACATAGACCATATCATAAGGAGTAAGCAACGCCGCCCAGGTGGCTAATCTGGAGTTAAGGATGCTCGGTTTTCTCATCAATACCCGAATAGGATTTATTTTGGATATGACATGAATAGTTTGTCCTGACATATAATGTCGTATCTTTTGAACAGCAAAAACCAAGGCCAGACATTCTTTCTCTACTAGAGTATACCTGTGTTCAGCTCCAACCATCATTCGGCTAAGATAATAAATTGCCTGTTCATGGCCCTTATCGCTTTTCTGTGCAAGAAGAGCACCAAGAGAATGATCTAAGGCTCGAACATATAGCAAAAATGGTTTTCCTACTAATGGAGGTACTAGAACAGGTAGATTTGTAAGGTATTGTTTGATGTCATTGAAGGCTTTTTGACATGCTTTATCCCAAACAAATGATACACCTTTCTTTAATAAACGGGAGAAAGGTTAACATCTCCTAGAAAGATTGGATATGAATCTCCTGATATAAGCAATGCGACCTTGGAAACCACGAAGTTCTTTCAGATTACGTGGAGGACGTATTTCAAAAATTGCTTTGATTTTATCAGGATCAACATGGATACCTTGAGAAGTGATGACAAATTCCAAAAATTTGCCACTGGAAACCCCTAAGAAAGACTTAGTGGGATTCATCTTCAATTGATGTTGATGCATCAACTAAAATACTATCTTTAAATCTTGAATATGATCATCTTTTGATCGACTTTTGACAGCAATATCATCTACGTAACATTCAACTATTTTTCGTAGATGTTCTTGAAAGATATTGCTCATGGCCCGTTGATACGTAGCACCGACATTTTTTAGACCAAACAGCATAACCGTATAGCAATAAACTCCAAGGGGTGTACGAAAAGCGGTATGCTTTTTATCTCCTGGATACATCTTAATTTGATTGTATCCTAAAAATCCGTCCATAAAAGACATGCATTCAAAACCACATGTATTGTCTATCATGACATCGGTAATCGGAAGTAGAAATTCGTCTTTTGGACAAGCTGCATTAAGATCCCAAAAATCTATACAAACTCGGACTTTTTCATTCTTCTTCATAACTGGAACAATATTGGCAACCCAGTCTGGGTGTTGTTCTTCACGAACAAAGCCACATGTGATCAGCTTTTTGACTTCTGCTTCAATTGCATTCATCATATCTGGTCGAAAATGACACTGCTGTTGTTTTACAGGTTTGGCATTAGGAAGAATATTGAGTTTATGGGTAGCTACTTTAGGATCTAGACCCGGCATATCCTCATAACTCCATGCAAAGATATCAATATATTCTTTAATTAGCTGTACCAACTCTTCATTTTCATCTTCAGAAAAGTTTTTACTGATGAATATCGGCTTGGACGTAGTTCCATCTCTAACGTCAATCTGGACAATTTCATCTTCTGTAGGTGGATGTCACTGTTCAAAACGAAGCTCCTATTGAGTGTCCATTTGTTGTGCCCAAGGGTCATTTTAAATGGCTCAGATTCACCATCAGTTTGAACCATGTTGACTGAGAATACGCACTCAGATTCATCATAATAGTTTCCTCCAGAATATGAGGATTGTGAAAAACTAGAAGAACATTCTTCTTCTTCTATATCTTCTTTGTACATGTGGGATATATCAAATTCGATGAACTAGATTTCTTCAGAATCTGAGGATTGTGAAGAATTGGAAGAAAATTCTTCTTGTATATCTTCGTTAAACATGTGGGATGGATCGTATCCTAACCCATGACGAGTTTTCTGGTAAAACGGATCACCACATAATGGTAATCGTCTACCTTTGCCTTGATTGAGACCTTGCATAGTCTTCAAATCATATCCCATATTCTGGATAATCTTAAGAGATTGTTGACTATATTTGTCAATTCAGATTCTTCCTTTATCTTTCTCTCTGAGATCATCTGTCTGAGTAACAGGGATATTTCTAGCCAGGCCAAACACAATTTGGCGCTTGTTTTTCTTATTAGACGGAATCAAAAAATAAGATTTCTCGTGACGTCTATAAGTTACACAAGCTTGTGATGATGAGGCTATAGGAAGAAGATAGGGATAAGATGTTAGGAACCTTTGAGCATTGTTTGCAAAATGGCGACTCTGCTGGGGATGACTTTCTCCTCCGACGAGAAAGTGATAACTCAATGTGACATTGCATCAATCGGCAAGACGCGGAAGACTCTGGTTGTTCAAGTCAACAGACAGCCTACGAGAATATGATCAACACCAAGAGCAAGCGCACGGTGGCTATCGCCAAGAACAGGACTGTGTGGACTCCTAAATCTTCCACAGTTGCTGTTGCCCAGGCGCAACTTGAATGCTCAATGACCAAGGCGCAATCCGCCTCAGTGGCTCCGGTATATCTTGTTTCTGTTGCCAGGGCGCAATCTGCTTACTCTGCTGCCCATGCGTAGTCTACCACTATCCCTGCTGCCAAAACATAATCAGTTCAAGCTACTGTCGAGGCACAGTCTACCAAAGTTACTGCCAAGGCGCTACCCGTAGTCCGTAGGACTATGGCGGAACCCAAGCAATCTGCTACTCTGGTGCAACTTAAGGGAACTAGTCTTTTGGCTATACCCTCTTCCAATTCTCAAGTTCTGAACTTAGAGAATTCATGTCCTAGTGCTAATACTAGACAGAACAAGGGCAAAAGTCCTATGGCATTTTCTCAATTGGCACAATCTATGCCAAAAATGATCACACAACAGAACAAAGGAAAACGCTTCAAACCCTGTTCAAAACAAAGGAAAGTACCCTTTGGTCTTTCCTCAAACTTCCCTGGTCTATGACTCAGAGGAAGATGTATCAGATTTTATTCCTGTAAACAGAGGTTCTCAAATCTCTAATACCGAAAAGAATACTGGTCAAAGAGATATCTTACCTACCCCTATAGGGTCCGGTCAAGACCTTCCTACCTTGCAAATTTTAAGATCCAAGCAAAAAAATTGAAGGTATCACAAATAGAGACACCGGGAGCAGAATTTTTAGATTTACGCGCTTATCTCAATAGGCGTCAACCAATATCAACTTTGGCAAAACGCAAGAACCCTATGCCAAAGGCTAATCTACACCAAAAGTCAAATTTTGAAAAGAAAGACCCATCTACTTATGCTAATGAGTTGAGTACATCTTTGTACACTCAAGGAACTAAACACCTGAAGAATAGGAGACATGTTCCTAACATCATTAAGGAATATGTTCCTCTGACTTCTTCTCGTCCAGTGGGTGTAACTGACCTCCGGCAACGTCTTACACAAAGATGGAAGACTACGGGAATGTTTTTCTCACCTCCAAATCGTGCTTCAAATTGCCACTGCCTACATAAAGTTGTCATCAACTGTGCCAATCGGCTCGACGATCTGTCTTCGATCGTCTGAACTATGCTTCAACTCCTGAACATATAATAGAAGACGAAGATGAACTATTATATGCTTCTGTTAACATGACTTCTCAAGGCACTGGGGGTGGAAAACGTCCAAGACGTAATACATCCCGTAATCCCAGTCAATAATATTTAGACCGGATCCATGCATCCAATGAAGGTGTCTTTCAATACACTAGATCGAGAAATCGTCATTTGGTCCAAGGTGTCTTTAATCAAGAAGATCTTCCTATCACTCATGTGGGAGAGGACTCTCTTTCAGAGTTTGATGCAGATAGTGAAAGTTCTGAACAAACTATCTCATCAATAGCAGCAAGAGAAGTGACAGCATATACCATTATAGAAGATCAAGATGCCTCTACGTCAACCAGCCAAGAGCAACAAATTGTTGCATTAGAAGACAAATTAAAAACCATGGCAGAAATAGTTGCAAGCATGCACACCATAATGGTAGCTCAACATACAGTACCACTGATTGTAAACCCTGCTACAAATCCTGAGCTTATAGCATCTTTTGTACCTGTTAGTCTGGGGGTACCTGCCCCCTCAGTTGCTTCTGTGCCTATTCAAGCTGATCCAAGTTAGTCTGGTGCTGGGGGTGGTAATTACCATGTTGTTCCTCCTCCTAACACTTCTAACCAACCCACCAATTCTCAAACATCAGGGGATGCAAATGAGGCTGTAAAACTTCTGCACACTCAGTTTGAGGCTTTTAAGCAGAAGGATGGCCTACAAAGATTGGGCATAAAGCAACCATATCCTACTGAGTGGAAGGAAGTTCCATTTCCTCCTAAGTATAAACTTCCAACCATTATGCTGTTTGATGGTAGCACTTCTCCAAGTCAGTACATCAATTATTTCGAAGTGATGACTGATCAATTACAGCCAAATGATGCTCTCCTTACCAGAGTGTTCGTCGGTTGTTTAGCCGGTGCAGCATATGACTGGTATCGTAGCCTGCCTGATAGCTGTATCACTTTTTTTGCTGGTTTCAAGCAAATGTTCTTGGAACGATTTTATGAGGGAGTCAACGACATGACGATGTCTGCCCTCATTAAAATTAAACAGAGGCACAATGAATCCACAAAGAGTTTTATTGAAAGATTCTGCCGAGAGGCACTCAAAATACCTTTAGGTACCCCATCTGCTGTAATAATAGACACTTGTAAATCAAACTTGTTGCCTATTATCAGTATATGGACGGGATCTACACAATTCCAGGATTGGCCTTCTATTATTCTTAATACAAAGGTGACAGAAGTGAGTGCCGAAAAGTTCAAGAAGTTAGGAATCCATATGACTCACCCTAACCAAGATGAATATTCTACACCTGGGGGTAGTAATCGCCAGAATAACCGCAAGAATAAAGAAACATTGGCCATCAATCTTAAAAGCAAATAGTCTTTGGCTGTTAATGTTACTCAGACGACATCCACCCCATCAGCACCACTGCAAAAGTCAACTCGTCCAAAAGAAGAGTATTCTTTCGACGAAGATGATACTTTAAGCATCTTCGATTGCTTGATCAAAAGCAATAAGCTTCAGCTTCCAGAGGCAAAGCGACCATAAGAAGTTGGTAAAACTGATCACCCTAAATACTGTATTTATCACAGATTCATAGGGCATCCAACCAGAGCATGTTATGTGCTCAAGGGCAAAATCCAGGAGTTGGTCAACTCTGCAGCAATTACTCTACAACAGGACGAGAAAACGGTGACTGCTAATGTTGTTTCTCTCCAATTTGTTGATTTTTCACCATAACTCGTACAAGATGGTACTGTCCCCATTCCAAGGGCAACTCTAGGAATTATGAATATCCTGCCTCCTCAAAATGACGGTCTTGTTTCGAAGTCAACTGACACAGGAGAGATTATGTGGACTCATCCAGATCTAGTTGCAAAATTTGAAACGCTTTCCTCTTCTAAACAAAAGAAGCATTCCAAGTCTAAATCCAAGAACTGTAATATGGAATCCTTTGAACCATTAACAGAAGAAGAAATCCTAATGGACACTAGATCTGGAAAACCCTATCTTCGGAAGTATTTCGAAAATCAAGAGAACCCTGCTCCATCCCCGGATGCTCTTCCTCTATCATCTTCTCCTGCTGAAGATACACCGTCTACATCCTTGCCAGTGGTCGAACCATCTCCTTCTAAACCAACATCCGCAGACAAGGGAAAGCAACCTATTCGCTTTGATAAAGTGTTGAAGAAGTCATCATCTCTTGGACTTGAAAAGCCTTATAATTTTGACATATTGGCTCAATTAGCCAATACTCCAGTAAGATTGTTAATCTTTGAACTTTTACGTCTCTCAAAAGAAACTCGTGAGATGTTAAGTGAAGCTTTGATGCAGGCTGACACTGGTTTGACTCTTCCCAAGAGGCCCGAAAAGGAGCCAGTCAGATGTGCACATTGTCATAGTGTATTTGAATTAAAGCCCAATATCACTTTTACACAAGATGACATGTTGTTAGAAGACAATCGTCATGATCGTCCTCTCTATTTCACGGGATATATGGACACCATAAAAGTCGACCGTATTATGATTGATCCCGGGTCTGCACTTAGCATCATGCCAAATTCCTTATTGGACGCTTTGAAAATTCCAATACATAATCTTTCTACAACTATCACTACCATCCTGGGATTCAATCAAGGAAGAAGTGAACCTTTGGGGAAGATACGCCTAAAACTTCAAATTGGCAATCTTCATACAAAAGTAACTTTCTTTGTTATTGACAATCATGGCTCATACAATGCTTTGTTGGGAAGGCCATTCCTCCATGAAAACAATATTGTACCCTCTACACTCCACCAATGTTTTAAATATGTGGATGGTAATGGAGAAGTCCAAAAAGAAGTTACAGGTCTGAATCCTTTCAAAGGAGTTGAAGCGTATTGTAACGATTCTCGTATGTACAAAGAGGAATTCATAAAGGTGGTACTAGCAATGGACACAGATGAAGAACAGAAGAGTATACCTAATGATACTCTGGTGATTCCAGTCAAAGGACGTATCTCTTGTCCTCAGTCTTCCCAACCACTGACTATTTATCTACCTTCCCATGAGAAGCGACCTAAAGGTGATAGTCAGGAACAAAGGGAGCTCACCTCTTCTGAGCCGCTTGTAATCGATCTCCGTCGCAAGAAGTTCCCTCCTTCTTCTCGTTCTTCTTCTCCCCCTCTTGTCATCAATCTGACTAAGCCTGCTAAGGCTAAAGTCCCTGTTGTAAATGACGGTATAAAGATCAATAAAGCATCTCCTTTACAGTATACTGATATCTTTTACTATGCTCAGTGTTATCTGGATATGCTAGATAGCTTTAAGCCACTTATAATAGAAGTCGTATCATCTCGACGAAACGTGGTATCACTGGATTCAATACAAGAGTCGTACTTCTTAGTACCGTCTCGAAAGAAAGATAAAAAACCTATATTCTTCAACAAAAGAGAAGAACCAAAAATCATGCTCTATAATGATAATAGAGATGATACAGGAAGGCCATAATTACGACGCTATAGTCCACAATCTAAAGCCATCATCCGTAAAATGGGCTATAATTTCAGAACAGGTCTTAACAATGGTAAAGGAAGGCGAACCCCTCTTCGTATTGCTGTTCCAAAAGGAAAATCACAACAATACCACAGTAAAACAAAACGAGGACTAGGTTATATGTCACCACTTCCAACTCCGGAACCTTCTGAATCTGATGAAGAAGAACGTTCAAACACTTATGATTCTATCTCATAGGATTTTGATACCAGCATCGGTCATATTCATAAGGCGATAGTATCTTCTAATATGGTGTCCGCCGAATTCTCAGAAGATGACGAAAGTGACATTGAAAAAGTTACTAAAATGGACCTTTGGGCACAAAGGATGGACAATCAGTGAGAACTTTGTTTTGAACAACGAGAACCACCTACTAAAGATCAACTGGTCCAAATCGATATTGGAGAGAAAGGTGTATCACGACCAATTTTCATTAACAAGACTCTTCCAGAAGATGATAAATAAGAATTAATTCACCTTATTCCTGAATACATTGACGTCTACGTTTGGAGTTACGAAGATATGCCGGGATTAGATCCTCAAATTATAACTCACAAGCATAAAATTTTGTCGAATGTCAAACCGGTCAAACAACAACAACGGCGATTCAAGCCTGAAATGATGGATACAATTGATGATGAAGTCAAAAAATTTATAGCTTGTGGATTTATCAGAGAAGAACAACATCCTGACTGGGTGGCCAATGTCGTCCCTGTTTTGAAGAAGACCGGTATGGTTCGAGTTTGCATAGACTTTCGGGATCTCAATGATGCTTGCCCCAAAGACGAATTCCTTCTCCCAATTACTGATGTTATGATCGATAATACATGTGGATTCGAACGAATTTCTTTCATGGATGGGTTTTCTGGATATAATCAAATCCGGATAGATCCTGAAGATGAAAAATATACTTCGTTTCGTACTCCTCGGGGTGTGTACTATTATAGGTCATGCTGTTTGGTCTTAAGAACGCAGGTGCAACTTACCAGCGGGCTATGAGCACTATCTTTCGAGATCACTTACGAAAGACTGTCGAATGCTATGGTGATGATATTGCAGTCATAAGTCGTCTCAAAGAAGATCATATTCAAGATCTAAGACCGACATCTTTTCTTTGAAAATTAAAAGTGACCATCAGTTCATTCACATTCTTTGATTTATTATTCATTGGACATTTATTGTCTCTTGTTTAAATAATTTGAATTCACGTCCTTTATACCTTTGAATTTTGATTATTTATATCAGCAACTTATCATGTCCTTATTATTCCTGATAAAGTTGTCCATTAAAATAACAGTATTGCTAAATTTTATATTCTGCCATGTCCACATTACCTCTGAGCAGATATAATAAATATTGTTATTTTCCAAAATCTTGAAATATATCACGTCCAGTACCTCTGAATATATTTTCTATTCTATTACTTATATCTACAACAAGATATGCAACAAGTAATGGAACCACATAAATTTTTTTTACTATTTCTTTTCTGCAAAAGAAGAAAAAAGTGTACATTGAAAAAAAAAGGAAACAACATCATTTGCCCATTTTTCACTCTGAAGGATAGATGATAAGTTCCGCAATTTGTTTCTTCAGAACTTGAATTCTTCCATCACAAGAATCTAGCACTCTCTGCCTAGCTACAATACGTCCTGATTCAGGATCGAAAGGTTGTAGAGCAGCAGTTCGGCATTTTAGCTCTTCATTCTGAAGACGTTTGAATTCCTTCTTTCGATCCTTCAAAATATCCACCAGATCAACAGCAGATTGGTACAATTGATTTTTCTGTTCTATGTTCTGCTCAGTATTTTGGAGTTCTGCCTGAAGTCGAGCAATTTCGGCTTTTAAACCAGCAGCATTTTTCTCTTCTTCTATAACCTTAGTCTTGTGACTCTCAGCAACAACAGTTATGTCAAAGATTTGAACATCTAGCTCACAGGACTGTCTAGTAGAAGTCAGCAGGAATGTCTCAAACTCAGCTTTACTAATCTTTGCTTCTTGAACCATGGTTTCATATTCCACGTTTGCTAGCGGCTCGATATCTCCTCCTTTCAGCTCCTTGTAAGCCTTAATTGAACTCTCTAGTTCATCCAAAATATGTTCCAAAAATGAAGATTGAGCTTCGTCTCCTTGACTAAGAATGCCTTCAATAAAGAATGTGGTGGGAGTTCTAACGGTACTGAAAGGGACATCTTCTCTCTTCATAACTCTATGAACTAGAGGCTCCAGAGACATAAAGAAGACTCTTGTGAAAGAGCTCACTACAAATTTGTTAGCCGCCAGGGCTCTTGGAGTGGCTACTATGTTTGAAGAAGTCTTCACAGCTTTAGCAGGAGGGGGTATTTCATCTGGAGCACTAATATGAGAAGAGCTTGCTTCCCCGGATACAGTCCTCGTGGGTGCTGCTACAAATTACATATGTTATGACTCATAATGCTAAAGATGCAATAACAAATCATTTATAGTGGAGAAACTTACTTGGGTTGAGTACATCATGAGGAGTCTCAATCATCTTAGCTGTCTCAGACTGAAGTTTAGATAGAGTCTCTGTAGACATGGCGGCCTGACTACTCCATGCTCCTGATTCAGTCGAAGGCGGTAGAGTTACTGGAGTTTCATTTATTTCAGTTGCCACCTTAGGCACTTCAGGTGGCTCAGTGGTTGCAGATTCCTTAACTCCAGGAAGATTGACAAGTTCCACATCCTCCTCGTCTTCAATAGGCGAATAATTTTTATCAATTGGGATTTCTTGCGATGGTGATACATTCGCTAAAGTTTGTTTTTCTTTAGCAATGTTGTCCCAATCTTCATCATAAGTTTCATCATCAAAATCACAACCATTCAATGCATCAATCACTGCTTCTCCTGAATGAGTAGATATTTGAGCTTGAGAAGTATCTTGTGGAGGTAGATCTTGTTTTAGAGAGGAAGCTTTTGGACTCATAGGAGTTGAAGCGGGAACCGTTATCTCTACTGTAGTAAGTACATTGGCAGGAACATTTACTGTCACAATGGCAGGAGAAGGACAGACATCTATTTAAGCAATCAAGGAAAAGCAATTTAGATATATATCCCTGGTAAAAGTTAATATCGGAGGATATTTCACAGCTTTGATGTTACCTTCTTGAGATGGTTCCTCTTCAGCGATGTCCAACCTTCTTCTAACTTCTTTGAGTATCGGTGCACTTAGCCCTGCAACAGCCCTAGTATGAGTACCTTCGGGATCAATCAAGGAAGTAGAAGTTCCTCCTTCAGTAATCTTTCCTTATTTCTGAATAGAAGAAGGAGTAATGTCCTTCTCCCCAGATGAAGAACTGAGAAGCAGCTGTTTTGATTGAGAACGAGTTGTTCTCGTGGTCACTGGTTCATTGATAACCAGTAATATTCTTTTCTTCTTCTCCGGAGTCCTTGGATAACTAGGAAGATTATCCCGTTGAGGAGGGACGGTCGTTTCCTTAGTCTTTCTCTTCTTCAGACCTTTGACAGGGGATTTGTCTTTTCGCAACTTTAGAGATATATCTAAAGGATCTTGAATCGGGTCAGCAAAATTCATTAAAATTGATTCTTCCAGGGGTACATCAGCAGGGTCCCTGTCTTCTACATCTCGGAAAGACTGAAGAGTGTGTTTTCCTTGTTTAATTCTCCTTTCAGTTGCAAAGCTATGTGAGGGATGGAAGTTTTCAGCAAATGTATTCGCTAAAGTATAGAAGTTTGCATATGAATATAACATACGCGGACCTTGGGGAAGTTTGTAAGGCATAGATAAAATAGCCTTTGTGCTCCGAGCATTGTAATAATTTCAAGCTCTAGCCCCATCAATGAGATAACCTGTAGCTTGGAGGCAAGTGGTCACATTTCCTACATGAAGTTGATCATACCCGAATTGCCGTACAAATCGACTCGGCAAATACGGCTCCAAGTAGCATTCTTCCTCAAGTCTATAAACCAAGTGAGATGGTCGGATTATTTTAAGCCAGGAAAAGATGTTTGGACTTAAACGTAGTGTTTCTTCGGGTAAATCTATCATCTGTGGAGGCATGGCGTCATACCCTGTAGGAGACCCAACACACTGAAAGAACCATCCTGATACACGGTTCAGAGCAAGTCGACATTCCGTAAGAGCAGTGTATTTCCAGTGGGCGTTAGCAAAATGCCCAATGAAATCTCCATCAGGAATTCCCATATCCGGGTCCATCAAGCAGGGATGATGTAGTAATAACCATCCAAACAAATAAGTGAATGGCATTTCTGTACGAGGAAAATCCGACCGATTATCATTTTCTTTCAGCATAGTGTCCATAAAAGAACGCAATCCTACGTTCAGGCGACAGGTCATGGCTGAAAGCAGATCCATCTTGTATCCAAATACAAGATGTGTCGCAGCGACCAGGACACCTCGTTGAAATCTGTCAACTGCACTAACCCCCGGAACTACAAAGCATCGTAGCTACAAAGATAAAAAGCCTGCCAACTGGGCTTCTGGATACATAGGTCTATAGCCCTGTCGAAGATAACTTTGAAGAACGTCGCCAGCCTTGAACTGACCCGAGTCTTCAGTTAGAGTGACATCCCCATTATTATGCTTCTCCATCAATAATTGTATATCACTCCTATCAAAAGGTTCAAAGAAACGAGGCGTATAGGCTTAGCTGTCTAGTGGCTTGTCCTCCCACACATGACCCAGGAACAGATATGGCATCCATTTTGTGATATAACAAGTACCCGCAGAAGCACTTTCGTAGTAGTATGAGCAGATTTTATAATGGCACAGCAGCTCTTGGAAAACTGCGATCATTTGGGGATTCTTCTTCGCTAGAGCATCTAATTCATTATTTGTGGGTACATATTCTTCATAAGGATTGTCACCCATCGGCAGATGAGAGATATATCCCATTTCGTTAAGAGCAAACCATATTTCTCCATGAGGTGTCATGAAGATCCCAGTACTTTTGTTATATCTCTCTACTAAAGCCAAGAACATGTGAGGATTTAGATGAATGCCATATACCGTAGTGCAGATAGGATTGTAAAGGCCCAGATCAATGAGCCTGTCTTTGAATTCCTCTAAAATCTATATGGACAAGCTACTCCAACGTTTCATTCCAGGGTTTACCAGGCCTGTCATTCGCATAGCATGGTCTGGATATCTTCCTTCAGCTTTTGTAAATATATTTGCAAAAAATGGGTACTCTGACAGGAAGGAGCAGCGAGGAGTCCTCGGGAGGAATACAGCTCGGTCTTAAACCTCTCAAGTGTGTGCTATATTTTTTAGAAGTACTATAAAAGAGGTCTTTGTTCTGTGGACCCACTTTATAACAGATTCGGCCGACTCTTGCGTGTTGGAGAGGAGTCAGATCCCATGACATCCTCCTAGGATAACTAGCAAAAGCATATTGAGATAATGCTATGGACTTGGATATTTCTGTTAAATGTATGGCATTGTTTCCCTTTAAGAAATATCTCGTCTCTTTTCTTGCCTTAGATTGGAAAGTTTTCTTGATTGCATCTCCAAATAAAAAGGCAGGTTTTTTGTGGACTGTAGTATCCAAGCTCTACAGAGGTTCACCGTTCATTAAGTTCAAAAGGGTTTGATTGTCCTGATCTATGAGCAGACTTCTTCGTGCTTCAGGGCCATCGTAATGAGGAAAAGTGACATGAGACAAATTCTTCCTGTATTCTTGGATATTAAATGTTGAAGCAAACTTCTCTGCATCCGGGTCTTCCCTGAGATTGACTGCAGAGAGATGCATAAATAAAATAATTAGATTTCTTGAATCATACAGATTTTCTGAGTTGCGCCACGAGATGTATTGTACGAGACTTAAGTTACGCGATATATTGAGATGTGCGACAAACCAAGTTGTGCCATATGCTATGTTGCACGGAACTCAAGTTGCGCAGCACCTCAGGTTGCGCCACAATTTTTTACTGTGCGCAACAGTATTCGTAAGAATGAACACCGTTCAAGGAGAGGGCGACCACACCCTAAGAAGGGGTGGTACAAACTTTATGATGCACCACACTCTAAAAAGAGGGGTACAAATCAATTATTGATAAAATCACAAAAATCAAATCTGCTCGTCCTTAATCACCTTCCATTGTTGGATTAGCTGTCTCTCGACGAGATGAAGGTGGCACATATTGTGGTACTTGGGTAGGCGGAACACGAGTCGAAGAAGTGGCAATGGCTTTTTCCTTGTCAGCAGCAGTCCTTTTTGGGGCCATATCGTCAAGAAGATGATCGGAGAAGAGGGTTGCAAAAGTTTTCTCAGAAGATTAAAAGTGAAAGTAAAGAATCACAGTGGAGTAAACGGAGATTATTTATAGCTAGAAAATCAGAATCCTAACAGTCATTCCGAATTGTGCATAACAGATTGCATGAGACCGGCGCAACCTGACTTATTCAAAACTTTTATAAATTCAAAGTATTCCAAAACTTTGTAATGTTTTTAAGTTTTTAAACTTTGAAGGGGGTCTTGTAGAGCCTAAAAATCAAGTTGTGCCTTCAATATATTGATCAGTGATCAAGTTGCGCCCCAAAAATCAAGTTGTGCCACTGATATGAAGCACAGAGAACAGACTGCGCCACTGATCAGGTTGCGCCTGATATCAGACTGCGTCCAATCTTTTTATGCCAAAGCCTACGTGGCATCTGACACTTAATGGTTATCATTACCTGACAATACTGACGGCTGACACAACAGTGAACGAGAAAATATCTTCGAATCCCATGAATTGTGTTGCTCAAGGAAAAGTTGGTGGACATCTGTCTTGTACACTTCGTAAGTTGTGCCCAGGCGTAATCTAAACAAAATCCTTAGTTGCACCTGGACGCAACCTGAATGACTTTTACTCAGAAGCTACCACGTGTGTAGGCACAGCTCAAATCAAGCGCAGTTTGTCTTGTTGACTGAAGCTTGCGCAACCTGATAAAGTTGAGACAACTTATATTCTAAAGCAGGATGACGTGGCACACATGCCACTAATCTCTCAAGATGTGTCTACTATCCTGTATATGACCACACGTATCTCAATCATACGATGCCACGTGTCTAAATACAGTTAGTACATGATTGACAACTAAATGAAAGTTGGCACAACAGGAGGTTGGCGCAATCCAGTATGGCGCAATCCAGCCTCGCGCACATCAGAACAACTGCTAAAACAGTTATTTTCTGAACTCTATAAATAGAGTTTCCAATCATCATCAGAAGGAGATCAAGAACTCTTACAAAATTGCTGCTGCGTTCTCTAGAGGCTACAGTCTTCAAGTTCACATAGTCCAAGGGATAAAGTGATCATCTTCTGATCAAATTCCTAAAGTTGTACTTCCCCAGAATTCATCCTGCTTTAGAATGTAAGTTGTCTCAACTTATCAGGTTACGCGAGCTTCAGTCAACAAGTCAAACTGTGCTTGATTTGAGCTGTGCCTACACACGTGGCAGCGTCTGAGTAAAAGTTATTCAGGTTGCGCCCAGGCGCAACTAAGGATTTTATTTAGATTACGCTTGGGCGCAACTCACGAAGTGTACAAGACAGCTGTCCACCAACTTTTCCTTAAGCGGCACAATTTACGAGATTCGAATAGATTTTCCTCGTTCACTGTTGTGTCAGCCATCAGTATTGTTAGGTAATGATGACCATTAAGTGTCAGATGCCACGTAGGCTTTGGCGCAAAAAGACTGGGCGCAGTCTGATATCGGGTGCAACCTGATTAGTGGCGCAGTCTATTCTCTGATCTTCATATCAGTGGCACAACTTGATTTTTGGGGCGCAACTTGATCACTGATCAGTATATTGAAGGCGCAACTTGATTTTTAGGCTCTACAAGCATAGGGTCCTACATCAACATGAGGAGGAAAAGAATTTTCCTTATGATTAATGTATATGGTTTCCTCTGTATTTATGTCATTTTTATGTTGATGACTTTGATTATCAGCAGATAAAGTTATTCTTTCAATAAATTTGACAGCCATGTACTCCAAAAGGAAATCTTCATTAATATGAAAAAGTACAAAATGATCAATATTTACATCATTTACAAATTGACTACTACGCTTCGGATTGATCATTAACGGACCATCATCCGTCTTTTGTGTAGACTTGCCAAGGTTGATAATCAGTGGTTCTAGATCATTCGTACGAGAAGTACGTCCTTTGATTTGATCATGAGAGGTTGAACCTGGCTCTTGACTGGAACTCTCACGGATTCCTCAAACAAAGCTCAAGTTTTTCCTTTAACCTTGATCATCAGAGGTTGGTCATTGACAGGTTGGGGTTGGATTCGGCCTTTGACTTTAATCTTCAAAGGTTGCTCTTCTGGAGGATCTTCATTGACAGATTGATCTTCTGCAGGTGATCGATCTTCGGCCATATCCGATATCTCCTTCACATGCTCCTGTTTGTAGAGTGTTGAATCAGAGAAATAGGCTTCAACATCCTTAAAAGGATTGATATCTGCGAATTCAGTCTTCATAATTCCTTGAGAATCCACGTACTTGAAGCATTGGTGGAGAGTTGAAGGCACAATGTTATGCTCATGTATCCACGGTCTTCCAAGAAGGATGTTATAAGATACATCTGAGTTGATAACATAAAAAATTGCCATAGTTCGAAGATCACCAATTTGAATCTTCAGACGAATCTTCTCCAATAGTTTACTCTTTCCAGAGTTGAAACCAACTATTGTTGTACTAGTGTAAGTCAAATCACTAGTAGGAATCCTCAAGGGTCGTAGCATACTCTGAAGAATAATGCTAATAGAAGACCCAGGATCAATATAAATCCTGTCAATTTCAGTAGATTCAATATACCATGTATAACACAGAGGCCTGTCATATTTATTATGCTTCAACAGCTTATCTTCTTGTGTGAAGGTAATGTTAGGAATTGCTTCCATCACACTATGACATTGTTGACATGACACCGGTATATTGTCAGGACTCTTGCGTTGAGCTAAACATGAGTCTGCTTGTAGCAAAGCTTCGCTCAAAGTTTCTCGACTTTCTTTAGAAAGACGAAACAACTCAAAGATAGAAAGTCTAACCGGAGTATTAGCTAATTGGGCTAGAATATCGAACTTGTAGGGCTTCATCACCACCCCTTGATTTGAAGTAGACTTCAATGGGACATCAAAGCGTACTGCTTTCTGTTTCCCTTTCTCAACCACAGATGGTTTAGAAGGTCTTGCCTCAGCAGGAACATGAGATGGTTGAGCTGGTAGTGTTTCAGCAACGTCCTCTGCTTCTTTAGAAGTTCCCTCATAATCTTTGTGGTACTCTTTCCCAGATCTCGTACCAGCAAAGGTTTTTTCTTCAGACTCAGGAGAATGAAGTACCATATTGCAGGATTTAGTCTTCTTTTCCTTAGTCTTTTTTTGCGAGAATTTTTATGAGGGACCTCAAATCCCAATCCAACAGTGGATTTTGACCTTGAATTTGTAAAGGAAGTCGCATTCCTTTATCATGGTTCAAGTCTTCCGCCTTTTGAAAGTCATAGCCCATCTTTTTTATGAGATGGACTAATTTTTTACTGTACATGTGAGTGGGTAGCGAACTTTCAATAGATGGTTCAACAGAGGAAGAAGGAACAGTAACCTCTGTAGCCACAGGAGAAGGAGGAATAGAAACCTCTGTAGCCACAAGAGAAGGAGTATTCGGGATAAGAGAAAAAAATTTCCTACAGGAGCTTTCTCATAAGCAACAAAGACTTGTTGTGCCCTATATAAGGGGACACTACTCATTGCTAACCATTGCTGATGAGTAAGTTTGAGTTTGGTAGGAGGAGCCAAACTTGGATTTTGAAGTTTTACCTTCATCTTCCATTTCGGGTACTAAGTCAGGATGTACCCACATGATTTTACCATTTTTTAATATGAGAGGCAATAATCCTTCACTTTGCTCTCTAGCTGGCGGGAGATTTACAATCTTCATTATCGCCTTAGGAATTGGGACAATCCCATCTGGAACTTGCTGTGGAGGAAAACCTCCAAATTGAAGAAAAATCATATTAGTTGTAACTGTATGCTCATAATTGGTTAAAGCGATGGCATTAGCATTTATCAACTCTTGGATTTTCTTCTTTAAGATATAGCAAGCCTTGGTAGGATAATTTATGTATATATGATAGATACAATACTTGGGATTGTCAGTCAGATTCACCTTATTAGGTCTTTTTGGCTCTAGAATCTGGAGTTTGGCACTCTTTACAAGACATTGGAATATCCCTGGGATATCACTGTCATCAAAAGAGTATTCTTCTTTTGGTTTGGAAGACTCCGGATTATTTGGCATCGTTTTAGGTTTTGAAAGATTAACCACTAGGGTTTCCTTCCCTTTTCCATTGCGATTACCGGAATTATTACCTGAAGAGGCTTTCTTTTCTTTGTCTTCTGAAGCAACGATCATCCCGTGTTCACGAGCCAACCTACCATTGGTCTCGGCTGAAACTGCTGCTATAATGAACGAGGCCCAATCTGTGAATTGAGAGCCCGTAAAGACAGCAATAGTTGGTCACAGATTCATTTTGCATGTATCAATCAATGCTGAATGTGGCATACCAGGAGGCATTTTCAAAGTTGCCTGTCGTAAACGTTCGATAAACGTCCGGGTGTCTTCCTTCTCCTTTTGATTGATTTCTATTAAGGAGGACATATTCATGTCCATGCCTCCTTCATAGAAACAAGAAACAAATATTACTTTAAACTCATCAAAAGAGGATATGCAATTGTCGGGTAGACTGCGATACTAGTCGTATGCTGAACCCGTCAAACACCCAATGAAAACTCGGATGAGAAGAGCATCATTCTTTTTGCAAATGTACAATCATAATATCAAAATAATTGATATATTGACTTGGAGAAGCCTTTCCATCAAATAACACCATAGATTGTGGCTTGAATTTTGGAGGAAAGGATACATCATTCCAGTGAGAAGGATAAGGTTGCTTAATCCCTAACCTCTGAAGTTGATCCTTGTACTTCAGAACTTCAAACTGCGCTTTAGCTCACGCACTGCTTGAATAGCTTCACTAGTTTGAGAAAGCAGATTCGATTGAATAGTTGTTGGATGTACCGTAACCCCCACCGGAGGTGGTACATCTGCTAGAATGAGAGGATCTGGAGATGCAGAATTTTGATTGACAGCAGGCTCTTCACTAAGATTATTCAAAGGTACATCAACCCCTTGACTATCTTGAGTTTGTGCTACTACCTGCACCGGTGTTACTACTGCCGGCTGAGCAGTTTGCTGAGTCATTATTATTTGATGCATACTTTGCATCATGGCAAGCATGTCCTTCAGTGATTGCTCAACTACAGAGAGATGTTTTTCTGTATTAGCAGTTGACATCTACGGTTCATCTCCGATAGCATAGGATTCAACCTCCCTTGAACATACAGAGGGATTGGTGTAGAGTTATGAATCAACGCTATCAGTTTCTGACTCCAATGACTGGGTACCCCCAGCTTTTGAATCTGAAGATTGCAATTATCTTTGATTTCTTGACCGGGTATGCTGATATACCCCTTCAAAGGTGTCAAGCAGCCGGTTAAACTATTGTTGGCTAGGAGTTCGGGACGAATTACGTCTTAGACATCGTCCTCTATTGACCTGAGATGCCATATTGACTGAAGCATAGGACAACTCATGTTCTTGGTCATCAACAGATTGCTGAGGTACATTGTAGCTTAATCGGTCAAAAACTGAACGTTTAGAAGTCGAACAACAACATTTGATTACAATCTGGTGACACTCACAATGGTGATTTTTTTAGGGGAGTGTCACAGAAGATTTTCTGTTTTTACGCTTTTGTACAAGCAACTCGCGTAAATCAGAAGGAGTGAAGGGAGTCATCTTCTTTATTACATTTGGGACAGAGAAACGTTTAGTCCCTTGCATATAAAAAAGATTACTTGATGCATTAGCAGAACCAAACTATATATTTTTACGCGCCTGGAGTTGCGTGCGTAAATCCTGAGATTTTTGTGCACAAAGGACCCCATCAGCATTACGCATAATCTAAAGGTTTGGTACCTTGCGTAAAGCAGTGTAAGATGGTTGTTGGTAAAAAACTGAAGTTTTACCAACAATAGAATTCTTGTTTTTACACTGCATACGTGCAGGAAAATTTACTTTAGATGCAAAGACATCATTGTGAACTTTATCTACTCTGTCACCGACAGGAGATTTATCTTTACGCGTAGAGCGCAAAACAGGAACATCTGCCACGTCACAGACGAAAGATTTACCTTTACGCGTAGAGCATAAAACTTGGGTGTCTACCACGTCACAGACGGGAGACTGATTTTTACGCGCAGAGTGTACAACTTGGGAGTCTACCACGTCACAGACGATAGACTAATTTTTACGCGCAGAGCGTAAAACTTGGGAGTCTACCACATCACAGACGGGAGACTGATTTTTACGCTCGGGGCGTATCACTGAAGTAGAGACTGCCTCGTCACAGACGGGAGCCTCCACAACAGGAGTGGGACGCATTCCTTTGCCTTCAGAGACAGCAGGGAGATCCGAGGATGCTTTGGACTTAGGAATCCAAACTTTTCACGCCTTTCGCGATTTTTGAACTTTGGAGCAGCAAGTACTACCCCCAGTTCGGAGCATTTCTTTATAAGCAGTCTGGTCGAAGTGAACAACCAGTCTTTTTTGTCGATCCGATCGACACATCATTATATTGAGCAATTGCTTTCTCGTCAGAGGAGAAAGTCGTCCCCAGCAGAGTCGCCATTTTATTTCACTTAACAAAATGCCTAGAATTGGCTTTTAAAAGAAAACTAGAAAAAGTACAAAAGTACAAATTATTTCTGGGAAATATTGCTATGGAAGTCTGATCTGAGAGCGATCACTTTGTTCCTTGGACCACACGATGATGATGAAGAAAACTGCTTGGAGAAGACGAACAATCGGAAGAACTAAGTCACCAGAAAGGTATCGAGCAACGGCACCGATGGCACAGTCGAATGCTTTCCTGCTTTGCTTCACCCTGTTCTTGAGAAAAAGTTGAAGAAATGCTTCTGGGAATATCACTCTGAAAGTATGAGTTTTCTCAGAATCTTCTTCTCTGTATATCTCTCTTGATGTCTCTTGTTGTTTAAAAAATAAGTCAATTTATAGACTAGACCCTCTGTGCGTAAAAAGCAACATAATCGGATCTCTACGCAAGCAACTGTCACCCACGATTGAAAATCAACTCTACGCGTGATGACACGTGTCCCATAACTTCAACAAAATGGGGAGAGCACGTACACACGTTCCTCGATAAGTATGGCATGAAAGCCACGTAAGGAGACCACGTTCTCATGTAGCCAGAAAAGATTAGGCATAAAAATGACCCAAAATATACTTCCTGCATAAAGTAGCAGACTGGGCGTAAAATAACCCAAAATAGATTTCTCGCGTAAAGTGGCTGAAAAGTATTCTTGAGCATAAAATTAGCTCAAATAAACTTTATGCGCACAAAAGCTTTGAGCGTAAAAGCTCGAATAGCTTTCGTACGTAAAAGAAGCAGTTTCTTGAGCGTAAAGTAGTCCATCTGCACATTAAACGACAAGTGTTGGGTTTGGTGTAAATCAAATCTTCTCGGCTTCTGTGCAATCCGCTGTCAGAAAATCATTATGTCAGAACAGTATCACGCGCATTAAATGCATGATCTGACACCCTGTCCCTCGCGTAAAAGCTGAGAATGGCTCTCGCGTTAAAGAGCTCACATAGAGTTTTACTCTGATTGATTTCTGCGTAAAGTCTGAGTCTAACTCTGTTTGACTTGGCTTATGAAGTACTTTTTACGCTCCTACAAACATGTCATATTGAGTGAATGTGATGTTGGGGATGATCTCCCCCACATTATGATAGTGCGGACATGTTGTAGGATCGTCGTCAGGCTGCTTGACCTGACTGATTAAAGACTCAACATCCTTCAGGGCTTCGCAGAGAGCTTTTCGAGTATCTTTGGATAGGCGGAGGAGTTTGAATAGTTAAAGCCATGCTGGAGTACTGGCCGGTTGTGCCAGTATGTCGAAGTTGTGGGGCTTGGTTGACCCCAAAGTGTTGTCTTTTCGAAGAGACCTATCGAAGCGGACCTCCCTCTGCTTTTGTTTGTTAGCTGTAGGAGGTCGGGATGAACCTTCTTCTTGGACAGCTGTGGTGATGATGGGAGGCGCCCCTTCAGCTGGAGCCTCCCCTGGCTGGGCGTTCTGATGTGAACACATTTGTACGAACAGTGCTTCCTCAAGGGAGGAAGTCACCATTCGGCAAGACTTGGTCTTCTTGCCTTTGCTTTTGGAGGTGAAGGGTACCCCCAGTTGACTTAGCTCCGGAATGAGATCCGGGTGAACCCACATGATCTCCCCCTTGGATGTTGTGAGTGGTGTGAGCCCACCCACATTGTCACGGGTTGGTTGAAGATTGACTACTTCCATTGTCGCCTTTAGGATGGGGACGACGCCATCTTGAGCAGTGGTAGGCGGTAAGGTGCCGAACTTGAGCGACACCATGTTGGCTGAGACTGTCTTCTCTTCGTAATCGACTGAGATGACGTTCGCATTGATCATGCGCTGAATGTAGTCTTTGAGGATGTAGCAGTCTTTAGTTAGATGTCCGATGAACCGATGGTAGTGACAATACCTCGGGTCGCCGACTCTGCCTACTTCGTCAGGACGCTTGGGATCAGGCAACTTGATTGTTTCGCCCTGTTTCAACATCTCGAAGAGTTGTAAGGTATCATCATCATTGAAGGATTAGACCATCTTCGGCCTGGGTACAGGAGGGGGCCTCTGAGCAGGACCTTGCGTTGTGTTAGACGCATTGACAATCAACGCCTGCTTCCCTTTCGCTTCACGACTACTACTGCTGGTCGTAGGCCGTTTCCCTTGGTCGTCAAAGGTGGGGAAGTTAACCCCCATAAGACAAGCGTTACGTGTCTTTTTCTTAGCAGCTTTGGCTTCGATGATCAATGAACTCCAATCTAGCGGAGGAGTAGAGTTGAGTCAGAGCTTGATCATGGGGATCATGTTTATGCTGCAGGAGTCGATGAATGCATGTTCCGGTATGCCTGGAGGCAACCTTAGGCATGCTTGTCTGAAATGCTCGATGAATTCTCGAACAGTTTCCTTCTCAGTCTGCCGTACTTCTATTAGAGACGACATGGTCATGTCTCTCCCTTTGTCGTAGAACCGATTAAGGAAAAGGCATGGTGTCACGACCCGCACCCACTGTCAGGGTACGAGAACGTAACAACGCCCAGCCTACGCCGCAGTATCGGCGGTAGAACGCTGTCCTAGTTCAATCATCTAACAATATAAAAGTACCTGCACAGTATATACTCTCCGAATGGAGGTGATATAACAATATGCTGTCTCAATCACATCTAAGGTAGAAGAATGAAGAACAGATAGATAGATAGTAACTCAAGGAGAACCATAGCATAGATAAAAAAGGTCTAAGTGTCTAGTACAACATAATATCCAGAACTGACAACTCATAATACAAAAAGTCTAAGAGTCTATACATCTCCACATCTCAAAATACAACTCAGAATGTGAGACAAAAAGTAAATATAGAAAAGACTGCCTAGACTAAACTGGTCTAGGCTACTGGGGCAATATCCTCAGCTGCAGGTGGATCCTGCTGAGGGTCCACAACATAAGTATCATTTAGTCCTGCTCCATAATAGGTAGACACCAGGGCCTCATCCTCTTCCTCTGTAATATTTTCAACAGGTCCAATCAGGACGGGAACGAGCACAATACATCTCACGCAGTGCATAGCAGGTTAGGAAATACGATACAGGCAATAGAGTAAGATACATGAACTGCTGAAAGGAAATATACGCTGTAAAAGAGATAGCTGTAATGAAATATCTACTGTATATAGAGAACTGTAGTGACTAGTGATGTAGAGCACAAGATAGGCATGTGAATGGCTAGAATTTATACATGACTATACTACTGAGTTTGTACATGACTACACTACTTTGGAATTATTCACATGTCCACTTCTACTCCCCCGTACCCCAATCAATACACAAGGATCTATACAAGTTACGTTATTGTACATGATATCACATGGGGCCCATAAAAGGGTGCACATGATTGTATACATGAGAGCTCAGTAAACATGAGAGTACATGATCACATGAGTGTACATGAATAATGAAAGCATGGGTGTACATGATGATAGTGAAACACACATAACATGAAGTACCCGATGCTCCCGAGGGGGATAACATCTCATGTAAAGATCCATATAGTACCAATCCGTGTTATAATGTGACAGCAACAAGTAAAGTAATCTAGAGCGAGAAGTAAAGCCTGAACAAGTATGAAACGGTCAGAGAATGTACTCGCCTGATAACTGAATGTCTGAAGAGGATATACTGCCTGAGGAGAGGTGTGTGGCTCCTAGTCAGAGCAATATAAGTCACAATGTATCCACAATGATAAAAATAAAGTATACAATGCATACTACATGATTCTAGGTCAACTGGTCAAAAGTCAACTCTTGGTCAACTCTAATAGTTAAACTAAGTCACAGGAAGTCATACTAGGTCAAATAAGGTTAAACAAGTTTAATCTAGGTTAAAGTCAACTCTAAGTCAAAGCTAGGTCAACATTAGTTAACTAGTTAGGGTTTTAGTCAAACTAGTCAAACTAGTTGATTTAGGTCATTCCTAGTCATTTCTAGGTGAACTAGGTCAACCTTGACCTATAGTTGACTTTGGTCAACTTTCAGTCAACAAGGGTCAACAATGGTTTTTGGGTCATTAGGGCTAACCCCAACCATAGGCCAATAACCTTGGCCATAGGCCATAGTCTAGGTTTTAAATATAACCTATAACTAAAGTCATATATATATATGTATATATCTACATATATAGATATACACTATCCCTATACCCAAAAATGCATAACATATATATATACAACCACATACATATATATATATATATATATATATATATATATATATATATATATATATATATATATTGACCTAAAGTAACCTAACACAAATATACATATATATATATATATATCATATAGGTATACACATATATATAAACTCATATATATATATATATACTCTATATATATCTACTCTATATATATAGAAACATAGAGAGAGAGTGAGACAATGAGAGAGAGAGTGTGAGAGACTGTGAAAGAGAGGGGGGGTCTGGACAGTAGGCAGGGGGGAGGGTTCCAGGAAACTGGAACCACTATGGCTCCCAACACACACACACTATATAACATATATACATACATATGTATATACATATATAACTATACACAAACACCCAAAACTCCCCAAAATCGACCCACACTCACAATTACATGTATACTACACATATACTCACTAAAATACACTAGTCTAATACATAATCATTAATAAAATCGAATCAAAATTCGATTTTCAAAAACCTGGAAATAATCTCAAAACTGTGACAGTGCACAGTTGCACTCGAGAGGGGTAATTCGAATAACACAACCTAATCGGGCTAAGACTCGATACTAACGGTTGGTAACTAACCCCCCATAAATACTCTAGTGTCCTACATACCTGACACGACACCCCGACACGGATTTATGTGTCCAAACACTCAAAAACATGGCTCGGGTAAATTCCTGATACACCCACGCGTGCACAGCGTCGTGCACGCGTGCAGTTCACTCTAGGACACGACACACGTGTCTAGAAGTCTCGTGCACGTGTGGGTAGGTTCGCCTAGGGTTGGTCTAGGGTTTAGGTAGCCTGTCTCGTGTCCACGTGTCCTCAGGACACGGCACAAACTCTGTATCAGTCGAAGAAAATTGACTGATACTCAGTGTTCTGCACCGCGTCGTGCATGGGTTCTCGTGTCTCGTGGACACGACACGAGCCACGTGGGGCCTCGTGCTCATGTCCACGTGTAGCCCACGTGTTGGGCTACACAATCGTGTCACCACGAGGTGTCATTGTGTCGTGTTCGTGCGACACGAGACACTCGAAGTTGGTGTCTGTGCGTGTGTGCGCTGATAGCCCGTGTCCAGTGCGAGTGAGATTTCTCACTCGACACGACACGAGGCGACACCAAATTTTGGGGGCATGTGCGCAGACAATGCCCCCTCGTGTCCACCAATTTTCCCGTGTCCTAGTGTCGTGTGTAGGGAGAACCAAGGGGGTGGTAGCAGGGGATTTCAGTGCACTGTGCAGTGTGTCCAGTGTGAGTGAAACTGAGAGCTTCGTGTCCAGATTTTGGACACGACACAACCCAACTTGTGCTCAGTGTTTTAGGGTTAGGTTTAGGGTTAGCTAGGCTAGGTTTTGGTTCAAAAAGTTTTGGAAACAGTGTGTATATATCAATGTGACAGTGAGCTAAAAAAACAGTAAAATACAATGAAATAAATTAGGATACGTGTCCGATACGACACCAAACAATTCCTAGATTTCACCAAACTTTACCCACAGCTAGGTTATAACTATATGCATGCAATAATGAAGAAAAAAGAAGTATATTAGCTAGGTTTAGATATATTTACCTCTTGATGTGGTTTTCTTGAAAAAAACACCCAAATGAGGAGTGTGTGTCCCCTAGCTTGATGAGTCCTTGCTTGATGAAACTTGGATAACTATTCTCCCTAGGCTTCCTCAGAATACTAGTGTCCTAATGCAAGAAACTAGAGGTCCAAAGCTTGAGAAATGACAAGGTTATGGCTATGTGAAGTGGAAGGGTTTTTCTTGGTTTTTCAAGAGTTCTTTTCTCATGAAACTTGAACTCTTGAACTAAGTGTTTAACTATATAGGAGAGAGGGGGGCAAGGGCTGTCATGGGGTGTCCTTGGGGTGTCCTTGGCCGGCCACACCATGGCAAGGTGGTGGGTTCAAGACTTCTAGGCTAAGGCATAGACTTTGTTGCCAAAGTCTTGATATTTTGCACAATTCAAGCAAAATATCATTAAAGGTAAAATTAGATATTTTCCATTTCTTTGACCAATGAAAAATATCACTCTTAGCCATTCTAGGTTAGTAGCTAACCTATGGATTAGGGTAATTAGGTTAGGGATTAGCAAGTCACTAATCTAAAAGTCCATGAATAGTAAAATCTCACTAATCCTACTAAATTCCAAATAAATTCCTAAAAATTACCAAAATACCCCTATGGCTAAAAATCACTAAAATGATATTCTAAGCCTATGGTCAAGCTCTCATGGTCATGGCAACTTCTAGGTTAGAGAAAACTAGGGTTTACACTAAGGTTTACTAACAAAGTCACAAAGTCATAAGTCATGACTTAGCATGACTTTAGAAATGGTTTAACTCAACTAAAATCACCCAAAAATCATACCATGACTAAAATATCACTAATAAATAATAAAAATAATAAATTTTCAAAAATCCCCAATTTCAGAAAACAGGGTGTTACAAGTCTACCCACCTTAAAATAATTTCGTCCTCGAAATTTAGATGGTCGTACTCCTTCTAGGTCAACCTCCAATAATCAAGGACGAATCCACTACCTAGGCAACATATAGGGTCATCAAGCAAAATATGGGTAGTAGACCTATACTAGGTCATGTCCAAAATTGGCTGGCAGTTTCAGGTCATAATGTGTCCTGAATTCAAATTGAAGCCAAAAGTAACTCCATGGGGTAATTCAGGATGGAGTCTCGGGTCAGGAAATCGTACTAAGCAAACGAAGCACACAATGGTATGCCTGAGTGGGACACTAAGGTTATGGGTGTAGTATGTCATGTCTAGGTCATGTACGTGAAGTCAGTTTTGAGAAAACAACTAGTCTTGTGTTCCAAATTTAAAAGTCACGGTAACGTGCCTACGATAATCACAATTTAGAGTGGGGAAGGCCTATGGCCTAAATTAAGTCAGAAATTGTGATGCAATAGTGGTACCAGGGGGACAGGTTAAATGGAACAGTCTGTGGTCTCATCTGGGTGCACTAGTCATTCTAGATCAAGACTGTTCCTATGGTATCAAAACGTACAAGCAATCTAAGGTGTCCAAATTGGGAAGGTAAGGAAACAACAATCATCAAGACTATAGGGCCGTCTACCATCCTATATGAAAATTGGTCATTAACAAGTAAGTGAGAAATCATTAAAAGTTACTATTCTATAAAAGAAAATTTAAAAAATTTAGGTACAAACAATCACAATTAGATTTTAGTCTTGACACGATCTAAGTTGATCAATTTCAGGATAAATTGAGACTTGGGCAAGATGAAAAATTAATGAAATCGAGTACGAGCACGAGCATCCAATGATGAAGATCTAGGTCATGATTAAAGTTAATTTAACTGGATACGAATACGAGGTTCATAGGCAATAAAATAATTCCAAGAAGAATTGTCAAGGCTGTTGCGGATAAGATTCTAAGGCAAGTTAAATTATATCTCCATCCACGTAGATTAATATACGAAAAGCGAACCAAAACGCAATAGGTTGATCAGACCATCATGCGCCGGTTCTGATTAGACAATATGTTAGTGGGTGCGCACCCAATAAAATATATCATGATCAAGCTCAAAAAGGATAAGCTTGTAAAACTTAAGGATAAATTTATAGCATAAGATATAAGTAAGGGTGGAATGATGAAAGAAGAGACATAGTCCAAGATTCTTAACCAATCAGGTCAAGCATTCAAGGTAAGGTACAAGGTTAAGTATTTGAGGGTCCAAGCAGAACACCATCACATGCCAGGTCGAAAGAATTGAGCCAAGGTGGATCTCTAATTGAAATAAGAACCAATTTGGTATCATGGTAGAGGTTATAGTTTAGCCATTTGACCAGAGAATCATATCAAGAAAATAGAGTACAAGGAAACGGGTTTTAGTAGGACATGGAATACCTACATGAAGGTAGGCTAGTCTAGGTCTTACATGTGAAGTTTGTTGGGAGGTAACAGCTAGTATTATACTCTGAATATCTAGGTCACGATAAAGGACGTCCAAGGATCTAGAATAGAAAGTGGGAGTTCGAGACGTGACAAATTGATGCAAAAATTGAAGAAGATCAAATTAACTCATGAAATCAGGAATCTAGTAAATAATTTAGGAAAAGTCCTAGGGGTAGATAGGCTACTAGATGAATATAGTTAGGGTTCGATCAATCAAGGGTCAAGGTTAGAAGGTCTCAATAAAGTCTTGATTTAAGGAAATGTCGAGTAAGTCAGGTTTGGGATACAGTCACATAGATTGGTAGAAAGAGTTTAAGCAAGATGCAAATAGATAGGACAGTTCATTTTTTTTTTAATGAAAAGCAATTAGCAAGAGGATTAGATGGCAAGAAGCAGATAAGAGTTTTCTCATAAATGTGATTGAGTACCTTAAAAATAAAGGATATTAATCTAACACTAAGAAATTAAAAACAACAACTACAAAATTTTTAAAAACATCAACTAATACCAGGATTCAAAGTTCTACAGTGAATCCTCCAAAATCAAATTCAATTAAGGAAAAAGGAGTTTAAACCGAAATTTTAATGAGATTCTCAAGGGTCATCCCAGGAATCTCTCAAAGTATCCTAGCAGTGATTGAGTATCCCTTCTCTCTAAGCCTATTCCTCTAATCCTATCGCAGGCTGTAGTGATACTCTAGTTCGAATACCACTACATAAACTCGACCTGCATGGGCCACCACTAAAAATGTGTCACGACCCGCACCCACTGTCAGGGTACGAGAACGTAACAACGCCCAGCCTACGCCGCAGTATCGGCGGTAGAACGCTGTCCTAGTTCAATCATCTAACAATATAAAAGTACCTGCACAGTATATACTCTCCGAATGGAGGTGATATAACAATATGCTGTCTCAATCACATCTAAGGTAGAAGAATGAAGAACAGATAGATAGATAGTAACTCAAGGAGAACCATAGCATAGATGAAAAAGGTCTAAGTGTCTAGTACAACATAATATCCAGAACTGACAACTCATAATACAAAAAGTCTAAGAGTCTATACATCTCCACATCTCAAAATACAACTCAGAATGTGAGACAAAAAGTAAATATAGAAAAGACTGCCTAGACTAAACTGGTCTAGGCTACTGGAGCAATATCCTCAGCTGCAGGTGGATCCTGCTGAGGGTCCACAACATAAGTATCATTTAGTCCTGCTCCATAATAGGTAGACACCAGGGCCTCATCCTCTTCCTCTGTAATATTTTCAACAGGTCCAATCAGGACGGGAACGAGCACAATACATCTCACGCAGTGCATAGCAGGTTAGGAAATACGATACAGGCAATAGAGTAAGATACATGAACTGCTGAAAGGAAATATACGCTGTAAAAGAGATAGCTGTAATGAAATATCTACTGTATATAGAGAACTGTAGTGACTAGTGATGTAGAGCACAAGATAGGCATGTGAATGGCTAGAATTTATACATGACTATACTACTGAGTTTGTACATGACTACACTACTTTGGAATTATTCACATGTTCACTTCTACTCCCCCGTACCCCAATCAATACACAAGGATCTATACAAGTTACGTTATTGTACATGATATCACATGGGACCCATAAAAGGGTGCACATGATTATATACATGAGAGCTCAGTAAACATGAGAGTACATGATCACATGAGTGTACATGAATAATGAAAGCATGGGTGTACATGATGATAGTGCAACACACATAACATGAAGTACCCGATGCTCCCGAGGGGGATAACATCTCATGTAAAGATCCATATAGTACCAATCCGTGTTACAATGTGACAGCAACAAGTAAAGTAATCTAGAGCGAGAAGTAAAGCCTGAACAAGTATGAAACGGTCAGAGAATGTACTCGCCTGATAACTGAATGTCTGAAGAGGATATACTGCCTGAGGAGAGGTGTGTGGCTCCTAGTCAGAGCAATATAAGTCACAATGTATCCACAATGATAAAAATAAAGTATACAATGCATACTACATGATTCTAGGTCAACTGGTCAAAAGTCAATTCTTGGTCAACTCTAATAGTTAAACTAAGTCACAGGAAGTCATACTAGGTCAAATAAGGTTAAACAAGTTTAATCTAGGTTAAAGTCAACTCTAAGTCAAAGCTAGGTCAACATTAGTTAACTAGTTAGGGTTTTAGTCAAACTAGTCAAACTAGTTGATTTAGGTCATTCCTAGTCATTTCTAGGTGAACTAGGTCAACCTTGACCTATAGTTGACTTTGGTCAACTTTCAGTCAACAAGGGTCAACAATGGTTTTTGGGTCATTAGGGCTAACCCCAACCATAGGCCAATAACCTTGGCCATAGGCCATAGTCTAGGTTTTAAATATAACCTATAACTAAAGTCATATATATATGTATATATCTACATATATAGATATACACTATCCCTATACCCAAAAATGCATAACATATATATATACAACCACATACATATATATATATATATATATATATATATATATATATATATATATATATATATATATATATATATATATATTGACCTAAAGTAACCTAACACAAATATACATATATATATATATCATATAGGTATACACATATATATAAACTCATATATATATACTCTATATATATATACTCTATATATATAGAAACATAGAGAGAGAGTGAGACAATGAGAGAGAGAGTGTGAGAGACTGTGAAAGAGAGGGGGGGTCTGGACAGTAGGCAGGGGGGAGGGTTCCAGGAAACTGGAACCACTATGGCTCCCAACACACACACACTATATAACATATATACATACATATGTATATACATATATAACTATACACACACACCCAAAACTCCCCAAAATCGACCCACACTCACAATTACATGTATACTACACATATACTCACTAGAATACACTAGTCTAATACATAATCAATAATAAAATCGAATCAAAATTCGATTTTCAAAAACCTGGAAATAATCTCAAAACTGTGACAGTGCACAGTTGCACTCGAGAGGGGTAATTCGAATAACACAACCTAATCGGGCTAAGACTCGATACTAACGGTTGGTAACTAACCCCCCATAAATACTCTAGTGTCCTACATACCTGACACGACACCCCGACACGGATTTATGTGTCCAAACACTCAAAAACATGGCTCGGGTAAATTCCTGATACACCCACGCGTGCACAGCGTCGTGCACGCGTGCAGTTCACTCTAGGACACGACACACGTGTCTAGAAGTCTCGTGCACGTGTGGGTAGGTTCGCCTAGGGTTGGTCTAGGGTTTAGGTAGCCTGTCTCGTGTCCACGTGTCCTCAGGACACGGCACAAACTCTGTATCAGTCGAAGAAAATTAACTGATACTCAGTGTTCTGCACCGCGTCGTGCATGGGTTCTCGTGTCTCGTGGACACGACACGAGCCACGTGGGGCCTCGTGCTCATGTCCACGTGTAGCCCACGTGTTGGGCTACACAATCGTGTCACCACGAGGTGTCATTGTGTCGTGTTCGTGCGACACGAGACACTCGAAGTTGGTGTCTGTGCGTGTGTGCGCTGACAGCCCGTGTCCAGTGCGAGTGAGATTTCTCACTCGACACGACACGAGGCGACACCAAATTTTGGGGGCATGTGCGCAGACAATGCCCCCTCGTGTCCACCAATTTTCCCGTGTCCTAGTGTCGTGTGTAGGGAGAACCAAGGGGGTGGTAGCAGGGGATTTCAGTGCACTGTGCAGTGTGTCCAGTGTGAGTGAAACTGAGAGCTTCGTGTCCAGATTTTGGACACGACACAACCCAACTTGTGCTCAGTGTTTTAGGGTTAGGTTTAGGGTTAGCTAGGCTAGGTTTTGGTTCAAAAAGTTTTGGAAACAGTGTGTATATATCAATGTGACAGTGAGCTAAAAAAATAGTAAAATACAATAAAATAAATTAGGATACGTGTCCGATACGACACCAAACAATTCCTAGATTTCACCAAACTTTACCCACAGCTAGGTTATAACTATATGTATGCAATAATGAAGAAAAAAGAAGTATATTAGCTAGGTTTAGATATATTTACCTCTTGATGTGGTTTTCTTGAAAAAAACACCCAAATGAGGAGTGTGTGTCCCCTAGCTTGATGAGTCCTTGCTTGATGAAACTTGGATAACTATTCTCCCTAGGCTTCCTCAGAATACTAGTGTCCTAATGCAAGAAACTAGAGGTCCAAAGCTTGAGAAATGACAAGGTTATGGCTATGTGAAGTGGAAGGGTTTTTCTTGGTTTTTCAAGAGTTCTTTTCTCATGAAACTTGAACTCTTGAACTAAGTGTTTAACTATATAGGAGAGAGGGGGGCAAGGGCTGTCATGGGGTGTCCTTGGGGTGTCCTTGGCCGGCCACACCATGGCAAGGTGGTGGGTTCAAGACTTCTAGGCTAAGGCATAGACTTTGTTGCCAAAGTCTTGATATTTTGCACAATTCAAGCAAAATATCATTAAAGGTAAAATTAGATATTTTCCATTTCTTTGACCAATGAAAAATATCACTCTTAGCCATTCTAGGTTAGTAACTAACCTATGGATTAGGGTAATTAGGTTAGGGATTAGCAAGTCACTAATCTAAAAGTCCATGAATAGTAAAATCTCACTAATCCTACTAAATTCCAAATAAATTCCTAAAAATTACCAAAATACCCCTATGGCTAAAAATCACTAAAATGATATTCTAAGCCTATGGTCAAGCTCTCATGGTCATGGCAACTTCTAGGTTAGAGAAAACTAGGGTTTACACTAAGGTTTACTAACAAAGTCACAAAGTCATAAGTCATGACTTAGCATGACTTTAGAAATGGTTTAACTTAACTAAAATCACCCAAAAATCATACCATGACTAAAATATCACTAATAAATAATAAAAATAATAAATTTTCAAAAATCCCCAATTTCAGAAAACAGGGTGTTACACATGGCAAGTCGTCGAAGGACGATATGGAGTTGTCAGGAAGACTACAGTACCAGTCGTAGGCAATGCGCTTCAGAGCCCGACAAACAGGCTCGTGAGCAAGGCATCTTCTTTTGGAAGATGCCCCGTTTGAGACTGAAAGTAGGTCAAGTACTGATAAGGAAAGTCCTTTCCGTCGTATGGCGTCAGTGTATGTTGTTTATACTTGGGAGGATAAATCACCTTGTTCCACTCATGAGGGTAGGGTTGAGGAAGCCCCAACTTCTGACGTTCTTTCTGCCTGTTTTGGGCCTCGAAGCGTTCACGCAGGTCCCTGATCATCTCGGCCAAGTCTTCTGTCGGGCTGGGAGCAGGTGAAGGTGGAACGGCCTGAAGTTGGATATTGGAAGGAGCTGACACTCGCGGTACAGTATGAAGTTCTGCTCCTGAAGATACCTATTGAGGGGGTATAGTTGAATCTCCGTTGGCCCCTGGATCAGGGCTAGTGGAGACAGGTGCCCTTGCCTCAGTGGTTCGAATGTCGAACACCGCCTGGGTCAGGATCTACATAGAGGCAAAGTGAGTCTTCAGACTCCCCTCAAGGGTGTCTATGCGCTGCACGATGTCCATCGCTGGAGCATCTGATTCTCCTTCGTCACCACCCCCTTCCATGAAGGCTGTCATGACATGGGTGGAAGTGGATGGATCGGTCGAGGCTTCACTCTCGACCTCACTTTTCTGTAGAGGGGCTTCTTCTTCTAAGGCCTCGTATTGGATACCCCCATCTACGTCGGGGTCGGTTTGTGGGAGCGCTTCCTCATCTTCGAGAAGAGGATTGTCAAAGGCTTGACTACCCTCGGCTGTTGCTTCCGCCAGGGCTTTGCTCCTCGCTCGGGTGCGTTCTTACACCCCTGGGAACAGGACCACTATTTTTCTCTTCCTCAGCTGAGTCTTGGATACAGAGGCTGAGTAGTTGGTGGTTGTCTTACTCATGGATAAGGAGACAACAGAACAGGAAGCGAACCTGGGCTCCGCTTCGTATGTAATTGGCACTTTCTTTCCGAGGCGACGTCGGATCGATGCCGTAGTTTGTAGTCGCTGGAATACATACTGCCTTTGCGGTGGAGCCACTGTTTTACAACAATAGCAGTTAATGGTGACCATAGCACAAGTGTGCCCTGCGAGGGATATATTGTGCTTATTGGTCATCTCTCCTGATCTGCGTTTGTGACTGATCACATTATACAAATCATGTTAGGAGGGTTTTACTTTAACACCCCCATCAGGCGCATGGCAAAGCCAAGCACCGGGGTGGTCATGTGAATGTTGTACCCCCTGACCTGGTTCATGCACATAAGATTCGCCCAGATCATTGGTAGAGGAACAACATTTATGGCAACTTGAGTCCACTTCGTGCACGTCACCCAGGTGGGCTCATGGACTCAACATCGCAGTTGTCCAGCCAGACTTGGTTCCAAACGAAGTAGATGCGCCCAAGCGGGACAGAGACTTTGAGAGTCGACTCATTTCTGGCACAGATCCGCCCGAGTCGACTCTGTACAACTTACCATCAGCAGCGCGTATGATTTTGAGCGCATGCTTTTGCTTTGCTTTTGGCGTAGCACGTTCATGGCGAATGGTCTGTGTTGCCTTGGATTTCTTTATACTAGCCTGCGAGGGCGCATAGTACTCAGAATCTAATTGTGTCTCGCCATGACAGCGAGTGAGTCTGTTGAAGACAGACGTTCTCTCCTGCGCACCAGAGCTCATACGCTGGAGATTGGTTGCACCTTTGCTCTGTTGGTGCATCTTCTTCGGCTGAAAAGAAGACGGTTGGAGAATGTAGTCGATACTGCGCTTTCCAGACAGATGCACGGTACCAGTGGGTGCATCCTGGTTGCTGAGAGTGTCAGCAAGAAGGGCCAGCCGCGGTGGCGCATCCCCTTCAGTGATAGTGCCAGGCGCATCGGCCTTGCGCACCCAAACTTGGCGAGTCTTTTTCGGGTTTGGCATCCGCTTCGAAGGACTCGCGCTGCCTTCAGAGATGAAATCCTCATACACCTGTTGATTGAGGCGTACCACAAGTGTTTTGTGGGAAGAGCCGAGTTTGATGTCGTCAAATTGTGACACAACTTTCTCGATGGAGGAGAAAAAAGTTCCCAGCAGAGTCGCCAGCTTGTTTGCCATCAAAAATACGATAAGGTTTTGTTGACTAAAACTTTGGTATTTTAATTACAAGCAGAACAGTATACAATGTAGGACTTAGACGTATTCCTAGGAGTACACTTTTGTTTTTATCTACGAACTGCGTCGGTGGAGCGAGTTGTAATACGTTGACTCCGTTGACGATCTGACGATGATCTTGAACTCTCTGATGGTCTGGCTTGCTCTGGATGTCGGAGCATTACGAGGAGTAGCGGACGTTAAGTGTCTCTTCTGGCCTCTGTAGAGGTGCTCCTCTCTGAGTATGTATGTCTGTCCTTGTCTGTGTGTGTATATCTCTGTTCTGGGCCTTGGGTGAAGGAATGATCCTTCTATTTATAGATAACAGGCTGGCTGCTCATGCGCGCATATGTCGGATGTGCCTGGTCGTGGGGACGCCACGTGGCTGATGCTGGCGGGGGCGCATGGTTAATGCGCCCTAGATTGAAGCCGAATCTGTTGCACTGCTGTGCTGGGCTGCGATAGAGCTGGCACGTGGCAGTCACAGAGATTTGGTTGTTATTGAGATGGCGTACGCCTATGGCTCAAAGATCTCGGTTTTGGAGGAGAGTGATCTATCGAAGTGCACCTAAGATCGGTTGCATGGAGGTAACTTAGTCCATGAGTTTTAAGCATCATAGACGAGTCTGGGCACATGGCTTTTGAGGCGCATGCAGAACTTCGCATTAGGGTGCGCCTAGGATCAGGAACAGAGGAGGCGACTTGGTCTCATGATCTTTAGGAGCCATGAGCAAGTCCAGGCGCATGGCTCTTGAGGCGCATGCAGAGCTTTGTCTTCTATTGCTTGGGATCAGAAGCAAGCCGGGAGGTGCATGACCACTGGGGCGCGCGCAGTCTTCTGGGCGTATGGCCACGAGGTGCATACGAATGATCGATCGGCCACGTGGCATTTGTTGCCGATCCAAGGTGTAATGATTGTGCTGTCATCAGCGGTACTTCATTTTCTGTAAGGGCTACTGATTGGACATTTTCGGGAGACGTGTAGCTGCCCTTTGTCATTCAGCATTAAATGTTTGATAGAGAGGGTTGCATTGGTTAAAGCCAATCTGGGCACATGGTTATTGCCCACTGGGCGCATCCATGGGGAGCGCATGATATCGATGGCGCATCTGCCAATGTGTCGCATCCTCTTTGGCTCGTCTGTTGAGTTCTCCGGGGCGTTAATGGCTGCTTTGACTTTGCCGAATAAGAGGCGACGATTGCATTTGCTATTAATACAAATTTATTGCATGGAATTTGGAATGTTGGCCATTTGGCACTCGGGTGTAGGCTGCCCGTGCTTATAAATAGCAGAACGAGGGAAAGCTTTGCTTTGATTCTTCATTTCGATGTAAAAAATGAACTTGGCCGGAGCTCTACCTTGGCGAACTGCCGAACTCGAGCTTTTTTCGAGAGTGAAGATGCGATGCCCCAATCTTTTCGTCGCTCTGAGCTTCTGTGATAGTGTCTGTTGCATCCAAATATCGGGATCGTCGAGTCCCGACACAGGCCGATGGTGCCTGTTGCATCCAAAGATCGGGACGGCCGCGCTTCGTCTTTCGTTATGCTAGAAGAGCCACAGGTTGTCGAGTGTGCCTGTTGCTTTTGAAGATCGGGGCATCGTATCGCGATCCTTGTCGAGCTAGAGAGCTCCTCCTCCTCCTGCTACAGAAAGGCTGATCGGTGCTGATGAGAGAGAGTGATTTTCTCTAACTATGCACGGAGATGTGCATACGTTGAGATGATGGAATGATGCGCCTGGACGAGACATCAGAATGATGCGCCTGACAAATTATGCGCCTAGCAGGGGGCGCATAGCAGTTGATGCGCCTGGCTGTAGCTTTAGGATCTTCCTTTTTGTAGAAGTTCTCCTTTGTAAATCCTTTCTTTAGACATGTGATAAACTTTCATATGAAATAAAAATCTTCTTTTGAATGTCTTTAAATTTGTACTTTTCTTTGCTGTGCCAAGTATCTGTTTGAGCTTCCTGGCACATTTGAGTTGGTCGGATGGTTGGGTTGAGCGCATAGGATTCTGGCCTATAGATTTTTTTTTTAGATTCTGGCCCATAGATGCGCCTAAATTTTTTATGCTTCTACAGAAGGCGGTACCCATTCATACTCGACACCTTGATAAAACACCTCTCTGGAGGGTATTTCTTATGCCACCTGATGTGGTAGCATTTTTCTAACCTTTATATCAACGAATACCCTTGCGTAAAGCAATCGAGAGCGCTCCTAGGTAGCCTCATCAATTTTAATGGGCACCCCGATCAGGATAGCTAGTTTAGTAACCATGGAGGTCGTCTAGTATTGGATCAGCAGATGGGGGAATCGTATCTACACTGGAACGCTATTCAGCACATCACGCTCGCAACAAACATCTGGTGTCCATTCTTTCAGTATAATGAGTCTCCCATCGAAGGTCTATGAATCGTCTTGAATAACACGTTCCACGTCCTCTCTCAACCCGAACTTGACAAAATAAAAACCGTCTTCCCGAGCATATATATACACACACAATTATAATGAGACTGAAAAACGGCTCAAAAGTTAGCCCCGCACGGGCCCCGCTTGACCTGATGGTGTAGGGACCAAAAGAACCGCCCACCCCCCTGCACCATTGGATCGAGCGTGGCCCATGCGGGGCCCAAGCGATGTTGTGCAATCGAACGGCCAAGGGGCGCGGTACTGCAGTGAAACTACGAAAACAGGGCTCCCGATCCGGAGCGTGCGCACAATATATATATTACTCAATTTTATTATTTTATTTTGTTTTAATAGAAATAGAGCACAAGAAACATAAGAATCATGCTCAAGTTTATTCTTATTAGTCTTTAGTGATAAATTTATTTTTATTGTTCGTAGAAAATGCTATATTGTGTTGCTAAATAATTATTGGTACACACAGGACGAAGTTTTAGTATAGTTGGTGGTTTGCAATTGATTTGAAATTAAAGTTCTCCTTAGAGTAGATCTACGCAAACCTACCAAGAGATTGCATAGTTGCACCAGAATAGACTGAACTGACAATTACATCTTCATGAGACACAAGTTTTATAATAAAAATAAATTTAGACGTTGAACTGTATGTAAATCGTAGAAAATAATCCAATAAATAAGATTGTCTTTGGTGTTAAAACTGTTGTGTGATCAAAAAATAATGTAAAATCTAGAATCTAAAAATTGGAGTCAAAATTGAGTCTTACAATTATACAAATGAGTTGTTATATTATGAATGTAAAATAATTCAGGCCCAAGCTATAGCTCATGTGGATGGAACGGGACCATTATGAAGCTTCAGTTGGACCTTACTATTCTACAAAATAAACTCATACATTCCAAATTTAGAATCTAGAAATTGGGATGAGCATTAGTGCATTATTATTGATGCTCTAAGGAGTTCCAAACTATAAAATGCATATTATTATTTAGTTTTGATCTTTGATAAAAGTATAGCCCTTTTTGTTTAAGGACATCATAAAAAATGAAGCGATCCCAACTAATTAGAAAGAATCACCTCTAACTTGAAATTGTTAATAGGATGCATAATGTTTTCCTCCAGCTTCTGTTGAAGTTTCATAATTATTAGTTCCTTCACCTAACACTACGAAAATAAGACACTTTAGCAATGCCTAAAAACGTTGCGAACGTATTAAAACTTCGCTACTTTAAATTAGCGACAAAAATACTCTGTTGCGTATTTCGTGGTCGCTAACAAAAAAATGTCGCTATTGGTCGCTATTGCGACATAAGTTAGTGACGTCAGCACGTCGCTATTTTTTAGTGGATAGCGACGTTTAGCGACGATAATGTAGAAGCATGGAAAAGAATAAAGAAAGATCCATGCGGCCAAGGAGCCCCATGCGGCTCAGAAAGCCCATGCGGCTCAAGGATCCATGCGGTTCAAGCGCCTATGCGGTTCGAGTGAACTCCATGCGGCCCAGAGAGATGCCACGTAGCCTGCAAACAACTCTTCCCATACTGCATTAAATGCCTTGACGGCTGACAACTCTGACAATTGACAGCACAGACACAAAGATACAATTTTGACTCTGTTACAATGGCAGACCCCTAGAGAAATGAAGGAGATCTCTGACACAATTCTCCGAGATCCAGAAAGTGTCACGCGGTCCTGACACATGGACAATTGTAGGCGGCTCGAGCAGAGACCCCTATGCGGCTCAAGCAGAGGCTCCCCCTATGCGGCCCAAGTAGATGCTCCCCCTATGCGGCTCAAGCAGAGGCTCCCCCTATGCGGCTCAAGCAGAGGCTTACCCATGCGGCTCATGAAGACCATCTCCATGCGGCTCACGAAGGAGCTACCCATTATGCGGCCGCCTACGTTCATACGGCCCAGATTATTGTGTGGTTCGAAGGTTCGGGGGCCACTCCCCAAGCAGCCTTGACACGTGGTCAACCTTATGCGGCTCAATCTTCATGCGGCTCAGATTTCCTCAGTGGCCCGCGGTTGAGCCACGTGGCAGGACACGTGTCATAAAGCCAATCAATCTTAATCTTCCAGATTTACTGCAATCAAAGATTGGATCAAATCCCAATAATCTGGGGCACGTGGCGAGAGAATGAATTAAATTTATTCATTCAGATTTGCAGACATCAGCAAATCATCATGATGAAGATTTATTGCAATCAGCATTAATTACTGATAGGATTTGACGCAATCTCCATTAATGGCCCAGATTCATCACACTAAAGACTAATGGCCCAGATTGATCAATCAACAGGCCGTCGTCACTTTAAGGGACAATCATTTCAAACCCTAATGATGGCATTCCCCTTTTATAAATAGCAAGGTGCCATTCCCTTGCAAAAGGACCCTTTTTCGAGATCAGAGAGCACCAGAATACTTAGAGAAAAAAGAGAGAGAGCAGAGAGCATTTCTTTAACGCCAAGCAGATCTTTTCCGGAGCCAAGGCTGCATACCGATCGTCCAAGGAGTAAGGCAGAGCTGCCGTCGCTTTCCCGAGCCTCTATCATCACCCCCCAGAATCTAAAATAAACAATTGTACTTAGATTGTTGTACCTAGGTTTTTGTCCCTAGGCTTTCTTTGTACAAGCGAGTTTGTAACGTGAAGTAAAAGTCCAGTCCTCCGATAATTATTCTGCTCTTTTATATTTCATGGCAAACACGATGGTGACTCTGCTGGAGAAAAACTTCTCCACGGCTGAGGAGTTAGTGACGCAATCGGATGCAGCCAAACTTGGCTCCACACAACAGAAGATGGTCGTCCGCTTCGACCAACAGCCGTTCGAAGAAATGCTCTCCAAAGGAAGCGCTGGCCCGGTCCAGAAGCGTACCCGCACAACGAAGGCTCGCAAAGAGTAGAGGCCAAAATTATTTGCTCCTCCCTAGGCCCTCGACGGAGTACTCTCTGCTACCCAAGACGGCGAAGGCAGCTCTCGCGCGGCCCCACTTCAAGCCATAGAGGACTCTGCTGTCCCCAAGTCCGGCAGAGGAAAGCACTACGATGCTGGACTTGCAGGGGCAAAGAGCGATTCTATGTGCTCCAGAAAGAAACCTAACAAGGGCATTAGCCGCAAAGCGAAGACTCATGCGGCCAAGTTGGCCAGCCGCATGAATGATGACCATGCGGCTAAAACTGCTAGCCAAATACATAATACTTATGCGGCCAGGGTTTCCAGCCGCATGGAGAACACTCATGCGGCCAGGGTTTCCATCCGCATGGAGAAGACCCATGCGGCTACGATTGCCAGCCGCATGAGGATTATTGATTCCAGCCGCATGACGCCTACTCCACGTGGCTCTGTCTTCGACCGCCTCTCCTATGGTCCTGATCTACTGTGCTCCAAAGAAGACATGTCTGATTCTCTCCAGCACCACTTAGACTCTTCCTACTATGTGCCCTTACGTACTAGAGTGAAGAAGTCTAAGACAGCACGAGCTTGGCAAGCTCGGTCCGCTGATCTGACCTCTGACCATCTGAGCGTCCCACATACTGTTATGCGGGCCTCTGATGGAAAGTTGTACAGAACCACTCGAGTCCAGCCCCCGATGGAAAATGGACAGAGAGGTTCTCAAAAGTCTCCCAAAATCCAGGAAGCAAACATGGTCGATCCGGACCCATCTGATTTGCGTGAGGCCATCCTCCACAAACGCAAGGAAAGAGAAGGTGCCCCGGAGTGTAAAAAAATCCTCCCACGGACGTCATTGTACCCAAATCATTGTTAACTGCTGTTGCAACAACGCAATAGTACAAGAAGACCGGCGGTCCGTCTTCCAAATACTGCAATGACCAAACTCAGAAGACGAAGCGTCTCCTATTGTCTCCTGCAACTCTACTCAGAAAATCCCCGCCAATGGAAGAGGGAAGAAGATAAACGTTTTCAGCCCGAAGACTTCAACCACTGTGACTAAGAAGCTGTCATCTAAACGGTTGTCCTCCACTGGAGTTTTCCAAAGAACCCGTTCAAAGACAAAATCTACCACAGTGGGTGATTCATCATCCATACCACTGGGGGTCGCTGGAACTGGGGTAGCACTCCTCCGAACATCCACGATAATCTGATGTTCCAAGAAGATGAGCCCGGGAAAACCACTCTTCCGTCAGGAACAACAGGTGCTGACGTCCCCGAGGACGTCCACGACTCGCAAGATGAAGCAAGCTCTGAAGCTAGGGGTACTATCCCTTCTGAGTCCGAACCAGAGGAGAACATTCCCACATATCTCGATGACTTCTCGGTACATGGGTATGACTCGGAGGGCACGTCCTCCACCGTTCCTTCCATCTCTCCTCATGTAAGGACGGTGTTCATGACGGATAGCAATCAAGATGGTTCCAGTGATCGCCAACGCATCGACACTCTGGAGGCCATACTACAGGCCTTAGTCAAGTCTGTAGACATGATCAAAGTAGCTCTTCCAACTCTGCAAGGAAGGATGCCTGGCCAAACAAGCACGGGTCCCACGGTCAATACAGACTCGAACTCAGCGGCACTGAACCCGGGTAATAATCCTTCTGAAATAATGGCTCCCATCGCTGCAGATGATGCCAGGGAAGCAAGAAGAGAGGTCCAGGAGCTCCGAGCCATGTTTCACGCCCGAAAAAACTCTCAAGACCTCAGAATACGGCAACCATACCCTGCTGCATGGAGGGATGTCCCCTTCCCACCAAGATATAAGTCGTTCAACATCAATTCCTATGATGGCAAGACCTCCGTAAGTCGATACATCACTTACTTCGAGGTCACCACCGACCATCTGCCCCATGACGATGCCATCCTCACACGATTATTCATTGGGGCATTGGAAGGGGTCGCCTTCGACTGGTACCGCAACCTGCCAGACAACTGCATCCACTCCTTCGCCGGCTTCAAGCGCATGTTCTTGGACAGATTCTACGAGGTAGGGCAGGACGTCATAATGTCCACCCTCATGGACGTCGTCCAAGGAGAGAAGGAGCTGACAAAGAACTATATTGAGCAGTTTCGCCAAACCGCAATGAAGTTGCCATCTGGTAATCCGGATTCCTCCTTGATTGAAATTTGCCAAAAAAGATTGCTCCCAACAATCAGTCTCTGGATGGGCGAAAGTCAATTTAAGGATTGGAAGACGTTTATCATCAGTGCTACTAGCGCCGAAGAACGGTTGAGGAAGGTACGCCAACTGGGATTACACATCTCGGAGGGAGAGAACAAAGGCAAGCGCCCCAATCCCAACAGCAACAATGGGGGTAGCCCCTCCAACAATCGGGACAACAGGGGCAAGCAGGCTATGGTGGCCGACACAGCCCAGAAACTGAGTCAAGACCGGCAGACAAACAATGGCCGCAAGTGACCTACTCCTTCGAAGACAGCCACGTCAAGCCCATCTTGGACACGCTCATATAAGGAGACAGAATTCAGCTCCCTCCACCAAGACAGGAACCTCGACCGGCAGAAATGGAGAGCCCAAAGTACTGCCATTTCTATCGCTACATCCACCATGCTACACACGACTGCTACCAACTGAAATGATACATCCAAAATCTCATCGATTCGAACGCACTGGCCATCGATTTCGAAGAGGTGACCGTGGCAGCCAACATGGTATCTGTACAGTTCGGTAGCTTCCCTCCAACGGAGACTCAAGACGGTGTAGTACCCGTTCCTCTGGCGACAATGGAGATTGCTAATCTTCCACCTCCTCGGGATCAGGCTGCTGATCTAGTGCCTCTCACCGCATCACGGGAAGAGATCATGTGGGTCCATCCGGACCTGGTACTTAATGTGACTCAGTCCACACCACCTTCCATTCGCAAGAAGAAGAGCAGAAAAGTCAAATCCTGCCGCACAATCTCAGCAGATATCGGGGAAGTCACAGCTGTCGTTATCCGATCTGGGGCACAATCCCAACCTGTGGCTGATAACTCAACTGAAGATCATCAGCCAGCTACTACTGACACTCCGGGACCGTCTCAGCCTCCGACGACCGACAAGCCTAGGCCAAAGGAGACTCGTTTTGACAAATCCCTTCGAAAAGATGCACCTCAGGGGTTGAAAAGGCCCTACAACTTTGACATCTTGGCGTAGTTGGCCAACACGCCAGCCAAATTATTATTATACGAGCTCCTGAGACTCTCAAAGGATGTTCGTGCAGCTTTGAGCGATGCACTCCAAAATGTCGATGCGTATCTGGCTCAGGTCAATCTCACAGGAGAAAGCTCGCCTGCAGATCTCCAAGATAGCGCTTGTATAGGAGCAATGCCCAATATCGTCTTCACTCCATAGGACATGCTCATCAAGACCAATCTCCACGATCGTCCATTATACTACACCGGATACATCGGGGACATAAAGGTGGACCAAATGCACATTGATTCGGCCTCTTCCATAAGCATCATTCCGAAGGGTCTGCTACATCATCTTCGTATTCTTATGCATCGTCTGACGCCAACAAGCACCGCCATCAGCGGTTTCAATTCGGACAGGAGCTATCCAATTGGGAAGATTCACTTGAAGTGTCAAATTGGAGATCTCCAGTCAGAAGTGACCTGTTACGTCATAGATGCGGACACTTCTTACAACATCCTCTTGGGACGCCCTTGGATACACGATTATATGATCGTGCCTTCCACGCTGCACCAGTGCTTCAAATATGTCGACAAATACGGCTTTGTGAGGACGGAATTTGCCGACATCGATCCCTTCAAAGGAGTCGAATCATACTACTCGGATTCCTGCTTATACGAGAATTCGAAGAGGCACCTGGATGAAGATATACGGGCTCAAACTGAGACGGCCTCAGGATCAGAAGAACCTCTGACGATCCACCTTCAAGCTCGCAAACCTGGCAAATTTACACCCCTTACGGCCGCTCTGCGTAAGGATGCAATCAGCCTCTCGGCACAAGAAGGGTAAATGTTAATCCGGCTGCCAAGGTCCGACCAAGTGCCGAGACCCACAACGGAGCAACTAACAATCAGGCTACCGAGAGTCAGCCAACCACAAGCAGGGAAGCTCAACCCCTTTGACAGGCCAATGACGATACGTATTCCCAAGAATAATCGTCGTCCCGATGCAAAGTCTGGGGCTTCTAGCGAACCAACTACTCCCCGCCCGGCATCAAGTACCAAACTGGGGGTCGCTAGTTTACCAACAACCCCACGCTCGGCTCCACTGACAGAACCTTTGATGATCAAGCTGCCCAGGTCATCCTTCCAGTCTTCATTTATACAGGAGGTGACCGAAGAAAAACTGGAACTGGCCAAGTATGTAGCTGCCTACACTGATGTTCCCTCCACGGACGATGTAATCCAGCTAGAAAAGATATATTACTTCATCAATAAAGGGCTATCTTTGAACTACCTCAAGCTTAATAAGCTTTGTACAATGTATGCTATAGAACACGGTATAGGCACTCACCTACACACACAGGTGACAAATGTTTACACCGCAAACCAGCTTACCCCAGTTGAAGACGCTTACCGAATAGTCGAGGGAGGGGACCATCCAATCATCTTCGGCCGGAAGGACGATCTACAGCCCTTCACCATAGAGAAAGTCGATCCTGAATCAGACGCTGGGAGACTGCCTCTGTATCTTTACAGTCCCCAATCCAAATACCTCATACAAAAATAGGGATATGATATGGAGACTATGCCAGGCTTAAACTACGGCACCGGTCGGCGATTACCCTTCAAGCCACCAGTCCCGGCTGGTAAACCACGGGACTACTACAACAAGACCCGATGTGGATTAGGGTATGTCACGCCCACAATGACCCCTGAAATTTTAGATGAGGAATGCGACTGGCATTCACATTCAACCGGGTCACCAACTTTTGATTCAGATACCAGCATCGGAGATGTATTCAGACAAGTCATGTCAGTCAATATGGCATTCGCCGATGCTTACGAAGAAGATGAAGACATCCCTGAAATACTCGAATTAGAGTCGTGGGCCCAAAAGCTGGATGCACAATGGGAAAAGCGGTTCGAACAGAGAGAACCTCCTACTGAAGATGAGGTTATACAGGTCGACCGCGGCAGCGAATCCTCTCCAAAACCAATCTTCGTCAGTAAAAGCCTAACAGACGAAGAGCGAGAATCACTATTGGAACTTTTCAAAGAATATATTGATGTGTTCGCATGGAGCTACGAAGACATGCCAAGACTAAACCCCGAAGTTGTCCTTCACAAACTCAACATTCGGCCAGATGCAAAGCCGGTCAAACAGCAACAGTGACGTTTTCACCCGGGCATCATGGATGCGATCGAAGCCGAAGTCAACAAACTGATAGCCAACGGCTTCATTCGTGAGGAACAATATCCTAACTGGGTCGCCAACATAGTACCGGTCCTCAAGAAGAATGGGAAGATTCGAATCTGCATCGACTTCCACAATTTGAACGAGGCATGTCCCAAAGATGAATTCCCCCTCCCTATTACAGACATCATGATTGACAACACATGCGGCTTCGAACGTATGTCATTCATGGATGGTTTCTCGGAGTATAACCAAATCAAGATGTCCCCTGACGACGAAAAGCATACATCATTCAGAACACCAATCGGCACATACTGCTACACAGTCATGCCGTTCGGCTTAAAGAATGCGGGAGCCACATATCAAAGAGCCATGAGTATCATCTTCAGAGACCACTTACGTAAGACTGTGGAGTGCTATGTTGATGACATCGCCGTCAAGAGTCGCTATAAGGAAAACCATCTGCAGGATCTGAGGACAGTGTTCGACCTGATGCGAGCACACAACCTGAAGATGAATCCCACAAAATCCTTCTTAGGCGTATCCAGCAGAAAGTTCCTGGATTTTATTATTACAGCCTAGGGAATTCATGTCGATCCAGAGAAGACGAAGGCAATTATGGAGATGGATCCTCCGAAAAATCTTCGCGAACTCAGAGGCCTTTAAGGGAGGCTAGCTTACATCCGGAGGTTCATTTCTAACCTCTCCGGGCGGTGTCAGCCATTCACCCACCTCATGAAGAAAAGCGTTTCATTCGTATGGGATGAAGAATGCCAACGTGCCTTCGATAGCATCAAAGAATACTTGTCGAGCCCTCCAGTCCTGGTGGCTCCGGTTGCTGGGAAACCATTCTTGCTATATGTACGAGCAATGGAGAATTCCTTCGGCGCTGTGCTGGCATAAAATAACGATGTAGGCAATGAACAAGCTATTTATTACCTCAGCCGAATGATGATGGGGCCAGATCACCGATACACCACTGTGGAGAAGGAATGTCTCGCCCTGGTATTCGCCATTCAAAAGACGCGGCACTATGTCACAGGACAGACCATACATGTGATCTCGCGAGTCAACCCTCTCAGGGTCCTCATGACTAAACCAGGGGCTCTCAGCTTCCGTCTCGCCACATGGGCAATATTACTGTCCCCTTATCATATGATCTTCGTCCCGCAAAAGGCTGTTAAAGGTCAAGCTCTGACAGACTTTTTAGCAGCCCACCCAGGCTCGGAGTCCACTAGAATATATGAAGGAATCCCAGATGAGGTCGCCGACTCTCAAACAACCTCTCACGATGATATATGGCGAATGTTTTTCGACGGTGCTTCGAGAACTGGACCCAAGGACAGCATCGTCGTTGGAGTCGGGGTGGTGTTAATTTCTCCTTCCGAGTTGGTGATCAATCGCGCTTACTCCCTCACGGAACCCTGCTCTAACAAAGTGGCCGAGTACAATGCTTTGGTCATCGGCCGCCAACTTGTAAGAGAGCTGGGGGTAGAATATCTTGAAGCATACGGCGATTCGCAGTTAATCGTCAATCAGATCCGGGGTTCATACGAAGTCTGCCATGAAGAAATGATCCCCTATCACCAAATAGCGATCAACATTATCTCGTCGTTTGAGGGATTCTTCATCGAACATGTTCCCAGACTCCAGAACATCGAAGTCGATGCCCTAGCAGGCCTTGCCGCGTCCTTAGCAGTGCCGAACCATACTCATCATTCGGTTGATGTGATAGGCCATGAACTGGTATGTCCCAAGAACAACGTTCAAGTCGTAGCGAGTTATTCCGTTCAGACGATCGACGAAGCGCCAGATTGGAGACAACCATTCATAGACTTCGTAGTCTACGGCATCCTGCCCGAGAACCCAAAGGAAGCCACTTCCATCAGAAGGCGTTCTCTCAGATTCTTTCACGATACAGAGACGAAAATGCTGTATCGCCAATCCTACGACGGGTTATTGCTTCGGTGTTTGTCAAACGCAGAAGCCAAAGAAGCCGTACGGGAAGCTCATGACATTGTCTGCGGGGCCCATCAGCCTGGCCTTAAATTACAGGACCGCCTTCGCCGAATGGGCTACTACTAGTCCACGATGGTAGCAGATGCGATAGACTATACGAGAAAATGCAAAGCCTGCCAAGTCCATGTGGACTTCATCCACCAGCCATTCGAGTTTCTACATCCGACAGTAGCGTCCTGGCCATTTGAAGCATGGGGAATGGACATCATCGGCCCAATTGCTCCACCTTCTTTTCGAGGACATCGTTTCATACTCGCCATTACAGATTATTTCTCCAAATGGACGGAAGCTGTCCCATTTGCAGAAGTAAAGACGTCGAACGTGATCAGCTTCCTCAAGCATCATGTTATCTATCGCTTTGGACTGCCCCGAAGGATCATCCATGATAATGGTCCACAGTTCGCAAGCCTTGCCTTCTATCGGTTCTGCGACAAGCATCGCATCCAGAATATTGCTTCGACACCATATAATCCGACAGTAAACGGGTTGGCAGAGGCATTCAACAAAACAATCATCAAACTTCTCAAGAAGTTTGTCTCTTCCAACAAACGCGACTGGAACGAGAAGCTTGGTGAATGTTTATGGGCGTACCGTACCATAATCTGAACAGCCACTGGGAATACGCCATTTTTTTGCTATACGGAAGTGTGGCAGTCCACCCATTGGAGACTCAAATACCCTCACTCCGCGTCACCCTTACTTACCAATTAACGACGGACGATAACTACCGTCGTCGGCTACAAGAGTTGGAGGGCTTAGATGAAAAGTGCCTCTTAGCTCAGCAATGGATCGAGCTATACCAAGCACGCATCTCTGGAGCCTTCAACAAAAAGGTTAAAATCAAAATATTCCAAGTGGGCGATCTCGTTCCGGCAGTCCGGAGGCCGATGGTTATGACTCACAAGACCGCCGGCAAGTTCCAGCCGAAGTGGGAAGGTTCGTTTATCATTGAGGCCTTATTCTCCAACGGTGCTTACCGCCTCGCAAAACAAAATGGAGACTTGCTCATGTTGTCCGTCAACATAAAGTTCCTGAAGAAATATTATATCTAAACGACATTTTCTAGATCATCGAGTCATGTACCCGCTGGTACCGCTGAACTCACTTTTACAATTTTCCAGAATCATCGAGTCATGTACCCGCTGGTACCGCTGAACTCACTTTCACAATTTTCCAGATTCATTGAGTCATGTACCCGCTGGTACCGCTGAACTCATATTTACCATTTTCCAGATTTTCGAGTCATGTATCCGCTGGTACCGCTGAACTCACATTCTCCATTTTTCAGATTATCGAGTCATGTACCCGCTGGTACCGCTGAACTCACTTTCATATTGAGTTATGTACCCTCTTGTACCACTGAACTCACATCCTCTAAATCCCATATTATCGAGTCATGTACCCTCCGGTACCGCTGAACTTATATTTTGATTCCAAAATTCCCGGATTGTCAAGTTATGTACCGCTGGTACCCCTGAACTTACATCCCGGTCACTATTTTAGGGAAAAGTTATGTATGACCATACCTCTGAACTTTCTTCCTGAAGGAACTCCTTCCTCATGATTCACTACCCGCGCTTCCAGTGCACAAAAAGGGTAACAGATCCACAAATTTCCAAAACGACCATGTCGATGTTACCTCTGAGTCGTCTCAATTCTGCCAGAAATAAATCACCCCTCTACATAAAACTTCCATGTCCTCATTACCTCTAAGTCGTTCTATGTACCCCCTCTTCATTGAGCCCACTCCTGCCATGTCCTCATTACCTCTGAGTGGGAAGGCTCCGTCGAAGAAACCTTCATGCTTACCATGTCCTCATTACCTCTGAGTAAGTATGTTGATTCCCTACCTCTGAGTAAGTATGTTGATTCCCTTTCGACCTATTATCCGTACCCACAACCGGAGTACGCCAAGGATAATAGGTCCACAAATGTCCTCTGTTGACCACAAATATCCTCCGTGGAGTCCACTCTTGCCATGTCCTCATCACCTCTGAGTAGGAAGATTCTGCGGTGAAACAAGCCTTCACACTTGCCATGTCCTCATTACCTCTGAGTAAGTGTGTTGGTTCCCTTTCATCCTATTATCCGTATCCTAAGCCAGGGTACGCCAAGGATAATAGGCCCACAAATATCCTCTGCTAAGTTTCTCAGTACAGGCCCACCATCCCTCATCATGCCCCGGGAGCCCAGCTGCTCCATGGCATTCTTTCTCCCGATACCCGGAACGTCCACGACCAGATTACCGTGGAACCGTTCTAGGTATCCCCAATTAAACTTGTTACCCGTACCTAAAACCAAGGTATGCCAGGAGCAACATGTCCACAGACAAGTCCCCCACTCGGGGCAAACAACACCATAATACCACAGGCACAACAAGCAGTACAAATGAAGGATAGAATGGAAAGTACTCTTTATTTGAAGGATGAAAAAAAAGCATTACATGTTTTTGGGACGACGTCCCCCTCAAAAAGAAAAGAAAAGAAGAAACAAAAGAAGGAAAAGCCGACTATAGTTCGGCATTACACAACTCCAAGAAGCGGTTTTTCACCAAAGCAGTCCCCCACTCAAGCCTCTGTTTAGCTCTGCGCTCGGCCTCCTGGGACAACTGCTCTGCGTCATTCAAATACATATATGCCTGCCAGTCATTCTCCATCTTCTTTAGGGCAAGTTCTAGACTGGCAGAAGCCCTACTAAATTTGTCAGCCTCCTGAATGGTAATCCCTTTCTCAGTATGAGCAGTTTCGAGCTCAGACTCCCGGAAGGCCAGCTTTCTCTGGAGCTCGAGGATCTGCTCCCGGGTGTCGGTTACCCCGCGAAAGGCAGCCGCTTCCCGAGTCGCGCAATCTTCAGTTCGACGGCTCCATTGATCGTACAACCGAGTCAGATCCCGGCGGTCCTTCAATATAGCCGGCTTGAGCGATTCCCGGGCAATCATCACCTTTTCCACCGCAGTTACGAGAAAAGTGCGCTCTTGGTTTATTGCCGTGGGTAAATCAGCTTGCTGCAGCATACGAAACTGGGCCACAAGACGATCAGCCTCTAACAGCTTAGGCTCCAGAAGCGCAGCCAGTCCCCCCCATCGGGGAGTGTTCTAAGGATATTGATCTGGCCACCGGCGCATTGACGGGCCATAGCAAAGGGAGTCCCCCTTTCCACAGCTGCCTCGATCCCCCTCTTCAGGTGGCGGTAGAAACTGTCGACCACATCCTGGGATACTTCATCCAAAACCTCTGTAGAGGACGGCGTCAAAGGGAGTATGGCAGGCAGTACCGAAGGAGTAGCCTCAGAACTTGCCGTCCCTGCCACCAGGGAAACAAATTCTGTGCGGAAAGATGTATGAATAGCAGCTAGCTCTCTTCCGTCGCCCGAAGAGCCTGGATGCTTGGCAGGGCAGAAAGGTTAACCTCCGAGACCATATTTACAGAGAAGGATGCAGGAAGCATCGTCCCTTGCCCCAGCTGTACTGCCACTTGGGCTCCCGAACTCGACCCAGCTGGAGGCCCCTCAATGTAAGTTGGAAAAGAAGGAGACACACGTGCTTCCGTCAGATCCCCTCCGGTGGAGTCCGCCCCGGCAATATCCGTCAACGACAATAAAGGGGTAGGACCTGTATGTCCAAAGCAACCGTTAATCGACGTAACCTGAAGGATATGATGATGGAGTAAATGGGCTTCCTCACAAGTTAAGGTTTGGCTTATCTTACCAGGAGAAGAGCATGGAGGCTGCGGCTCACTCGCAGCTGGCATAGTTTCCCCACCTGCGGCTTTCGAGCCGAATTTAACTGGTTTCTCTGTCACAGCCATCCCTGAAAGGGAGCCATCCAGGAAAGTACCATCCTGTCAAAGTTCAGATGTCTCAGGGACGGGCGCAGTAGAGCCTCCATCTTCCTGGGTTGAGGTCTCAGCAAGGTGAGACTCCTCGGCCGCCTCCGGAAGAACCCCAGCAGAAATGATAGCAGTGCATACATCACTGACCAAATTGGACAAGACCGGATCGACCTCGGCAATCGGGACCTGAGAAGAAAACTCATCTGGCGCCTATAAAGAGCAAAAGGAAAAAATGATTAGGCCATAACATAGAAGAAAGAAGAAGGAGGTAGTTGAAATTCAAATCACCTCAGAAACAACGTCAACATCATCAATAAACAGCCTGCGATGTCTTACCGCAGCAAGCTTCGTAGAATAGGTCCTGCCATCATCAGTAAACACGCGCCTGCTTCGCTTACGCGAAGGACCAGGCACAGCAGATGGTTGATCCTCCACCACCTCGTCAGGCCCAGTAGGCGGCTGACCCGCCACCCTTTCATCCGACATAATTGGGGGCATATCCCCAACTTCCTCGTCCGAAGAATGCGACGAGTCATCGGCGCCCTGCTCATCATCCTCTTCGTCCGCCGCAGTGGACTCCGAGTCCGGCACAGGAACCCTATTCGTCCCTCTCTTCTTCTTCTTGGATCCCTCGGGCTTCTCGGCCAAGCCAGTGCCAGCAATGAAGCTGGTACTCATGTCAAAGTTAACGGAAAGCTTGCTCGCCGCAACATGATAAAGGGCCGCCATGTACAAAATTTCTCCTGACGTCTTAGCATCAGGGACCGAGAAGCTAGCCCGGGTATGGACCGCATTATAATAATGCCAAGCCCTGATACCATCAAGGACGCCGCCCTCAAAGCCCAGGCAAGCGCTGGGGCAATCAAAGAACAGCTGACTATACCCAAATTGACGGAAAAATCTACTGGGCAAATAAGGCTCCAAGTATACGTTATTTCGGTAACGATATACTAGGTACGCAGGGCGAATATTGCGGAGCCAAAGAAGCATCTTCTCAGATAAGAGTTGGGAAGGTTCAACGTCGTCAACATGTACTCCCCTCACTTCTCTAGCGGTAAATTGAGGAAGAGAGACAAAGAAGTCGGGCCCGTCAACTCTCGCCAACGCCCTCCGACAGGCTGGCATGGTGTCGTGCTCCCAAGGCTGATGACGGTGTCGGAAAAGGAAGGCGTCATCAGCAGTAACATCTTCTTCAGTTTCTGGCCTCATCAACGACCGGTAATGCATCAATAACCACCCCATGAGGTAGTGGTATGGTAGTTCTATCCGCTCAAATCCAGCATCGTCTCGCGAGCAATGACTTTAGACGAAAAGGTGAGAAGGCCGTGGTGTATGCTACACACCATGGCCGAAAGAAGGGCCAGTCTAACTTTGAAGTCCAGCTTCACAGCCGAAAGAATGAAGTGGCGGCTGATCCTTTCAGTAGAACCTGCCCCTTCCGAGACTACGCAATTCCGTAGCCACACCCTCAAGAACCCGACCAAAATTGCTTTTTTAGACATCTCCCGGGTACCGTAGTGGAAATAACTAAAGGAGTCAGTGCGACTCCCAAATCTATTGCGGGTGGACCTCGACCTTTTTGCATTCAACTTCAGGTCCTTTACCTCCGCCTGGGTTTGAGGACTCCGAAAAAAAACCCGACCGGAAGGACGTAATTTGAAAAGATACGCGACCCAGGCCATGGTATGGCGGGCGTTCCCTTCTGAACTATTATTCTTCTTGATAGCAGTCTGGTGACAGATGCTATGGTGGCACAGCAGTTCCCGGTACACAGCGACGAAACCCGAAAATCGTCGATCCAAATCATCGAATTCCTCGTTCGTCGGGGTGTATACTTCAAAGGCTTCGCTCCCCCCCACGGCAGCTTAGAAACAGCATGCATTTCATGGAGAACATCCCAACTCCCCTCCGGGCGCGAAGAAAGTCCCCGTACGCCGGTTATACATCTCCAAAAGGGCCATGAACAAAGGCTTGTTAATGGGCAACCCGTAATAGGTGCCCCGGATGGCGTAGTAAAGGTCAATCTCCCGAAGGGACTCTCCGTAGTTCCTCAGGATCCATGAGGTAAGATTGGCCCATATAGGAATGGAGTTTATCCAATTCAGCAGCGACAACCTGCCTACAGGATAAGACCCCTTGCGAGCGAGTTGATTTAGAAAGGTATCAGCTAGAGTAAAAGTGAAGTTGGGACCAGTCATGTTTATAAAAGTACTAGGAAGCAGCACCATCACACTCCGACTGACCGAATCCTTGCCCGCACATGCTGACCCCGTACGCTTATTATAGTGGATGTTGCCCACGAACATCCTCGATTGGGTGGGAGTTAGGGAGCCCACCATTGTCCTGCTCAACGGTACCATGTTAAACCACGAGAGGGAAAAATGCCGTTCCATCTCGGAAATATGGATCTCCACCCCGTCCACAGTAAAGTCCCAGTTCTCAGAAACGTCCAGCAATCGGGAGTTCTTTATGGAAAAAGCATCTCCAGAGAGAAAAGCTGGTTTCAGATACTCTCCGTCCAGTCTCCCCGAATTTATCATAGTACAAAGGAAGTGGAAAGGCTGGTTGTTGATGGCAGCCACCCTCTCCAAAGGTTCATTAGCGGGAAGCTGATCCGTTATATGTCGAATTAAGCCGTCGAGCCGCACGCCCACGGTAAATTGGACTGAACCTACCAGAAGCTCTCCTGCCGGGTTGGTTGGGAGGTTCACTGGAAAAGGACAAAAAGAAACAGGATTAAAAGATGGGTAAAACGAAACCACTTAAAGTTCTCAAAAAAAGAAGTTCCTACGAGCCTATGCGGCTCGGATCAACGAAGCCTTATGCGGCTCCATTCAGCTGGGTTTCATGCGGCACAACTTCAATAGAGCCTATGCGGCTCGGGTAAACACAGCCTCATACGGTCCAATTCGGTTGGGAATTCCATGTGACATGGGTTCGATAGCTTATGCGGTTCGGTCGAACTTATGCGATTCTATCTAGCAGAAGAGCTTATGCGGCGCGACTTAGCAAAATGCTATGCGAACATATGCGAGGAAACTTCATGCGATTCATATCCAAAAGTGCTTATGCGGCTCAAATCCTTCCCATGCGGCTCAAACACAGGACATCCCCTATGCGGCTCGGATATGAGAGGGTCATGCAGCCCATACAACATATGCGGCTCCATCATGGTCGAACTTGGGCGGTTCAAACAAAGGATGAAGGCTTGTGCATAAGTCATGCAACAGAGCCATGGATTCTTAAGGTTCAAAATATTTAAATCCAATCCTTACCCTTGAAGGCAGGGCGGACATCAGAGTGCACTTCGGGCACGACGGTCGACGAGGAAGCCGTCTTCTTGCCCTTCGCAGCAGCGGAGACGACCTTGGAAGACTTAGGAGCCATTTTTTGACGGTCGAAAAAAGAAGATAAGAAAGAGGAGACAGCAAATAGTTAGGGACGAAGGAGAAAGTAAAGAAATCCCTCCGACCGAACTCATCCATATTTATAAACAAAACCAAGGCGCTTCGATTCTCGTGCAACACAAAAAATCGACTCTTCCGTTATCAACGCGAGCCACCTAAAATGAGGGCCAGACTCCTGGAATCCCGTCCCGAAAAGCGACCTTATGACTGAAAGCAAATCAACAGCATTTAATGCGAAAGATTTCCAAACGTGGCAAAATGACTTGGCAGAAAGTCCCTGCGGCTGAGACATCTATGCGGCTCGAAGGCCCCTGTGGTTGAGCCATCCATGCGGCCGAAACATCCATGTGGCCAGGATATCATATGCGGCCAGAAGATAGCCATGCTTCTTATTCAAAGTATTTCAATTTTACAAATTGAAAACTTTGAAGGGGGTCTTGTAGAAGCATGGAAAAGAATAAAGAAAGATCCATGCGGCCAAGGAGCCCCATGTGGCTCAAAAAGCCCATGCGGCTCAAGGACCAATACGGTTCAAGCGCCTATGCGGTTCGAGTGAACTCCATGCGGCTCAGAGAGGTGCCACGTAGCCTGCAAACAACTCTTCCCATACTGCATTAAATGCCTTGACGACTAATAACTCTGACAAGTGACAACCCTGACACAAAGATACAATTATGACTCTGTCATAATGGCAGACCCCTAGGGAAACGAAGGAGATCTCTGACACAATCCTCCGAGATCCAGAAAGTGTCACGCGGTCCTGACATGTGGACAGTTGTAGGCGGCTCGAGCAGAGACTCCCTATGCGGCTCAAGCAGAGGCTCCCCCTATGCGGCTCAAGCAGAGGCGCCCCCTATGCGGCTCAAGCAGAGGCTTCCCCATGCGGCTCACGAGGACCATCTCCATGCGGCTCACGAAGGAGCTACCCATTATGCGGCCGCCTACGTTCATGCGGCCCAGATTATCGTGTGGTTCGAAGGTTCGGGGGCCACTCCCCAAGCAGCCTTGACACGTGGTCAACCTTATGCGGCTCAATCTTCATGCGGCTCAGATATCCTCAGTGGCTCGCGGTTGAGCCACGTGGCAGGACACGTGTCATAAAGCCAATCAATCTCAATCTCCCAGATTTACTGCAATCAAAGATTGGGTCAAATCCCAATAATATGGGGCACGTGGCGAGAGAATGAATTAAATTTATTCATTCAGATTTGCAGACATCAGCAAATCATCATGATGAAGATTTATTGCAATCAACATTAATTACTGATAGGATTTGGCGCAATCTCCATTAATGGCCCAGATTCATCACACTCAAGACTAATGGCCCAGATTGATTAATCAACAGGCCGCCGCCACTTTAAGGGACAATCATTGCAAACCCTAATGATGTCATTCCCCTCTTATAAATAGCAAGGTGCCATTCCCTTGCAAAAGGACCCTTTTTCGAGATCAGAGAGCACCAGAATACTTGGAGAAAAAAAAAGAGAGCAGAGAGCATTTCTTCAACGCCAAACAGATCTTTTCCGGAGCCAAGGCTGCATACCGATCGTCCAAGGAGTAAGGCAGAGCTGCCGTCGCTTTTCCGAGCCTCTATCGTCACCCCCCAGAATCTAAAATAAATAATTGTATTTAGATTGCTGTACCTAGATTTTCGTCCCTAGGCTTTCTTTGTACAAGCGAGTTTGTAACGTGAAGTAAAAGTCCAGTTCTCCGATAATTGTTCTGCTCTTTTATATTTCATGGCAAACAGATGAGTTGCTAATAAACGACGTCTATTTTTCTTGCTAAACATCGCCGACAGTTCAGAATTTAACGACGTTAGTTGCGACGTTTAGTGACTACGTTGCTGACATAAAAAAATTTGCCATGTCAACCAGTTAGCGACGTATAGTGACTGTTTACGACGTCTGCGATACAGACTAGCGACGTTCAGGGAGGGGGGTCACCGGAGGGGAGGAGAACCGGAGGCGAAGGCAGAGGCGGTAGGGGAGGGGAAGTAGTACCTGTGGAGTGGGAGGGTGAAGGGGGCCTGCACCGGGGGGGTCATGGCGAAGGGGGGCTGGAGGCCGTGGAGGGGGGCTGGAGGGAGAGGGGGCTTCGAAAATTTGGGGGCTCGATTGTGTGGGAGTGCCGGTGGGGGAGGGGGGGGGGGCGGAACCCGATGTCCTATATTAAAAATTTAGAAACGACATATAGAAATGGCGCTAAACGTTGCCATTTGTTTAATATACGGTGACATATTTATGTCGGAGTCGCTAAGCGTCGTTAATGAAAAAAAAATACAGAGACATTTACCGACTATTCTGCGACATTATCTTTTATGAAATTAAAGCTGGTCAGTAGACGTCGCTGGATGTTGCAAATAGTGTCGTGTTGCGATGTCTTCTACAGATGTTGCTAATATGCAAAACATTGGCAATGTCCTCCTTCAGAGTCGCTAATTTCGTCGCTTATTTGACTTATTTTGGTAATGTAAGGCATCATAGTTTTTTTTTTTTTTTGTCTTCAAACTCCATAGTCATGAAGTTGTTGACGAATTATATTTTGTACATGTTTTCCTCGTTCTTGTATTGTTTCTTGAGAAGCTCCAAGACGTCTAGTCTTCTCCATCTTGCTCCACCAATTAATGAATTGTAGATTGACAATTTGCAGAGATTGTTATCTTTTTTTCTATTGGTGTTGAGTAGTTATCGCGACATCGATCACATCAACATTTTTCATCTCTTGGATAACTGATTCTGGTTCTGACATAACATACTTCACGCTGCAAGTTGGAGATACTTCCTTTTTTAGTTATTAAATTGCTCATCGCCAAACTTTTTAATCTTGTGTCAAGAAGACTTGTATGAGCATCCATCATATTGATGGGATAAGAGATTCTTGCAACTTAGAGAGAATTACAAAGAATATCACTTTGAAACTAGTTGTTCTTGAAATTCTTGTACTGGTCTTCTTAACGAACCAATAATGGGTTAAAAAGCAGAATAATACGCTAATCGAGCAGTGTGAACTGCAAGAGAAAAAAGTAGCACAAAAATCGGTTATATAGGTGATCGTTAAGAGTTTTTAGCCAATTTGCTTGCTGAGGTTTTCAGAACCACCATAGATCAAAGCAAGATTCATTCTTTGCTTTCAGGAACTAGCAACTTCATATACATGTAGTTTAATAGAACTTCTGAAATGCTCTGGATTATCCCTACCCTTTGGCTTGATCGTGCACGAAGGCTCTGAAGTAGAGTCCTCGGAATAAGTGCTTAGCCCTAAAGTAAAAAAAATCACTCTCCTGCTAGAGGGACTCATCTCTGTTTTGCTCGCAGTTATCTATCTTGCCAAGAGCTACGAGCACTCTTTAAATAGGAGAGATCCACAACTTGGTCAATTACAAAACTGAACCGACTCCTTAAATATGGTCATAAACGACGACATAAAGAAATGTGTAACTCCATGATGTGGTAGATGAGGTCAGTAACAAGAACTGAACCATCGGCCAAACGACAACCAAAGAAGCTGTTCCTGTAGCTGCCAACACTGCTATCGGACAAAACTGCTGACGCAAAGCTAAATGCACAGTGCACCATCAAAGTATAATTGAGTCCTTCGTCAAAGTCTGAGTCGCACGGGCCAAGAAACGAAGGAGTTTCTCTAAGAAGTAATTATAAAATAAATTTATTATGTTGGTTATGAAATTTAAATTGCCCACTATAAAATTAAAATTTCTTTTTGTTGGATTAGATTTAAATCCGCAAGCACGTAGACATAGACTGGTCCCTCTGACTTTCATGGTGGCATGTGTCCATCGCCAACAGTAATGTCTAGCATTTACTAGTCCTCCTCTGAGAGAGAAAGGTTACATGTGAAACCGACGGGAGCGATGAATGGTCATTCGTTAGGTAGCGGCACGGTGAATGTGTCTAATAATTTATTAAATGACCAACTAATTTGTTTGTTAATTAATTCGTGTCAGATGATAAACCTACTAATTTGGATGATCAGTGGATTGAGTCACGAAAGTGTATTATTATTTTCATTTATTTAGTAAAGTTGGAAACAGTGGACTCAATAGATACACAATACAGCATGTATAAAATTTTGTACATATCGTCGAAAATCTCAAAAAAATACTAATTTGGACACTTGAAAAGTCTTAAGTCAAATCAAGGGTAACATCACAATATCTTGAGTCTCAAGACTTGTGGGACAGTAGTGCATACATGTTTAAATTTTGTTTAACCCATCTGTCCTGATAAAAACGAGCTCTCAATTGGGGAACGTGCGGTTGAGAAATGGTCAGTGAAGATGTTTCATTCATTCAAATATATCTATTCTACTATATAATGTTAAAAGTTAGATTTTATTCTTAAACTTTTTTTTCAAAAAATATTCTTTACATATATAATAAATATTGTTCAACAATTTTAATAAGAATAATTTAGTAATTATAAAGAGTGTCCTTTCGTCTTTTAAATAGTCTTTCTAAGTACGTTTACGTGATATATATATATATATATATATATATATATATATATATATATATATATATATATATATGGGGCACAGATCAAGACAACCATCCGTGGAGTACCACCAAAGTCCTGCCCTCCTGCACCATCGGATCGAGCATGGTCTACGCGGTCTCGCGCGATCAAACGACCAAGAGGGCACGGGACTTCGACGGGTCTCCAAAAACAAGGCTCCTGATATGGAAATCCACATCCCTTCCTATTATGCATATCCAAGTATCTTCATGTTTACAACCGCTGGACATGTTTAAGTTATCTAATTTTAAACGTTGATTTGAACCATTATATATATATATATATATATATATATATATATATATATATATATATATATATATATATATATATATATATATATATATATATATATATATATCCTCTCATGAAGGTGACGACAGAAGGTGCCTCCGAACTAGGGTTTGCACGCCTATGGGATCTTGGAAAAAAAATAGGTGAAGAAGGGGACAAAAATCTAGAACCCCATGCTGGCAAAGCCATAGGCGGTGGTTGGACGACGGTTCGACGACGGCAAAGAACCAGGAATCAAGGCAGAGAACAAGGCGGATCAGGATCACGCTCGGTTGGAAGAGACGTGAGGAGAATGGTTTATTGACCGGTGGAAAACACTACACCGACCAGACCCGATGGGAGGATGTTGACACAGCGAATGGAGACAGAGCGGAGGACAAGTATGCAAGAAACGACGACAACTAGAGGTACGGGGCAATCTGTGGGATCCAGCTGGACGAATCTCCAGGCCTTAGAGAGGGGGAGCAGAACGGGGGCGACAGCAGGAAGACTATCGGCTGCAGCAAAAGGGAAGAGCCCTATGTCAGATGGACCGGTCCAAAGCAAATCTTACGCGGAGCTTCTCTGACAGGGGCCTAGCACCAAGGATTACAAGATGCAATACGTGGTTCCCAAGCATGATGGGGATTGAGATAGAGCGGTATTCACGGAGGAGGACTTGATCGAACCTACAGACTATTGGAAACAGTCGCTAATACTATACGTGCTTGGCAATAGACCTTTCTATGGTCAAATACGAGCATATGCAGCTAGAGTTTGGCGACCAAAAGGGTCAATTGAATTCGTGGCTCAGGAGAACAGATTTTACCTTATGAAGTTTGGGATGAAGAAAGATATGGAAATAGTTATTCAGGGAGGGCCATGGACGTTTGACAACAGGTTGATTATTATGAAGGAATGGTCGTCGAGTACGCACTGTGAGAAGGAAGAATTACATACGGTGACGGTCTGGATTCGGTTCCCGGATCTTCCCATTCGCCGCTAGAGCATCCCATGCTGAAAAACTGGCTAGCATGATTGGCAAGCCATTGAAACGGAGGATAATACTACTGCAAGAGATAGAACGGGATATACACAAGTTTTTTTAAAGATATCGACAGGTAGACCATTGCCTAGTCGGCTGGAATATGAAATGCATACAAGAGAAGTGTATCATCAATGAGTTGACTACGAGTGGTTACCACCAACGTGCCAACATTATAGGTGTGCTTCGGACACTGCGAAGGAGTGCAGCATGGTGCAATATGCATAGGCTACAGAGATGGTACATGAAGAAGGAAAAGAGGATGGAGATGACACACTCAATATTGTGCAGGAGGTAAGGGGAATACATGGGAATGACAACGTAGACATAGAATTTGATAATCAAACAAACACGAAAGGAGTCAAACTCTAGAACGGAAGATGCCCTTATAGGGTACCGATAAGTCAGTCCTGCAACCAACGGTATTACCGGTCAGACGAGCGGGGCACTCGTTGTATTCCAAGCAACTGCTAATGCAAACTTAACGCAGGTGGATACCCATACAACGGGTAATCGGATAATGACAAGGGGTAAAAATAGAACTACGAAGCCAAAACAAGATCAGATGGGTACATCTCATGGGCATATAGGAAGCAGAAAGAGGCAAGCTGTGGCTAGTATAGAAGAAGCCGATCATATATGAGGTGAAATAGCTAACACAGGAAGGGCAATATGCATGGCCAACCCAATAAGCTACATCAGGCCGGTAATGTTCGATGTGAGGACACCAATGTTCCGCTGGAAGGTATGGAGGATGAACATGTCAAACCCCTCGATGACATGGATCGAAGGACTTTGGGGGACAACTCTGTTAATCAATGATATCATGGAACGTCCGCGGGACATGTTCACTGGGAAGGTAGCAGGAAATTCGTGAGGTGATGAGGAAAGGTTAGTACAACATTTGTGTTTTACTAGAATCAAAAATTAAATATGAAAGGATGCTTTCTAGACGTACTCCTACACACTAGAAGCAGGTACATAATCTTCACTTGCATGCCATGGCTAGAATTTGGATCCAATGGGATGGTCGATACTATGACGGTCAGACGGTGCTCCTAACAGATCAGGTCATACTCATCTTGCTCTCTAAATAGGGTGGATTTAAACTACTATATGGAGCTGTATATGGCCATAATGATAGAAGAAAGATAGGGGATCTATGGAGGAATATAATACACATTAGTATGATGGCAGAGACACACTACAAGTTGCCCTTGGTTCTGATGGGGACTATAATGCGTTGATGTATCTACATGAGAAGATTGGAGGTAGACAAGTTCCAGACAATATTTTGTAAGACTTTTATATGTGTCTTTTACAATCTGGCTTATAGGCATTAGAGAGAACTGACCATATATTATAATGCCCCGTCCCGCTCAGTTCAATCGGAGGAAGCGAAACACCAACGATGTTCGAACTTGGCCATGCAATGGCTGCTCGAAGTCCTGCTTGGTCGAGAAAACTTCTCACTCAGGTGGGTGGCTTCGGTGAACTTGCCTCTGCTTGGCCTTCACACTAATAAAATGAAAGTTTTCAACTGTACAAGTAGACTTGATAATAAAAGAGGCAAATCCACATAGCTAAGAGAATAATCCCAAATTAGGTCAGATTGAGTTAGAATATGAAAAGGTCCTACGGTTGGCATAGAATCGTTGCACGATGTTCTTTCAAAATGATATTCGGTCCTTCATCTTGTGTCTTGGGAGAAGTAAAGTTTGTCTAGCTTGCCACGAAGGTATGAAATTGGCCTAAGTCATAGACGTCGTACGTATAAATGCTTGATAAAGCATGTACGGTCCCATCATCAAAGGCTTGGCATAGCCTTTGCTCATCCTACGGGTTAAGTTGTTGCACGATTGAGTTAGAAAAGAGTTTTGATAGCTATCGAAGTCATAGCAAGCACTGTCCTATGTTTTCTGCGGTTGTCAAAGTCATATAGTCCCACGATCTCAAGGATCGTCATATAAAGTATAACTTGGGCAGTAGTGTCGTATAGAACACAAGTTGGTTTAAGGTACGAGCCACAGTTGGTTCAAGGATAAGTATGCCATGGTCAATGAAACACATATGGTTCAAGTTAAGTAGAAAGGCTATGCAATAGCCGTTCCCTGTGTTTTAAAGAATGTAAAGTCTACGCGACCGTTTGTCGCCGAGACCGGTCCCATGGCTTGGGAGTCTCCCATGAAGAATGGAAAGCATGGACATGGATAAAGAAGTATAAGGAAGAGAAAGCAAGTTATATCATATGTAGGCCTTGCATTTATGTCGAGTCTAGAAGTCGTCGTAGGTGCGTGGTCAAAAAAACTTATACACCAGGGTTAGTCTCCCTCGATATGATCGTCGGGGCCTCGGGATCATGTCATTCTTGGGGGAAGCGAGTTAGCTAAAGCAGGATGCTGGATATACCGCATAGGAGATTCGGAGCTTCCACAGGATAGCTATCCGTTGGATGATCGCCGTCTATCCTCAGCCAAGTCCAAGATAGCTTGATATTGCTAAGTGAACCTTTATATAGATGAGTCAGTGTGCTGAGCGACAATCTGTATGCACAGTGTCTGTCGGATCAAAGTAAGTACAAGTACGACATGAATTGAGTTTAATAGGTGTGTACGGTTGCAACACCATTACGGAGCCTAAGAGTTGGCTATAGCAAGGACACATACTTTGACACAAAATATGGCCTCGTATTTGAGTCGTCCACACAAGTTTCACAAGTTGGGTTGGTCATTTTGAGTTAAGTCTGGAAGGACCGTAAGGACAAGTTTGGTTATGTCACGTTAAGTTGTGAGGCACGGCCTCGATGTTTGAAGCACAAATAAATTTATGGCATGACCCTGTTATTGCGTCTCGAAATATGGCACAGAAGGCAAGCACGAGTCGGTACTTCGATGCTGTAAGCACGGTGATGGTCTAGAGACAGAAAATAGGACAGGCGTCTATGTCCTAAAACTGATCCTAAGGCAAGATTAGAAAGAAAATCGAAAAGATATCTTGCACCAAAGTAAATAAACATGTTGGTTTTATATGGGTGGGCGAGGAGCACACTCCACCAATACAGTTGTGTACTGACACCCATACAGTTTACATGTGCAGGTTACAAGTACATGCTCATCGAGGCGGAGCTCGCTTAGACGCACTGAGGCATGGAGTTCCTTGGCATTTCGAGGCATGCGGCCGCATTGAAGACTTCATCTATACGAGACATAATGTATGGCCATCGCCTTCTGAAGCATCCGTTGGCTCATCAAGAATTGTATTGAGAGATGAGAAAGAAATATGGGTGATTGTAATCAGAGAGAAAAGTGAGCTTGAGAAATTGTAACTTGGCTTCACGCCTTTGTAATTTTATTTCAAGTATCAATAAAAGATTCTGATTTTGTTTCAATGCTTGTGTTTCCTTGTATATTCAATATTTCTGCTTGGAAATTCTGTGCGACGATCCCGTCACAAGCTGTTGTAATCGATCATTATGGAACCCAACTTGCACGAGCACAACCTAGGCTCGTGCGGCATCACGCCTTAGAAAGGACCATCGGTCCTACGAAATCGGGGCATGACATAATAGTATTAGAGCATGGCTTTACGTACTTGGACTTTCGATTGAATTCTTTAACTCCAATATTATTGGTTTTGCAAATTCTGATGTTGTTGGGGCAGTTGATATATTGACGCTCTCTCTCAAATGTCCCATGAGAATCGTCTCGAAATAGGAATGAGTTTGACTTGATTCATAGAATACGAGATGACTATCTATAGAGGTGCCATCGGACGACATTATCGTCGATGCGATATTTGATAGAACGTGCTTGAAATATAGGAATTATTCGAACGAGATTCGAAGTAATCTATATTCAAAACTTGTTTCGATGATTTGTTGAATGACTTCATCCCTAAGTGATGTATGAGATAGCCTCAGGGATGACGCTCGATTGAGGATGCGGGATGTCAATGAGTCTAACAGCAAGCGACGATGTACCTAAAGCCTTAGAAATAGTATTTCATGTAATTGTGATTTTTAATGGCTAGTATGAGATAATTCGAACAAACGAGAAGACGACGCACATTGGCAGGATTGTGCCTCGTATGAAATGCAAAAGGATCGAATAGGTAGATTGAATCGAGAAAAGTTAAGGTGTAACAAAGGATGACTCGATCAAGGAAATTGATATGAATCATATATGAAAAGTTAGCACGATGGAAAGATAGCGTGCATGAAAAAGTTTGATTTTGAAATTACAAAAATGACTCTAAGGATTTGGCTAAAATCGCTCGATGACTTGTGTTAGAAAATGGACAATGCGATTTGAAAAAATATTGCTCGATGACTTAAGATAGACAAATGAATATACATGATTTTAAGTTTCAACGAATTAATCATGTAACTAGTTCGAGGAATAATGGTCAAATTTGAACTTGAATGTCGGGGATATTGTGGTATATCCAATTCGAATGATAGCAACAGTTGCATGACTCAGAATTTGTTGCAAATGAAGATTGTCAGGTTACGTATATCATCGATGGTATTGAGGCATCTCAAAGATCAATATACGATAACTCGGGGTACTCTGATTCGAGGAATGCCAATCATATAAAATGTTATTGTTTCGATGGATGGTATGCTTAAAGATTTTGATAGAAATGAATGTTCGGATGAAAAGAAAAGTATCTTGATTTCTTCGACGATAACTAAAATGTCGACGTTATTGTCTTGCACATGCATCACGTCAGATATGGAGCGATCGTTCGGCGTGAGCGGTGATATGATGATTCATGTCCAGTAGGAATGATCGAACTCGGAAGATTAGGGTGTGGCAATTTGGATTGCTTCGACTTGTGGTTGGAGGCGAAGGTGAATTCGAGAATTGTTCGGATTCATGATTGATGATTAAGTAAATTTGAGGATTGAGTAGATCCAATCTGCGTATCAAAAATAAATTAGTCTAGACTTAAAGCAAGAGTTACGCCCCGATGAGGATGATTATCCTATGGGAGCATTAGTATGGTGATTTCATGTCTACCGTGGATAATGAAACTTGTGTGAGATTAGGACGTGACATATTGCTATGCTAGATGACCTCGTGATTGAATACGTAAATTATGGTAAACGATTTATGGAATAGTGAATAAGACTTATGTGTAACCCTTCTTCCCAAAATTTTGATAATATATTTTTATTTATTTATTTGAATTAAATGGTGATTTTTAGAATTTTTATAAATAATTACTTAGTTAATATTATGGTAGATGACTTTAGCCATGGTGGAGTTTTGGAGTACAAGGTGACTAAAAATCGTGGCACGGATAGTGCAATGGCGTGCTTTGACTAGTGTATCATCCCTGGTAAGGAAGGCCGAGCCATAGTGATGTCCTAACTAGAAAAACCAGGCCAAGTTACGACCTGACTCCTATAAATAATTTAATTATTTATTGTTACGGTTTATTGACTTGTAGAAGATCCGGTTGTACCAAACCAGTCTGGACTTGACCCAGACCCAACCCAAGTCCATGTGGTCATGTAGTGCAACCAAAGACGTTCGTGTTGATATATGTTTGTATAAATGTACGTATTTCATAATTTGTTTAATGGTCTAATAATTAATAATTAGAGTTGTTATATGTGTAATATAAGTTATTTTAATATTAACCGAATTGAGGTGTTGAAGGTATATAGGTGTGCTAGTGTATAGTATAGTCTTTCGACTTTTAGCCATTTATGTCATTTTATCTATTTATTTAAATATAATGTTGGGATTTTTAGCTTTACTGAATATATATATATATATATATATATATATATATATATATATATATATATATATATATATATATATATATATATATATATTTTATATATATATATATATATATATATATATATATATAAATATATATATATATATATATATTTTTATATAAATATATATATATATATATATATATATATATATATATATATATGTATTTTATATATATATATATATATATATATATATATATATATATATATATATATATATATATAAATATATATATAAAATATATATATATATATATATATATATATATATATATATATATATATATATAAATATATTGCTATATATATTGCTATATATATAGGCACTATATATATATATATATATATATATATATATATATATATATATAGGGGACAGAAAATATATATATATATATATATATAGGGGACAGAAAATTATTCGGGCTGATGGGTCAGAAACTGGATCTACCGAGGAGGTTGCGATGGAGGCGTCTTTATTCTTCTCCAAACTGTTTAGAGATGAGCCTATTTCTGATGACGACGCCTTCCTCGATGTCATCCCTAGCATTATTTCTATGGAGGGCAATTCTGATCTTGTTCGTCGCCCTGACAGAGCGGAGTTGTTGGAAATTGTTCGGGGGATGGATCCGGCTAGTGGCGCCGGTCCGGATGGCTTTTCTGGAAGATTCTTCTCAGTTTGTTGGGACATTGTTGCTGCTGACGTGGAGGAAGCCGTTGGTTCATTTTTTATGGGTGCGCGCCTTCCGGATTCCGTCTCGGATACATTGTTATTTCTTATCCCCAAAGTCGAGCACCCGAGGAGCCTTTCTGATTTTCGCCCTATAAGCCTTTGCAATTTCTGTAACAAAATTATTTCCAAGACTATTGCTTGCAGGTTGCGGAATTACCTTCCCAAAATTATTTCTCCGGAGCAAAGTACATTTGTCCAGGGGAGAGAGATTGTGGACAACATCATAATTGCTCAGGATATGGTGGCATCTATGAGGGAACCAAACCATGGTGGAAATGTTGCTATTAAGCTGGACATACAGAAGGCCTATGACAGAGTCAATTGGCATTTTCTCCTGAGGGTTCTTCGGAGATTTGGTTTTAATGAGGTCTTCTGTGATCTTATTTATCGTCTCCTGGCTGATACCCGATATGTCGTGCTTCTAAATGGCGCTCCTACTGCTTTTTTTTTGGCGTCTAGAGGGATCAGGCAGGGGGACCCTCTTTCCCCGGCTCTCTTTATTATTGCTGCGGAGGTACTCTCTCGGAACCTCAAGCTTCTTCAAGAATCAAATAGGAGATCTTCATTTCATACTCCGATTGGGGGACCTCGTATCTCGCACTTGGCTTATGCGGATGATGTTCTCATTTTCACTTCGGAAGATATTGCTGGATTGCGTACTCTCCAGCAAGTTCTACATAATTATGAGGTTGTTTCTGGACAGAAGATCAATTACTCCAAATCTGCCTTCTATACTGCGAATCCATTGGGTGAGGATCGAGCTCGGACTATCTCTACTCTTTTCGGATTTAGTCCCGGTACATTGCCTTTTTCTTACTTGGGGTGCCCGTTAACTTGCGGAAGAAGGAATGCGGGGATGTTTAGCTATTTGCTAGATAAAATCCGGTCGAGGATGACGGGATGGCAGAACAAGATCATCTCTCCTGGGGGGCGATTGAGAGGATGTTTGCAGCTTTCTTCTGGGGTAGTAAGGATGGGGTGGCTAAGAGGAGTTGGATGGCGTGGCGGTTCGTTACTCGGACTAAGTCCGAAGGAGCCTTGGGATCAAGTG